>NNCF01131648.1:49660-93380 GCA_002313205.1 Laupala kohalensis | reverse complement strand
TCTCGAGTTATAAATAATATAAAACTACTTAAGGAACAAATAAATTACATCTTCTAGTGACATATTTATCCACGATATAACAATTTGGTAGTAATCGTGCAACCTAAAACAATAATCAGAGATCATTAATATGAAAACCTCGTTGACTNTGACGAATTTTTTTACAATTGAAATACTTTATATATTCTACATACTTAACTCACTCCTCATTTATAATGTTAGTATCGATATTCAGTATTATTTATTGATTTCCAGAGCAGGGAACGAACATTGTCATTTAGAAACATTCTTTGCGGGTATATAACTTTTTACGAAGCAACATGGATGTTACATTTGTGAAGATAAACGTATTAGTCAGACATTCAGTATAATATTTACAGTAAATTTAAATCGAGCGAGGCAGTTAACAAGGTCGTATTTAGTTTTATATGTTAAGTTATTGTAACTTGAAGTTCGCCGTATTCCTGATTCAGTGTCATATTCTAAGGACTTGTTATTTTAAATCTAGACATCTTCTCCAATTAACGTAACATTTTTCTGGGATTCGAACCCACTTTGTGGTGACAGAACAATCATAGCAGTGCTTTATTGTTCTCAGCCAATTACACTGTTGCTGGAGGAAGTAAAATGTCTGTTGAAAAATTCGAACAAATAAATAGCCACTCAAGTCTGCTTGTATTAGTCGGTTTACAACTTTTTCTAAACTAAATACTGTGCTCCATATGAATAAGATAATAAAAAAGTCACAAAAACAAATTTACTCCACAACTACATCAAAAAATATTTCAAATTTCCATTTACTTATGTAACTTACAAATCTATTAAATCTTAAACCCCGTGGTATGGCAACAGGCAATTCAAGAATGTCATTCATTGTCATTCATTATTTTGAACGTCAGGTATTAAAATTTTTATCAATAATTAATAAAAATATGTACTAAAGTATGGAAAATAGAGGTGTGTCTCTGAAATCTCATGTATATAACCTTCTTCCCCTTGGTTTGAAGGTTAAATCTGCAAAATTTCATCATTCTCGAAAAAAAACCTGTAGATTTGTTTAAAAGATCAATTTCGCTTTTCACGAAAGACTTCATATTTATTCTGCTATCGATAACTCTTCTATTATAAATAAGGAAATTTTTCTTTTGATCCCAAACACTTAATCTCAATTTTGATATCTATATTTCAAGTTTTATATCTATTTTTCACTTATCCGTAGTTCAATAGCAGCCTTAAGACCTTTAATTAACCTTTGGGGTTGGCGGATAGAGGTTAACAGACTTGGAACCTCCATGGGTGGAGTGGGAAGGGAGGGTAATGTAAAAATATATTTTCGAGAAAGACAGGTTTAATCCAGATTTCGGGGTAAACTCTTTCAAATAAACAGTGACATGATACCGCATAAATACTAGTTAAACATACATGGGGGTAAAATACTCCTAACTCTCCTAAGGGTGAAGTGGTGTGCTAGGCTAATTGGTAACGTTTCGGTTGATATGCTTCTCTCGCGGACAACTTGATGTTGCTTACTCAAAGGGGGTTTCATCCACATTTCTTCTCGCTGCTGGAGGTAAAACGTAATGTCGTAAACCATCAAGTGTTGCGTTAAATTTGTATTATTGTGAATTTGTAAAAGTAGGATGCTTCACATATGTTTTTCAAAACTAAATAAAATTATTTTGAACTTACTTAGATATAGCATAATAAAGATACAATTTATTTTTTCTTGAGTAAAAGAAGATTAGCGCAAGAAAAATCCCAGGCAACGCCCGGTAATCAGCTGGTAATATATATGATAATATAGAGCGTCTCTTAACTCGTGTACCATTCTCAACGAATATAGTTTGTAACAGCATGGTCTGATCCATAAGTATTTTCAATTTTTAAGAATGAAATATTCAAGTAACATCAAATATGCGAATCAATTAAAGTCACATCTTGATGTAAATTTTAAATTCTGTTATCACGGAAAGGAAAAGTTGAAAGATAAAGTAATAGGAAATCATCAAGACATCTTTTAATGCTTTAACGTACGATACTACATTTGTGTGCTTTACTGCTTCCGCGAAAGAGTAACTAAGTACGAACGAAAATTCTAGGTCTATTAATGTATATGATGATGACCTAACCATGCGGACATAGTAAGTGTTGGTCACGTATGTGTAACTGTAAATTACGTTCAATGCAGTAAGCGCCTCACCAAACGAAAAGTAAGGCTAAATACGTGGTTATTAAACCTTATCAGAAAACTTACAGGATATTGGTTTCTCTAGTTTGGATACTAATATTTATAAAACGTAATTTACGGAATTAATAATATTGATAATGTTAATTACGTCATGTTTGGCACTCGGAACAAAATGAAATTATTCGCTAATTAAATTATTTACTTCATTTACTTTTTATTAAATATTTTCTTAATGTTTAATGTTTATATTATCAACAGTATTCGTAAAAATTAGTGTTCTTTGAGGTTACACGTTTAAAAAATTTTTTTTCTATAATGGAATTAACTAAAAATAAAATATAATTCACAGACGATCATGTCAAGTCCATAGTTCATATTGTCCATCGTATCACCATGTCCTTCATATTAGCATGCACTAACTTTTCTCATACTGCAGAGTTAATAGTCAACCTTCGACATACAATTTTACATTAAGGTAACAACTTTCATCATAAAATAATATTAATAATAATTTAACTTTTAATTTCAAATATTACTTCTCAATAATATCTTCTATATCTGTAATGTACAGAATATTACAAATAAAATTAAAATAATATTTTAATAAAATATCTTCATGTTCGTAGGAAGTTCATGCTTTTTGACAGAAAATTTATTTATTATACAAAATATTTAAAACTGGCTCAAATTTTCGATTTCCAAGGAGTCAAACTCATGATCACATTCTGCCCCCGAAATGTCTACTGATAAGGCGGATCATCTAATTTAGCACGTATTTAATACCGTGAAGACTTTCGTTGACGACTCCTTGTGCCATCAAAAGTAAATCATTCACGAAAAAATTAATACATTATGTAGAACTGCTTTAATGTTAACGTTTATTAATAGTCTTAATGTGAGTTATATCTATGCGCTTGCAAGGGTAATATAATTCAAATTATTCGTTCCTTACAAGAGATAGAATAAAGGCAGATGACTTATTTATCTACCTTGACATTCACGGCGCTGTTAACGACGTGTCAGTGACGTCACGTGACGTCGCAGATCTATTCGAGAGGAAAAGCACATGCCAGAAATAAAGACGTCAAGGGCAAACGTCAACCATGAAGCGGAGCAGGAGTGACCAAAGGGAATTAGCGTAACGAACAGGTAGATCGGCCAACTAGGAGGAAACGAGATGCGTTTAAAAGCCAATAGGAGGAGACTGCAAAGAATGAGACAGAAAACTATATTAAGCTGGCTTCACACAATGCATTTTGTATTCCAATATTGCATGCTATTTGCTGTGAAAATTTGACGTTCAGACTCGAAAAACGGAAAATGACGTCACTTCCGTCTACGGTGCATTGTGGCGTGAGACTTGAGAAATCGTGCATGCTATTTTTTTCGTACATTTTTGCAAATGAAATGTTGGTGGAATATCAACCAATGTAAACCTAGAATCATCTCATGTGTCTGTAACAACTAATAAAGCTCACCGTTCGAATAAGTGGTTAGGCGGAAGAGCGGGTCAGATGGCCCGAGCCTCGCCACGTAATAAAGACATCATTATTATTATTTATTATTATTATAAATAGTAGGTACTTATTGCACTAATGTAGTATATCCTTATTCCCCCAAAAAGCATTACAAATTTTCCATGTGTTACTTATTTCTTAGTACAGTGAAAATTCTATACAACTCTTCACAGAATAAGAGCATGTCACTACACGACAAAATACTTCCTCACATATAAACATCCGAGACTCCATCTAAGAAATTTAAATGCATGATGTTTGGTTAGTACATTCACTTTGTGTTTTAACTTGTTCCGCATCATCTATCCAAAACATTCAGTAAAGGAGGTTCAGAATGAAGAGGAAGCAAATAGAAATTAGTCTTCCGACCTTTCATGTAGACAAGTTTTTATCACTTCTGTAGACAATTCACGACGTTTCAGGAGTTGATTACTGCCATCGTCAGGTGAATGTAGTGTATAAACAAAGGTGTTAGATTTATCTTGGTAACAAAAAGAAAACCAGCTACGTATACAAATAAAACAATTCCGTAGAAAAATAAATAATTTGAAAGAAACATCAAAGTAAAAAGTCATAATAAACAACTATAAATTTGGGATAAGTTGTCAGTATCAGATTGCAAATTTAATGTATTTCGTAAGTCTGATGCGGAACATTTATAAAATTATACGTTTGTAGTAATTTGGTTCCAGAGCTAATATTAAAACATTATCACAATATATTGAATCATGTAAATTTAAACTGTGTAATGAAATAACGTTATGTCGTGGTACGTTTACTCTGATTCGCGTCAGTAATTTACGTTATTTCTGTCCAATATAACATTCAATTCAATTTAAAAAAATAACATTAAGGGTTTTTACGAACAGTTTGTAAATGACATTTTACGAAGACGTTTTGTCGATTACATCTTTCTCTTTAATTACAAGATCATGAGATTGTTTCTTTATGATACCAACAACCTGAATAACACATCTACTTAAAATATGGGATATTATGCTATGGTATGGAAATACTACAAAAAATTTACTACTTATATGAGATGGTGAATTTTGTATTTTTGAGGAAGGATACTCCACATCAGTAAGGTAGTGAATTCGTCTCTTATTCATTAAAAATTCTTATTCCATTAAAATACTTTTTGGATAATAATTTGCTTGTAAGAAGGGTGAACAATTCGCCGATCCCTACCACACTCACTACCACAGCTGCAACTAATATCATGAAACCAAAGAAGCAGGTGCGTCGATATGATGGTCGATACGAATAAATAAGAATATCATACGAATCATCGACTGAAGACCTTTCGGGAGTAAGACGATTGTCCTAGTTCGGATCAGGAATAAGTTATGAGGACATGTGCACAGTAAACTCTCTGCAATCTTATAAATTCAAAACTTACTAGTCAGGCATTCATCAGGAACTATTCTCAAAGAGAGTGATCTGCATTATTCACCAAAACAAACAGACGATGTGTCATGGATATTTTACGGCTAATATTTTATTAAGGTTAATAGGTTTTCACAATGCTTGAACTACAAAACTTTGCATAGGAGCGAATCAATTACAGTAACCGCTCAAGAACACGTGTCACGAGACTTTCCCATTAGTTTTATTCTTGTATGATAAATATTTGCGATGCTGAACTGGGATGGACAAATTACGCATGAGAATTGTAAACACCTTCCATACTTCTAAAGAATCGATACATTATTTTACGATCAAAATGATAGGAACATAATAAATGAATAGCGATGAAAGTAGAATAAAGTGGGCTAATATAACTTATCAACGTCTAAACATTTTATCGTCAGGATAATTATAACACTTATTAAACACTATTAAGTTAAATGAACAAAAATTGTCGACGAAACAAGACGTTCGAAAGATCTATCTACGATCTATGATAGGTCTTACTAAAAATCTCGTATATCTCCTCCTTCGTCAACGTACTTTGTCAACGTACTTCTTCAAAAGTGAAACATTGAAGTAAATGATGATGAAAAAGTCTACGACTTCACATAAATTCACCAAAGTGGGACCGAACATCATATCTAAACTTCGATAACAAATTCGTCATGCGTGAAGAGATATCGAAATATTTTGTTTTATGATTTCTATATTTGCCTTCAACAACAATACTTACATAATTAGAAAAAATGGTGCTTCACATACCTCGGATTAGAGGAACATTTCAAAGTGTCCTCCAATTAACATCTCCATGTTGATAATTCTAGGAAACGTATTAAATTGAAAACTCATGACAGTTACTCCATTTTTTAACCATTTTATAAGTGTCTTGTATCAAAATCATAAATCGTTTAGCACGCACATCAGTTTCTGATGAGGATGCCATTACCTCATTTCTATATATTCGACAGAAATACTGTAACAATCATCAGAACTGATTGGATAATATAATGGTCTAAACTCTATGTTAGTTATTAGATCACGGTACATCTAACACAATGATACAAAATTATGTTGTCATTCTTAGTTTCCTCTACAGTCATGGGAGTGTCTCTGTTCAAACAAATTCTGGAAATCTGCAATGGGGAATCCGGAAAATGGTATTAAATATTCATGTTACAAGATCGACAATAAATAGAAATTTTAAGGTTTTCTACCTCTTACAAGAAACATTGAGATTTATTAGGTTATTTTTGAGACTCTTCTCTAACAAAAGAAACATATAGACAAGATAAACAATTAATATTTCATAAGTATCAGAAATTTAATATTTTGAAAATTTAATAATACTAAGTTTAAAATAATATAATAATACTTATTCAAAATAAAGCACAAGATTTGAGATATTTAAATGAATTGAGCGCGATTCGTTATATTTTAAGACGTTTAGTGCTATATCTTCAAATTAAAATACGCCAATACAATTCTCTACACCTCATATTTACCAACATAATTCCAACAAAACCGAACCAACGACAGAAATCAACAAAATTCTTCAGCTCACGATACTTTTCTGCAAATATGTTTCTTTCTTTCATTTAAATCTATTTTAATTATTTTTTAGAACACGACAAACAAAATTATTCTTATAAAATACTGAGAGGTTCGCAACCTAAATATCAGTACAGAAAATTCAAACAAAAAAGCGGATAAGGAACATACTGTCATCTGAAGTATATTAATAAGTAATAAACTTAAAATTTACTGAAATATTATCAGCGAAATCGAAATAAAAAACAGGACATACTCTATGTGTCCCCTCATTTATAGCTTCGAAATAATGAATTCTCCTCCTAGAGTACTTAATAGAGTACTTTCTTAAAAGCTCGCGGCTATCATTACCATGTCCGATCCACTCAATATAATTTACTCAAAGAAAACTAACATTTACAGTAGTTTAAGTTTACGCATGTCTTAATTGAAAGTTTTTACAAAATAGATATTGTATCATCGAGAGGAATAAACAAAATTAAAATCAATCATTGCTCTTGAAAATACAGAATAAATTATGAAAACTGAAAAGAAATTTACGGTATCGAGTGGATCAGTTAATATGAGGCGAAATAAACACAACTTTGTGATCTGCAAGAGTACTGGTTGATAAAAATGCTGGTTTTCTAAAACGTGAACAAGGAAAGAACTTGCTCTATCTAGTTCGTAACATTTCTTTTGGAATTTTTCAATATACCACTTGAGATGAAATAGTTAAGAAGGTACTATAACACTTGGCCACATCATGCTCCGACCACTTATATCCCGGGGATAGAGCCGATGCTCATTTTACTGCTGGTTGAGTTGGCCTGGGTATCATTCTAAATGTTGAGGTATGAGTAAAATCTTCCCCATGTCTTCCAGTGGTTCCCCGCAAAGATGACCATTGAAAAATGTTTTAATGAGAATTTTCATATTTATAACTCGTGAGAGTCGAGTGAACAGCACTCGCGAACTTGTACTCCTAAGTCTTTTCACGGGAAGATTTCAAAATTTCAAACAGTCACTTCACAATATGCACGACTTCACGTGCGCACCACAATCGATAAGTGAAGGGTTGAGTCATAAAACGTAACCAAGAAATAAATAAAAAATACCTGAGGGTACTAGAAACATTAATGTAACCCGTTTTCATTTCATGTAGAACATGATAACCATCAATAATTTGGCTGAAGGAGGGAACTATTCCTTCCAGAAAATCATACTTTCTTCAGTACACGTGACGAGGAAATTAGTTACGAAGGAAGTGAAAATTAGATACCTCACTCTACATTCTAGTGGAAATATGTATCAGTTTTATTTATTATTTTATTTATTTTATGCCTTTTGGCGAGGTTCAGGCGATGAGGTCTGCTCTTCCTCATAACCGTAAGACTTGGGAAAGGGAGTTGGGAAGGAGAGATCTTGGGTTGCCAGGGAACATACTGACATTTGTCTGGAGTAGGTGAGGGAAACCCCAGCTGAAAACCTCCCCTAGTTCGGCCGAGCAGGGTTTGAACCCACGCTCTACCGCTCAGTGGAATCGCGGAGGTGGAGACGCTACCGCAAGACCACCTCCGTCGGTCAATAATCTCGCCGAATAACTGAGGGTTACCACGCAAATTTCTCAGATTGATGACCACTGAAGTTTCAGTCGAAGAGTCATATGTAGCAATATGGTGAACGCACAGACTTATTGCACATTGTAAATACAAGAGGCAAGAATCTCCATGCAGATTGATATATAACTTAACCCTTCTTTGGAGAGGATTTGTCTAAACTATACACCTTCTTTCGTTACATTTATGTCTCAGGATAACAAGGAACGATGTAATGAAGACTAAGAACAAAAATTTAGAAAAAACATTAAGTATGTTTCTTCAGTGTAACATGATACGTTCTATCACTTTGTGTAAAACATTAAGCTACAAATATTCGATTAAACGAAATTAAAGAAAATTAGTGCATTGTCTCTTTTCTATTTGAAAAATTCACAGTGAACATACTGTTAATTTCAGTACACGTATTCTTTTTTAATAGGATGTCTCATATCTCCACGTGAAATATAGATGAGCATATTAATAGGAACCAGAATCACTTAGGAACACATGTCCGAAAATATCCAAAGGAGGATATCAAATGACACAGAGACAGTACAATATAAAAAGATGTGTAATGCGTTTTACTAGGGAAAATGAAATGTGAAATAGGCTCCATGACTAATGTTTTAAGTTCTGTCCATTACGTGGTACAGGTTTCGCATCGACGCACAGTGGACAAGAATGACTGAAAATGATCGCAACAAAAAATTAAACTGATATAAAATTAAGTTTCTCTGTGCATCGAAAATGGTTTCGAAAGACAAAAAATGTTTTTATTTCATTTAGCAGCAACCACTTGCACCTTAAGAAATGTCACGCGTTTTAATAAACATTTGAAAAACTTTCTTTGGTTTATGACTCATATTTCAGAGTCCCTTATGTACTGAGCAAAAAACTCAATAGAACTAGCATTGTATCCTCAATTAGAATGTGACTATGTGATAGAAATGCATTTCTGTCCAGATATCTCGGCATCATGGTTAGGCAACGAAAGATATGCTATTAAAATCCCATCCGTGGTTTTAAAGCAATCCTGACCCACTGTTGCGAGGGTCCACGAGACTCCAGGTTGAACCAAACTGAACGTGCGGTGACTGCGTGGGAGAGGCAGTAGAGTAATACACTCGTTAAGAATATGGTCGTCGATATTTAATACATCTCTTTATTGATTAATGACGTAATTAGAAGAAGCAGCGCGCTAGGACAAAAGAACATGACGCATTTCAAGAATAAAAAAGTTAAGATGCTGAAACGCTTCAGTTATCACCAAGCAGAAAACCGCATCCATGTTCATCTCACGTCCCAAGGAGAAATTGAATAGTGAGATGTGATTAGGGTAAGGATTTCGAATTTTTGATTCAGCTGGACAATCCACTCAATACACGGAGAAGCATAATCTATCCTTCGGGACAATTACGTTAGGTGGTTTTGAATCGTAAACGTAACAAGCAGTCAAAAATTTCTCGTGAGGCACAATAGATTGCAGAAATATATACATTATCTTAATAATACACTTCTTGTCTTTCTTAAAAATTCTCTTCTCATAAATTTTCTTACTCCTCTATTGGATTGCTTCTGTATTCATTCTTTTTCTCCACCATTTCATAATTATGATGACTACAACTCCTTGAGATTAAACAGCAGACGAATCATTAATTCCATCATTCTCCGTTTGAAAACTTGGGTAAAAATAACTGATACTATTCTAACTATCAATTACTTGCATTATCACGACTTTGTGAAAACCACATACTCGTCTTTCCCAAGCTTATTTCTAGAAAATATACAATGCATTTTAAATTAAATGTCAGGATGCAATAATCTACCACATGAATCGTATTTTTAGTGCAATATTACATAATATTTTTAATTTCCTGTTGTTGTTTTTTGTCGCGGATGGCCATTTAAACCAGAAATCACATGGACGAACGACCTCACAGACCCAACTCTCGTCTCTTGTTTCCGGTACGATATGGGTGTAATGAATACTCAGGCAAATTAACATACACACAGTATTTCAAGCATCTCCGTAGTTTCCTCTCATGAATCATGAGCTTCTCCTCATAGTCAACATGCATAAACCGGGATTGTATAAATCAATTAAAAATTTTTAAAAAATATTCAACATGCTCGCCAACCCCGCTTCGCCCTGCTCGTGTCCCAGTCCACGATGCTCTCCCGAACCACCGCCGCCCTTCTCTACCCTCAGTCACACCCCGTTGGCCGTCACATTTCGATCTCTCAAGATCGTCACCGAGACTTACGAGTATGTATATTTCCTACATGTCGCGCACCACCAATTTGCGCAGACATTTTTACAAGGCGCACGCAACGACTCCTGTCCACGTGACACGGAATTATCAGTGGCACGGCGCTGCCATTTATTTTCGAAGTAAAATTCTACGAAACCAAAAAAGTCCTTTCAGTTAAATCATTTATATATTTCAAATTTTGTTTGTAAATTGTGAAAACTGTCCCAATCCTAAAGAAGTGTTCCATTTCAAAAATTCAAATGACACGAATGAGTTCTTGTGTATTTCCGGATGCGAATGTATATAAAATATCTTTTCTATGGTGAACGAGAGAATTTTTTTGAAGGGACTTGAAACACGCTATTCTATTAAAAAGCGTGGCATGATCCTACAATCTCCCCGAGGGTCCATAATGGCTTAGAGTCACTTGGGAAACACTGAGCGGTGGCGTTTCGCAATGAGCAGATAAGCAGCTGAAGAACAAATCCTCTGAGAGCGAAGCAAGAGCGGCCATTACGCAACAGAACTCTCCTCACAAGACTCTTGCGATCCACAGACACACACACAAACAAGTACCCTGCGGGGGAAGAGAGCATGCAGGGAAATGGATAGAAGGGAATACAAAAGAGGAGGAGAAAGAAGGTCTTAAAAAAAGAGAGAGAGCCGACAACCGTGACATAGTGTTAGCGTCTTCGCATCCTACGCTCTGTTGTGTGGAAGAGTCAAGGTATCATCCCCCGCCCTAGGGGTGGTCAAATACTCGAACGAAACCGACCGAAATATTTTCTGTTTTCACTGAGTAGGGTTGGTTTTGGGTTGTGAAGTGAGTTAAAATCTGACCCGATCGGTGAACCGATAGGGTTATTTCAACTAAGTATTTTTCGACGTTATCTGAAACGATGTCGTATTCTGTAGGTCATAACAGATTGGTTCTTCATCTTAGTATTGCACTCTTTCGGTCTTAGCATTGCAATATGAGAATAAAAAAGCAATTAGACACTTAGCATATACAAACGAATATATATAAAGTAATAAATCATTCGTTTTATCAATATTTTCGAAATTTTATAATAAATTGGAAGGAATAATTATTCGCGGGACCACGTTGCCTGGAAACACAGCGCGTCAGAGTAGGGCCATTATTCAGTGATACATGTTGCGTTGAGTTTAAAAGAAAAAACGAGTGTCTGGTTTTCTTCAAGTATAACAAAAGAGGGGGAGGGGTGGCCCTTCGCCGAATTTGCTTCTGGTAGCTGCGTAGAAGCTGTCTACGGCTTCTGGCTTATGTACAATTTAGAAAGTTAGTAGCTATGACAAAGAGGGAGTGTTTTTCTGGAACTGAGGGAATTCCGTAGGCCGAAGAGGGGATGCCATTCTGGTCAACTGAGGGGTCTTTTGTGTGGAAGTGGTGACCTCAATTTTTGAGATTAAGCAGATGGTCGTCACGCAAAAATACATCACGATACGAGATATCACGAGTACGATCGGAGATAGGCTGATTGAGGCGACAACGTCAAAGGACCACAGACAATCAGGGGAAATCACTTTCAACTATTTTTGGACAAAAAAGATCGTAACGTATACAATATGCGGAGTCAAACTGATCTTACAAAGTAGAAGAAGAAGGGATGAAGATATTGAAGCATATACTCGTGCCCTTATGTACAGACACGGAGATTACTTTTACTGTGACTTAATGTCTAATGTACTTTGTGTCTAATGTATTCTCGATAAAGGTGGACGCCATCTTAGATCGCGAGGATANTATAAATTTCGACATCCGATAATGATTATCAGTGATGTTTAAATTCAACGGGAAGTGAAACATCGGGTCACTCGTATCCAAAATCGTTTTAATTCTCGAAAAATCTGAGACACTATCGATACCGGTGAACGTAAAGTTGAGCATAGCTGGAGTCTTGGAGGCCCTATGGGAGATGCTGATTGGAGGGCACCTGATTTGACACCTAGGCGTAATCAACACGCCAATAATACGACTCCATAAGACGACGCCTCTGCAGCCTCGCCTCCGCAGCTTTTACCTCCAATGATGTCTGGCATCGATTCGCCACTATTGAGGTAGTCATTTCTTGGATGAGTGAATGACTGCTTTCCACTTTCATAACATTGTGTATTTTGATTATTTACTTGTGTCTAATGTATTGTGTCTTGTGTCTAAACAATTGGTAAATGATACAAGTAACCTCATTGGTCGCGGCTGTGCTGCTATCCGATTGGACGAACTTCACTATTCATAAACTGTTATGATGTCCAATGAGCCATCAGCTCGTACGATGTGCTTGAACGGACAAGTTCCATCTTTGTGCGTCAAAGAATAACCATTTGTGTAATATCAGTGTTAATTTAAGATTTGTAATGTGTGGTAGAGAATTTGCAAATTTTATTATTATTTTGGGGAAATGCTGTAAGGGGAGTATTTGTAGACATGACAATTATGTGCTTGTTTTGTTGAAATTATATTAATTTTTTATGAACAATGTGTATCCTTTGAGAAGGATTTATGTGCGTTTCACACCAATGAATCAGCCAAACCCATTTCCCAATCTTTAATTTTAAGCTCTATGACAGCTAGGCATCTGTCATTGCTCCGCTGAGTGGGTCCGGTAAATGAGCGTTAGGTATCTCCATTAACTTTTTTCTATTTTTTTTCTTTCAAAATTCAAGTGTTTGTGTTAAACGTTAACTATACATTTTACTGATAAATTATTCAGCCTAATGAACACGAATTCAATGTTCACTCTATAGTTATTACTACATGGGTATAGTTTTATATGTATAATACATAGTTTAGATAAGGTAAGCTTGGAAAACAAAACATAATATTTCTGAATCCCATGTAGAATGCACGATATTTTCACACAAGAAAACTTCTGAAAAAAACGTTTAAAATGTTAAGGTACTCAATGTTTACGGATTGTATACTCTATAATATCAGTGTTATAGATAATGAGATATTCAATAAAGCGTTTTGCATGTATGAGTAACTAATTTATAATATTACTTCATCACGTGATGTGTGCAGAGAGGCGAGCAGAAGTACAGATTCAGGTAAGGTTTTTCATTTTCATTTTAACGACAGTCCCTTTTACATGAATTAAACAAGATAATTCATTTCATCTTATGTGGTAGATGATCCAAGGACTGACCTTCTGATTGAGGAGAGTCATTAATCAGCGCTTCGCATTGATCGTTATCAAAGACACGTGTACTTCTTGTCAATTCAATTTTGAGATCTTGCCATGGTTGAAGGACAACTGTACGCAATATATAGTTTTATTTATGGTGTTACAAACCAAAGTGTTTGTAAGACATTATTGTTAATAATTATTTAATTGTTAACAAATATTTATGTTTATTATAAACATGTTTGTTATTTATATTTATTTAATTTTGTATGTATTAATATTTCAAAGCAACCGCCAATCGAGCGGTAGATCATATCGATTATATAAGTCGATGTAGTTAAACTCATCGATATATCGATTGTAACACTATTATATAAACTCTGTGATAGAAGCTTCTAGAATCAACCTTTCTAGAAGTTCCATGAAACAATATGTAAGCCCTTCGAACATCGCTTATCAGCGTGTTCGTTATAGGCAGTCTGTGCGCAGCCTATTTAAACGGCTGTTCGCAGCTACTCGTTACGCATAGTCAGTCTGTCTCCCATATGAGGCAGTTCGTCACCGTCGAGTTATTCGCCGTGACTCCCGTTATTAGGGATGAGTGTGTCCGCTCACGTCTACGGGCGTAACCAGTTAGACATAGCGCACTATTGTGCCATTAAACGCATTCAGTTTGCTTCCTTTGAGGGGCATTTCGTCGACGTCGATACTTCGCCGTGACTCCCTATTGCAGGGATGAGTGTCGTCACAAAACTCAAGTGTTGTGTTAATTGCACTATTAAGTGCTAACGGATTTTTTGGACTATGATCACATATTACGTGATCATTCAAGTGTTGTGTTAATTTATTGTACAAACGCACAACATGTATAATTTACAAGTACAAATATTTTAATGACGTTATGAGTTTCAGCACCACGGTCTACCATAACCATTGCTGTTAAACTTGAGTTGCCAGCCGGAAGCAGTTGGGAACCAACAAGCTGACCTCAGCCATAAGCAGCTGGAGTCCGCCTCTACTAATCAAGATCTACGCCGCTTATCAGGCAACTAGACTGCCGCCGCGACGAGGTCAACAAGAAAAGAAAGAAGATTTCTAAGTATTGTATTTTTCGTATGCACTTGTGCGAGTATCATGAGTTTCGCATGATTGCAAATTGATTCTTTATCCCCTCCTGTGTAGAGGGTACATATTCAAAATCCTGTACTTTGGTTATTTTATAACCGTTCATATAATAACAGGTATTTTTCCATGTCAATTCGTTGATTATTGGGGGGCAGTTTTCACAAAAACTTGTGAAACGGAAGGGCTTTTTGTATGTGCAGACTTGCCAGTCGCACCTCATCTTTGTAACCACATTTAGTAATTCTGCTTAAGTGTAAAAACGGAACGGGACCTTCATGGGAAGTGTTTCTGTTTCGTGTGTCTTTTTATGTATTCATAACTCTGTTGAATTATAATTCACAGAGCTTTATCCGCACACAACGGATAAATTCACCTTTGCTGTATTAAATAAGTATGTAATTCAGTATCACTAGATTGTAAGAAATGTGTGATCAATAAATGTGAATGTTATTTGAACAAAGGTGTTTCCGCAAAAAGAATCTTAATAATCTCTTAATCTCAGCAGCTAGTTGCAATATACTAGCAACCCCCTACCTATGTCCTATGTTTCATGAACGTCTGGTTATTCGTTCATAACATATGGTTGTTATAGATATATTAGCTATTCCATTGTCAACTGTTCCTTCTGAATCCGCATTCAGTGCAAGCGGACTAGTACCATATGCATCGTGGATTTGGTTGACATTTATTGGATTAACAGAATTCGATCAATTGATCCGGTTAAAGAACTAATGCAGGAGTAGGAGAAGATTTTGCACTTAAAGCAGGCACTCAAATAAAACATTTTTAGGCACTCAAATAAAACATTTTTATCAACATTTACATTCTTGATTATTGCTATACTTATCTGACATGCCTTTTATGTAATGGCTGGTGTAACTGATGTCAACAATATATAACCTGCATGGTATGTTGTTAAAGACTCCATTAGAAATTAAAATATCAGAAGGATAAATTTTCGAATTAAATTATACCTAACCAGAAAACATCATTAAATAAAAATAAATCAACATTAACGTTTACTCAACCTCAGCTAAATTGATTAATAAAAGACTTTGATTTCCATTTGAAATAAACAGGTATAGGTTTATTGACTGATTTGAATATTGTGACGTTTGGTCATCAGTAAACAATAATTCTATACATTGAGAAACACATCAACAAATACACATAATTGAGATGATCAAATTGAAGTACACACACAAAATATTAGTTAAATTCCTGTAAGACAAGAGAATTAAAATCAACAAGATAAAGAATGAAATAAAAAATGTTACAATAAATTACTGTCAACTCGATAAATGCCAATATGAAGAGATCGATCTTGTATTGATAAGTTAACATATGACTTTGAAGTTAATAAACGTCGAATGACGGAAATATGAGCAAAATTGAAAGACTGTCTCAAACAATTTCATTGACTGTCACGACTCCTGTCGAATTTACTCACTGTTTGTTGAGCTGGAAGCAGCGTACAAGAGTTACACTATCACCACACTAGTATTTCAAACATTCACATAATTGGCTCACAAAATCATACGAATGTCCCATTCCGTTAGGTAAAAGTTATTTAACTGGATTGAATAATGTTACTAGTAGCTTAATTGTCTTGTAGCGCAATTTTCTAATTATAATTCTATAATGTTATATTTATGTAATAGTGTAGCTGGACACTGGTTAAGCACTATATATTCAGTAATTGAGTGAATAGAACCTATTAGCGGTCGTGAGAAAAACACGGTACCGGATTTCACATTGAACGTGCCCGCACTCGAGAGTAGCTAACAAGAGTGATGAGTTCTTCTTGCTCTCGACTGAGCTCGTCTTGCTTTTGTCTTAGTTTTTTGTGGCACTTGATTGGCTGAATGTGTTATTTATTCACTTGTCACTATTATATTAATTTTCTCCATTGTAGTATCCAGGTAGTAGCATTCGTTTGTCAAAGATTGTTCTGGAATGTTTAATTGTTGACTAATGTTTATTAAATTGTTTATAGTTCAAACATAGTCGTGGTTGTCCATTGCATATCTTAATAGGGGTTAATTATTATGTAGTTCCGCTACACCTTTTTATTACTTAAGCAGAGTACCATGCATTGTGAGTTCAGAGCTTTCGTTAAAACAATTATGTGTTAGTATATTGTATCTTTTTTGTGCGAAAACATGTATTATTTTAATTCAAAATGTATTTATATTTACACAATTAGTAAATAAAACATTCACTACTTAAATGTTGGTTTTAAATTATTTTTCATTAAGAGGGTTACATGCTTCATTGTTACGACACACCGCAAGCCCAGATGCGATGTGGGTATTTTTTGGGTAGAAGCGGGATTCAACCATCAACCACAACCTTTATGGTAGAGTTCGCTGCCACCAGCTTGGTTTCCCCAAACAATCAAACACACGTGTAATAACAATAAAATATTCCTTTAATACAAGTTAAATTGAAATCTGCGTATTTACAAATTTGAACGAACTCTCAAATCATAAATACAAGTTTGAATTTGTTTTTACAGAGTTATTGCTATCTGAAAGCAACAATTACACACAGATATAAACACTGGTGTTATCAATTAACTCGGAAATCTACCCAGATTATCCGAATCTCAAAATTTTACAAGTTACGTCATGACTAACTGTTCCAAGTTACGTCATTCGCGCCTAATAGCAATGTAATAGAATTACCGAAGCAATTCTCTGTGGTCTGACGACCAAAACTAGCCAAGTCACATCTCAAATAACCTGGGTACTTCCTAACACTTCCGCAGAAGAGTCTGAAAGGCTCTGAGGATCTTCAATCCTCCCAATATATACAGAAGCGGAGGGACAGTTGATCACGCCCTCGCTAACTCACTGAGCACTCTACATCCGCTGGAAATATTCCATTCACACTAGCCACGCGCTTCTGCAACATTCTTCTGAGGGCATTCCTACTCAATTTTCAGAAGTAGATGGAAACTGTTCANTCGACAGATGTGTATAAGAGACAGATTTAGCGGCGACTGGCCCGACCCTTAATCTCCTTAGGAATTTCCGGCTAGCAAAATGCTTGAAAATGTTAATATTTCAAAATCTATAGACTGCACTGGTCCTTATGTTACATTCATACAAACATTTCATTTTTATGTAATACTTATTTGTATTTCATAAAACTAATTAAAACTTTCTTCAAATTCGGAAAAATTATTTCGATTTTTGGTTTAAAACTGTTGCATTTCAATTTAATTGTGATTATAAAACTTACAGTAACTTAGAATTTTTAGAAATCAAACGAATTCAATGCTTGATTTTATACGTTGTTTGTCCTGTTAAATTCGGTTCGGTTTTAACTCAGGCAAATTCGGTAGTGTCATGTTTCCAACCAAACAGAAAAAGACTGACGCCATCTGATCTGTTTGGTGTGTTTTCCGTTCGGTTGGGAACCCGTCCGACCCGAACCGATGCCCACCCCCAACCTAGGGCTAGAATAATGGTATCCATACCGAGTAAGCATCGTTACTTGCAGCGGCGGACCTAGACCGTACTCAACGGGGGGGGGGGCAACCGGGGAGCATTTTTGTTAAAAATAATGGTTTGACGATCAAATTTCATAAATATTACGTTTAAATAAAATGCATAAAATAATACTTAAATATCTGGTATTATTAACAACAATAACAATTATTTATTAAAGTTATTAATGTGGTATTATTAATTTTACCAATTTGGTATTATTAATTTTATTAATATGGTATTATCCATGTTTCCATTTTTTTTCTTGGGGTTTTATGGCTCACCAACGTCAAGGTCATTAGAACCTTTATTATCAATTTTATTAATGTTATTATTAATAACAATAACAATTATATTATTAATAACAATAACTATTTTAACTAATAACATTGAATAATAATAACTATTGTAACTAATAACAATTATTAATCTGGTAACACTTTTACAAAGCATGCCACTTATCAACCTCAATTTTCAACCATATGTGTTAACAGGTCAGGTTATAGCCCCCCGCCCCACATCGATTCGCCACTGGATACATGACAGTTCGATACTCGATAATGAGTGTTCGATACTCGGATTCATAGGATCGAATAGATACTTTTGACTTCAATACCTGATATTTTGAGCCAAACTTTAAAAAAATTAAAAATCGTAATTTAAAAAATTAAAATAGGAAAAAGAAAAATTCGGGGTCACGAGTAACATTGGTGGTGATGGTGGAGGTAACATCTCAAAAAAGGATCCTTCTTTGAGAGGTGTTACCGCCACCATGCACATTAATGAAAGTCTGGATTCTACATCTGCTAACACGTTGAAATTTGATAGCAGAACTACGTCTAAAGACTACTTGCTGCCAAAGCACAATTGCAATGGTCGCCTTTCCTTGTACAACTCTAAGCAACACATGAAGAAAATGTGTCAGCGGTGACCCCTGATTTCAAATGCTATCCGTTTCGTGCTATCTGCAGCTTGAGGTACCCACTCCCTCAACGCAGTAAGATAGGGCGACCCGTGGCGTAATGCCTAGCGTACTCACCTTCTATATCTGGTGACGCTGGTTCAAACCCTGTCTGATCGGAGGTACTCCCGTATCTCCTGCCATTTAACACTCATCATCATTTCACTTCATCCCCGTCATTGAGGAGGCCGGTGATCGTGTGCAACGACCAGGGCACAGAGAAGTCTCAACGCGGTGTCCCCGAAGCAGCAAATGCTGCTAGAAGTCCTCTACTCCAGAAGTAATTCTGACACGATATCATCAACGCAGTAAGTAAGGTGTCATCCAGAAGTCTTAGAAAACAAACTCAGAATACAGAAAATGAAACGAAATGAACAAAATATGTTGTAATATATCAATATTTATTTATATCCATAAATTAACAGATTCCTGATAAATAAGCAACACACAAATATATTTTATTATTGTATTAGAAATTATTCTAAGCTCACTCAACTATTTATCGTACCAACACAAGTCGACAATTTAATTGTACGATAATACTAATTATCAGAACCACGTCAATTTGATAGATACTTTTTTACGTGCAACATCGTTAATTCATGTCTAACGATACATTTATTCCGATACCAAGTACGATGGATATCGACCCTTATTAAGTAACATAACTCTACGTCATTCGTACAGATACTTTCGATGCGTTACCAATTATTTTCAGTAATAAATACTATCTATACAAACCATCTTCACTTCATTCGAACAGACATTTATCGGTCGATAACGATTCGATACTAAACACTTTCCGTATTGGTCGTTTTTTTCGTAAAATTTAACTATTCAGTAATTTTTGACAATTGGATATTATTACAAGTACTACAAGTATCAAACCTGTCTATTACAATCATCTGAACTTTATTCGTATCGATACATATCGACCGATACCAATTCGATACCAAGAACTCTGAGTATGCGAGTCTTTCACCAGCGATCTTATCGGTCGGATAGCATTACTCGGATAACTTATTGGCCGGGTAATTGATTTTGTCTTTCACCATGCTCTAACCGTCGGATAGCTCCGCTATTGGAGATCTTACTTGAACCGACCGATAGCTGCGCAAATAAGCGATATCGGGAAGATTTATTTCAAATATGGAAGCCAATAACCTTATTTTGGAGAATCTTAAAGATCGTAAATTTCTCTTCTGCGTTTTATCAATAATCTTTCTTTGAGAAAAAAACGATGTTACTATACATATTAAAAATAAATAAAAAAACTCAAATTATGAGATACATAAATAAAAAACAAATAGCTAAAGCAGACGAAATGTTTTTATGTTATGGTAATGTTACAGTAGGTATACAAGTTAGATGAAAAACTCTTAATTGATAAGTTTCTTATGTTTTGATATTGCGGTTTTAAGAATTTTTCTTTTCTTTGTTAATTTTCATTTATTATTTCCTTTGAGTTTCATACATTTTTTCAACGATCATATATATGCGTTGTAATATTTTACGTGACATTATCAGGTGTTTTGTAAACAAAGAGTGTCACTGCCCCCTACGATCTTATCTTCCGTAAGCAATTCGTTGTTAATAATAATAATAAATAATAATAAATTTATTGTCAAAAAAGTGCCAAGCATATAGGAAAGTGGTGAAAGACGACCTGTGTCCTTTAAGTAAAATATCTCTATATCATTTGTTTTGATACTTTCGATCCGATTACAAATGATTTTGTCATGTTTCATTTATTTTATTCATCTAAATAATGGCTAGGTTTATTGTGATGCAAGGAATTCATATACAATATTCATTTTTTATTCATTTACTGAAGTACTTTACTTTATACCGAGTACTCGCTACTTTTAAACTGATGTACCGATACCAAATGAGTACTCGGTATAGATACCTGAGGTCGATACTTCGAACCCCACCCCTACACCGCTCGACCTAATTGGATAAGGTTTCCGATGGGGGTGGCCTTACATTCTACTACTATTACATCTAATTTCTCTCCTTCCCAATTCCTTCACCCAATCACGTCTAAAGACTACTTGCTGCCAAAGCACAATTGCAATGGTCGCCTTTCCTTGTAGAAGGAAGAGCAGGTGTGATGGCCTGAACCTCGCTACATCATAAAATAAGACATGAAAGAATAAATGAGTAGATAAGACAAGGGTATAGGGAGTTGTCAAGTAGGAATGAAAAGTGATTGAAGGGAACGAAAATCATCGCCTTTTTCTCTAGTATTCTAGCGCGTAGAGACGAATACAATAATAATAATAATAAAGTGTCTTTATTTTAGCGACACTCAGACCATAAGGTCTGCTCTTCCGTCTAACCATTTAAAACATTTTAAAATACGAGATGAGAATTGGGAGGGTCGTATTTACATTTTCACATAGACCCAATTAATATCGGTCTAGGGCGCATTTGAGAATTGTAGAACCATTAATCTCGAATTTTGAGTTGTACGATTAAGTTGAATAACTAATATTTTCGAGATAATAAATTGATTACTGTACGGATTATTAAAAACCGTAGTATTATAATCTATTGAAAATTAAATTTGTTAAATATTATATAAATATTACGACCAGTAGCGAACATTTATATTCGTTTCAAGAGAGGGGGAGAACGCATATCATGATTTTACATTGCGTTGTAGAAATGTTAAATCCACGCTAAACGCTGCACTTGCACCCTTTGATCGGAATGGATGAGATCAATGGATGTTTTACCCGCAGAGAGTAAATTAGTTCATTGTCCTCCACGTGTCAAGTGTATTTTTAACTGCTTTTTGTAATGAAGTATTTTTAAAATGGGAAACTTATAGAATAAGCTCAAGAAGAAATAAGAGAGGAAGAGAAGGTCGTATAAAAAAGACGGTAAATATAAATATAGAGAGTACAGAAATAGGGTAACAGCTATGAAAATGAATAAGATATTAATTGCCGTCAATGACTGTTGGTTAATTGTTGGAAAAGTAATAAGAAGATAGTTATAATATCTAAATTAAAGCTCTGCAGAAAATGAAACTAAGCTAAAATAAGTTATCAAATAATAACTAAAACATTGAAAAATAATTCTTGATAATCTCATAACAGTGTAGTATGAAAAAATTAATCATGCGGCCTTACGTCACGAGCAAAGTCAAAAACAAAAAAGTTATTTTTAATAAGAGCAAAATAAATAAAAATCAGCTGGATATATTCGAGTTATATCCGCTGCCTTGCTACACAAGTCTTGACTCCAAGAGAGATTCATCTGTCAATCTGTATATATGTGTGAAATAAACTTGCATACAAGAAATCTTCAAGTGTCTTCATTGCCTCTGGGGAGCAGTAGAACTTAACTGGGGGTCGTCCGAGATTGGCTAGCGTTTTCTACATAGCCGCAGAAGATATCGGAAGCCAGCCGAGGAAAGTAAGAAACTCTTCAACATTAAGAGCTTTCAAGACTACTATGATTGCACCCTGCTGCCAATTCCATCCAACTACTCGTCGGACAACGGAGCACAACGAAGACGTTTTCTTCTTCTACTGCAGGATGTTAAACTTCATCTTTTCAGTGCTATAAGTCGAAACTTGTTGCAACAGTGAACAGCAGCGAAACAGTGTAGTAGTTCGAAAACTATTTCGCAAATCCTACACTTCACAATTTTTTTAACTTTATTCAAATCACATAAGGAGTCATCATAAGTGAAAACACAGTGATATTAGTGCAGTAATTCAAAACGAATATTTTCACAAATCCTGTTGAGCTCACAATATTTCGAAATTCTTATTCAGAAACTTCAAAGACTTGTTGTCACATTAATTTTAAACATCGTTTGCAGTGATATAGTACAGTAGTAAACAGCTGTTTTTCTAATCTTGGATTCTTATTTGTAAAACAAATTTAAATTTATTATTTTAAAAATAGTTTGCAGTGGTATAATACAGTATTAAACAGCTATTTTTGCTAATCCTGCATTCTTATTTGTAAACCAGATTTAAATTTATTTGATTCATTTCAAGAATTTAATCTTAATACTTTTTTCAATGGCTCAAAAATTTGAACATTTATCCAATTGGGAAATGGACCATATCAACTTATTACCGGAGTTCGATGGAACATCCAACAGTCATTTAGACTACTTTCTAGTACAATGCGAGAACTTTTTAAGACATTTCCAAAGAGCACCAGAAATCCCTCAGGCGGATTTAACAAATTCATTCTTATTTAACGTAGTAAAATCTAAAATTAAAGGTAACGCACAGAAGCAAATTCAAACTTTGATACTTTGAGACAAAAACTAATCAGGAAATACGGCGACGCTCGAGACAAACATATATTGTTTCGAGAAATATCAAACTGTTGTCAAAAACGTAATGAAAACTTTCAGTTATTATGACAGAGTAAATACTATGCTAATGAAGTATAAAGGCTATAAAATTAAATTACCAGCCACCTATTCTAGAGATGAAACTAATAGAAGCGGACGCAAAAGCTCTAAGCGCCTGCCGCGCAGGCATTTTACCACCCTACAGAGAATACCTTAGGTATGTCCAACTTACAGACATCACACAAGCACTATCTTGCCGCGATTTTAATAATGTAAGAGAATGTGAAAACTATATGGATTCACTGCATAATGAAAAGACATCTTCTCAGGACAATGGATTAAAATTAGGTAATCTGTTCGATCTAAACTTTCCAACATCTAAACCAAATACCCCTCACCACATACCACAATATCGACACTCACGAAACAGACCTGAACAGAATAGAAGAGTGCGACAGGAAACCAGTTTTCACAAAATCGACATTCTTAAAATGTTCACAGTTCTACTCTCCTAAGACCTCTTCAACCCAGAGCACCCCCAGATCAAAGGAGACCTTACCCATACCCACAACACATAGGAAGATTATACAACATCCAAAACCAAACACACAAAAATCAATCCACTCCCATGCCAGGTATATCTACCATTCGACACGGAATCAATTATCATGCCGAAACGGACGAACCAGAACCAGAATATGACGAACACTACTATGACAATTACCCTCACGAAACCGTTTCTGAACAAAACCATGAATATCCGGATCAGGATTATTACACCCCAGAAATCGAAAACGTAGATAAGCCTCAGGATTTTCGCGAAGTCGCACCATCAACATCCAAGACTTAAACAACATATATAACTTCCCACAGTTCCCTTTCATAACTTTATTTGGACTGAAAATTCTAATTGACTCTGCAACTCCATGATAAATCCAAACCCAGCTTTTTCAATGTTTTCGGACTATCTCTTTTACGAAATGTTCTGTATACAATCAGTTCATGCAGAAACTATCTGTACGGACAACGTGCAGTTTCCAATATTTTCAGAATATGATCTTTACGAACCAATTAATTTTAGAGTAATGCAATGGCACAACTATTTCGACGCTCTTATCGGTTCTGCAGATTTTGCCCGTCTAAAAGCCAAAATTGATTATGACAAAAACACCATATTATTGGGAAACACAGAAATCCCATTTCACTATCATCCTGGAAACAAACAAAAAAAAATTAGTACTGACCAAAACGCGCACTTTTTGAAGATACCAGTCAATATTAAACAGGGTGAAGTATATGTTCCTTCCTTTATCTATCAAAATACCTATTTCTCAGATGCGATCCTACATACAGATAATTACACAATTAAGTATCCCACGGAATCTTTTGTTGACTTAAATTTTGAACATCCTATTCTAGTGGAACCACTTGACAGTATCATTATACTCCCACTCAAAATTAACTCTATCACTGAATCTGACCTAAGTGAATTCTTTAGAACTCAACACATGAAGGATTTAGAACGTAATGCCATACAGAAAATTTGCTCTGAACTTACTAATGTTTTTTTATCCTGGTAAAACACCTTTCGGTAAAACACCAGGCCACTCAACTAATCCCATTTTCAAAAGACACAAAATAATCAAAATTAGAGTCACAGAACAGAACTTATTAAATGATCTACAAAACATTCTTCTCCAAATCACTCCTTCTGAAAAATACGCCGTCTACTTTAATGACATTACGATTGAAATCCCATTTTTTAAAGTGTGCCAAAAACTCTTCGTGTCTAACTTAATAATTCTTCGCACAACCAAATTAGTGGAAAACGATGAAGATAAGGAGAAACAAAAACAATTAGTAGCCCATTACCACAGTCTTAATCACAACGGTATTTCAGAGACAATTGAACAACGTAAACAGAAATATTATTGGCCCAATCTAAACACTCAAGACAGTGAATACATTAACAACTGTTAACTCTGCCAAAGAAACAAATACGAACGCCACCCTAACCAAGTATCACATGAAGGACCCATAACATCCACAAAACCTTTTTCACTAATTCACGTTGACACCTTTCATTTCGAAGGCGAAAGAGTACTGATTATTATTGACGTATTTGCTCAAGCTTACCCACTCAAAGATGGTACAGGCTACTAAGCTCTCTGGAAATTGAAACAATTCTTCTCTCACCATGGAAGAAACAATTCTTCTCTAAAATAACTCACTATTAAGGAACCGAATTCCAAACCAAGTTAATGGACGGCTATTACAAATCACGTAACATTACCTACCACGCCACCACACCCTTAAATTCCTCCTCTAATTCCCGTGAAGAACGATTCAACTCAACCCTTTTGGAAAAAATACGAATTTTAAGGAACAAAGATAGAGACAATCCTTTAGAACATCTTTTGATAAATGCAATTACACTCTACAACTCAGCAATTCATTCCAACACAAGGAAAACCCCCTTCTCTATTTCAATCGGAAGTCATTATAACGCCCTAAACCATATTTTTACCCCAACGCCAAACCTAGAAGAATACATAAACAACAAATAATCCCAAATTCAAGAGTTAGCTACCAAAAAACCACCCATGAAACAAAATCCCTTTCTTCACAATTACAAATTTGATGACACAACATTATTGATCCTCTAATACGGAACAAACAAAAATCAAAAAACCTCTACCGCGAAGGAAAAATCATTAAAATTGAGAACCATCGAGTTCATTGCAAAATGAAAAATGGAAAAATCCGTATTAGGCATTTTTTACACGTAAAACCTAAAAGAAAATAATATGTTTCAGAACCGCCGCCCACTGCTATGAGATAAGGTCAAACCCTATCAAACACAAGGCTTCTACGCAGACACACTCGGCCCAGCAGTCGTCAGAAACAAATATCACAAATTTATGTTTCACTTTAACATTAGTAACCTAGTAGAAATATATACGGAAATCCACTTCTCTAACCAACCAAAATAACAACAGTTTTTCATTCATATCTTCAGAAATGTCTAAATTACTCAAAGATACAGAAAAAGATCTTTCAAAATTATTATCTTCTTCAAATCGAAACAAACGTGGTCTTATCAATGGCCTTGGAACAATCATCAAATTCATTTCTGGTAATTTAGATCACGATGGCTTTACAAATTTAGAAAACCAAATACATGCACTGCAAACAAACCATAATAGTGAAATTCAACACATCAACAAGTTGATATCCTTTAGTAATTCAATAGCTAAAAAATTCTATAGTGAAATGAATAATGTAAATGAAAACCTGAACTTAATACAAAGATCACTGTCTTAAATGGAAATTAATATTCTTGAACACTTTCAGTACATAATGATATGTTTAAAAAGACTTTTCAAAGTGCATACGAACCCTTCAAGTTACAATTAGTCTATCCTTCCACGACATTACCAATGCCCATTTGTTCTCCTATGAAGACATCAATAACATCGCAAGCCATTTACATTCAACATATCCTGCAAATACAATTATACATACAGATCCACATCATTTATTCGAAACTTAAAATGTAATGCTGGATCAAGATATGGTCGTAATCCTTTCAGTACCCCTCACTGATGGTACTAAGTACCATTTATATGAAATCACTCCAATTCCCTGTATCAAAAACGTAGTGTAAATTCCCTCCGCAAAATACTATCTACAAGTACCTACTTCAAAATGGTCCACGAAATCATTTGTAAAAGGAACAACAACTTATGTGTGTCTTTCTTATAATATTAGAACAACGGACTGCAACCTAACAAATAGCTCAGGTTGTGGATTTGCCCACAATAAAAATAATGTAAAAATATTCCAATTATTAAATAATCAGAATATTTTATACTTTTCTAACGAAAAAGAAATTGTAATCCAAACATGTGAAAAAATCAATCTTCTATTCAAATTCAAGGTCGATATTTGTTATGTAGTAATGTAAGTTGTCCAGTCAATTCAATGAGTACTGTAGAACCTAGAGCAACTAACTATGTAAAGAATTTTTTATTAACACATGTACATAATGAACCTTTTATAAGCAAACAAATTAACTTTCACTTTTCACATCTCGATATTAACAAACTTGAACTTGATTTAGAACCAATTATTCCAACAACTTCCGAATGGAAGAAAATCAATGTATTAACACTGATATGTTATTCTCCCATTAATTATCATTTACTTAATGTTTAGAAAACAAGTTAATGAGTTTATGTTAATTCACATATCTAAACCAGCTATTGAGGACAATAACTCAAAACTAAGGGAGGAAGAGTTATATCCGCTGTCTTGCAACACAACAAGTCTTGACCCAAGAGAGATTCATCTCTCAACCTGTATATATGTGTGGAATAAACTTGCATACAAGAAATCTTCAAATGTCTTCATTGCCTCTGGCGAGCAGTAGAACTTAACTCTCGTAAAACACGGTAAGAAATGTCTAAAAAACTAACAAGATAACATGCCCAGAAACAAATGGAAATGTTTGTAATCGTTGTTCGCGTCTGTAAAACGAGTGAACAGCAGATCAAAGAACCACTTGAGTCAACGTCCGTTGTGGAGAGTAAAAAAGTTCGTGGCAGAAGAGAACAAAGCATTAAAGTGGCACCAGGAGACCTGGAGTGCTCCTAACCCTTCCTGACTTTTGCACAGTGCACTCTTGTAGCATTAACGTAGGTTCCCATTGCGGCCCTCAAAGGGCTCACAGGGTCCTCATATTCGTGTCATGCTGTTAAAAACGGCTTTGTGCTCTGGACCATTTCAATTCTCAAGCGGTGGGGAATGCCCAACCGAATTAGAAGTTTATTTGGAACCTCGATTACTCGTACACGTTTCACCCTTACCACAACAAATCAATAAAACATAATATATTAGTAGTCGTGCAGCAACACCTCATTCAGAGCCGTAATTTTAGAGTGCTTACTATAACCAAACTACAAAAGAAAATGGTTTCACTGCATAGTCCTTGACTCAAATGTGTATGAATTGTTTTTTACATCCGGCTCACTATACCACGTTGGAAATAGTAAATCCCCTCTACTTTTCTCCATAAGAACGTAGGCTTATTAATTCATGTTATCACAGTAAAGCCGCCTTCAATTAATAATAATGTTACGGTCCTCATTTTAATATCTATTTTGTTTTCTCCTATTCTATTTGCTGTCCATCCTGAATACAGTTAATATTATAGTAGTCATGATTACTTTCCTTCATGTAAACGTGGGGCGAGCTAAGCTCCGGAAACACGCAGAGAGCTGACGCTGATTTCCGGTGACCGTTGACCGGCGCAAGCCGTGGGATCAACACCGTCAGCGATGCGCCCCAGTGACATGATTCTCAGCCAGCCAATACAAACAGGCGACAATGGCGTCATATAAATAAAATATATATAATTGGCCCTCCCCCCCCCTCCATCTAGCGAGACGGTGGCCGAGCGGGCGGACGAGCAGTGTGCACCCAGGCTCACACTCCGTCGGACGCATCTTCTATGCAGGCCGACGTAAAATATTTTATCAAGTATCTTCGGTACACGAATCTTGCACCCCCCAGAGGACTTACATCTAGTAAGTACGTGTTTGGCGAGCACGGGGCCCCGAGCTGAGTCTGGCATTACTTCCACTTACTTGTGCCAGGCTCCTTTCTTTCTCTTTTCTGACCTCCCTTGGTCACCTCTTGTTCTTTTCGATCCCGACCCTATCAAGGCTAGGGTATCTTTCATTTTCCTCATTCCTCTCATTTTTTGTTCTACCCCTCATTTTTTGTCCCCCCTTATTCTTTGCCCCCCCTCACGTTATGTGCCCCTCTCATTTTTTGTCCCACCCTCTATTTTTGTTTTGTTGTATGTTGCGAGATATGTTTTGGTGTGTTGTAGATCAGGAGGGTTTTTAGTGGGTAAGGTTGAATCATTCGACGA
The DNA here is from genome assembly GCA_002313205.1 of Laupala kohalensis. Classification (NCBI taxonomy): domain Eukaryota; kingdom Metazoa; phylum Arthropoda; class Insecta; order Orthoptera; family Trigonidiidae; genus Laupala; species Laupala kohalensis. Next base: position 63,891 of record NNCF01131648.1, on the reverse strand, counting down.
GTCCCACACACGGGGAGAGTCATGTTGGCTCTTCCTAGTGCGTAACTGCATTTTCCCTACATGTACAAGTTTTTCGGGCTCCAATGACCTTTGATGTCGACATGAGCCGTAAAGCCCCACAAAAAAAATCGAATCTTGCATGTATGCAAGTATACACGAAACATTCTTGTTACGCGCCTTTTGGGTATACTAGATTACGTCCTAGCAGTTCACGGTTTGCTTTTCATATTTCGTGGTTCATCTGGTAGTTTGTGTTACTTTCAACGATGTATAACTTAAGCGTTATTTGACGCTCTTTACTCTGAACTGCGAGTCTTCGTATTAATCATTAATATTATCGAGTACCGCTAAGGTGTTCCCAGTCAATAAATCGTGTTTTATTTGTATTTCGTTTACTTTGAACGATGGATAACTTAGACGCTCTTCTATTTCTAATTCTATTTTATAGGTTTCTTATTGGTGGGGATTGAGTACAGCTGTATTCATTGGTGTTCAGATAGTGTAGTAAATTGTAATTCCTTTGTTCCTTTTGTTTAATTGATCCTGGTTCGATTTCATATTCCAACCGATCCACCCTCTCGTAATAGTGAGTTACGGCACTAAGCCAAGCGAGTAGCCCCAGAGAGCAGATTAAGAAATATTTTAAAAGATCTATCCGTTAATTCCGGCTAAATTAGTTATGCATAACTTTGAGAAAGTAGAAACTAAGACCCCCAGGGGGGTAGAACGTAACAATAATACCAATTTCGTAAAAGTGCTTTGTCGTAGAAAACTTAAAATAAATTTTGACGAAATCGTAATAACGAATATTTATTTCATATATTACATTGCATTTGTACTAAATTAAATCAGCATTGTTCTTTCCAAATATTACCATTATTCTGACTCCGTGTACGAATTAAAGAAAATGTAGCAGGGGTAACTTTTGAATCTTTCTTTTCATATTTCAGTACAGTTCTTTATAAAATTGTCGTTACATTCAGGGAGCATTTGAAACGGGCCCATAGTTTTTTGTTAGTTTATATCTAATTCCAATATACTATAAACAATATACTTGTATATATTGACATATTATAAATGTCTAAATTATTTTTCTTATAATGTAAATTTTCTAGAGTGACTTATTTTAATGATGGACATATATTCTTTGAAACATTCTTGGCATATGAGTTTAAATTAACACTTTTTTGACAATTATGTCAAAATGGACATATAATTAATGATGGACATATATTCTTTGAAACATTCTTGGCATATGAGTTTAAATTAACACTTTTTTGACAATTATTATTGACAATCACGGGAGATGGAATTATTTTTCCCCTGTTGGAAATAAACACAAGATGTAGATTGAGGAAGAGAGTCAGAAGAGGGGAAATTCCTTGGCTCCCCTCCCCCCTTAATTCAATTCTGACCTTTAGAAGAGGGAGTATGTTTCACATTCTCGAGGCGCGGGTGGAATCTAAAAGAGGAACGGAGACATTTCATTGCTGCTGACATTTTACGCAAATAGAAGGTCAAGACGTTTTCAAACATAATTCAAGTTATTCGAATATTTCGGTTATAAGTAATTGAAGAAGAAAATTCAAAATGTAATCTTGAAAAGTCATTTATTGTCCGTTTATTAAACTACCAGGAGAAATACTCGGCGTTGCCCGGAAATTGAAACAAAACTTAAAACAATCATTACTGGACATTCAAAATCTTAGAACAATTCACAAATGAAACATTAAAATTAAATAAATATTTTCTTTTTGCATTGTTAACCAAACCAAAAATTATATCATCATTCAAAGAACAATACTGCGAATTGATATATTTTACCCTGCAAAGGGATAAAACACCCATCGACAGATCTGGATTTTTTAGCTCATTTTGCACGGCGTTGCTCGGTTTTCTAAAATATTATAAATTCATAAGTTAGTTTCCATATTCCTCTTCTTGTGTGATATTATATTCCCACTTTGGTTAATTTCAAAAATTAAATACCACTGAAAAACTAAAAATACTCAGTTTTCAGTATTAAATGCTAATATGTACGTATACGTATATGTACATATTACCATACAATACTGAAATTTGAAATTTTAATCGAAGTCTTCTCGGGTAATGTTCTCACAAAGAAGAAAACATTGTTTACACTTTATATATTGTGAGATTTGATAAATTTCACGATTATATTCGAAATTAAGATTAAAATACGATGAACGAGCGACCGAGCGAGGGCGTGAGAGTTTTCGCACCCCCAGTCACCGACAAAGGAAGTTAGCCACATCTTGCAAGGGCGCAGCGACCGACCCAAGACAAGCTGGGTCTTGTTCGCGAAAGGTTCGCACAATAGAAATCGCAGGTAAAACAAGGGTGTGGGTGGGCGAGCCACCCACGTCATAAAAGTTAAGTACGTCAAAGAAACGCGCCGGCGAGCCGCACAAGTTGCAACTTGTCTTGAGAAAAACGTTGGAAAAAAAGCGGTTGCCGATATTTTGAAATAGACCCGAGGATTGGGGGATTGAGAAAGGCGCAATACTCGAAATCCCCAGTCGGAATTTAGGCATGAGTGGGGGGACAGGAAGTTATTGGAGTTTTCGATCACGTGTAAATTCAAAATTTTAGGATGTTGGAGGTGGCAGAGGAGTCGTAGGAAGGGATGAGGGCATTTAAGTCATGACAAATGGTTATTTCGGTCATTCCATCCATTTTCCGATTCTGATTATTTTTCTGACGAGTACATTCCATTCTGATTATTTCGGATTCGTATTCTGAGTATTTTTCTGACGAGCACATTCTGATATTTTTTATCGAACATTCTGATTATGTTTCTAACGAACATTCTGATTATGTTTCTGACGAACATTCTGATTATGTTTCTGACGAACATTCTGATTATGTTTCTGACGAGCATTATTCCAATTATTTTTCTCACGAGCAGATTCTGATCATTTTTAACGAGCAGATTCTGATTATTTTTCTGAGCATTATTCTCGGCATTTTAGCCCACTCAGATTTCTGTGAGAATTATATTCTCATCATTTTTTTTTCAAAAACGATAGTGCGGCAATCGCGACTTATTGAGTTTGTCTGGAGCGCCGAGCAAGATCGCTCGTGAGGCGAAATCGTGTAAAACCGAACGAACTTTTGGAGTTGGCGATCGTCAAGACGCCTGGGGGTCGAGCTGCGTGACGCCTGAGGACGCCTGAGGACACCTGAGATCATCACGGATCTAGCTGGCGCGGGGTTCGCGCGGCGGCGAGGTCAACACACCCTCTATCTACCACCGTAGAGTTGATCACTCAAAGAGACAGGTATTTTATTACGACGGTTGCGAATTGTCCAACATACATCTGCGAGCAACACGCGCAAGCCCGTGATGAGTTGGAGGAGAAGTACGGTGTTGTCCTAGAGCCGAGAGTAGTGGCTGCGGCTCTGGGAAATCCTGCTGCCCTGGAACTGCTAGAGATGTTTGCTAGCTGTGTCATTCGTGATCGCCGACTAATCTAAGTCTGAGCTGGAGGGGCTTTGTCCGGGTGATCCGGAAACTTAATAAAGGCATAAGTGTTTTGTGTGTGGCTCTTTCGTCAGACTAGATATCGGAAAGAGCCCACGAAAATGGTGGAATGTGATAGCCCCAATAGCTCAAGATGGAGGTTGGTTGGTGCCGGTGAGGATTTTATCCTCACCTTTCAGGATCGCGATGTCACGCTGGCGGCAACCGGCAGTAGGTCGGTGCCTGTCTCCGCAGTGCAGGGCTTGCGGCTATTATGTTCTGAGAATTTGGACTACGATACGGGAAGAGTCCTTGTACTCGACCTAGTAAGTAGGACTGTTCGCTCTGAGGTGGAAGAGTCCAGTTCTGGGGGAGCCCAGACTGACTCAGAAACTGATGCAGAACCAATAACTAAGTCTGAGCGCTTTTCACGGGAGATTACGGTAATCCTTCCGTGCACCTGCCCAACGTGGTGCAATCAGGACGCAATCTCCTCTGGAAGAAGTGATGAGGAGCTCTCCATCCCGGAGAGCGAAGATTCATCACCACTCGGGGATGTCAATNAGATTATTCTGATTGTGTCGGGACTGACAACAGGTCCGGAGGCCAGTGATTTGCCGACATTCTTGAGTGACCAGAGGCAACACCTTTCCTCGACTCGGAACGGGTGTCTCAGTACTCCTTGCGAGGCGATAACATCTTGCCTCTGCTGGTGCTTCGGCTTATGTTTTGCACCGCCATCCGCAGACATAGAAGAAGACCAAGATGAGTGGAATCAAGAGTCCTGTTTCTCTGAAGTCACAACTTTTCAGATATCTCCCGAAGGGGTATACTCCTGTCTCAGGAATAATCATATTCTGTCGACACTGGAGGAAACCCCCATGCTGCGCTTCAGTTCTTAGTGCAGGCTCTAGTATCGGGAGGAAACAGGATAGCATTCCGGTATCCACAGGAGGTACTGCAAGTGCAGCTGGCAGCTTCAGGAATTCCAACAGAACCTGGGGAGCTGCACCTTTACGTTGGCGAAGTTTCCCGGAGAAGAGGCCTACAACTAACTCTTCGCGGCATAGCCGAGCATTATAAGAGAGTGCTGGGAACAGTGCGTTGCGTGCCAGGGATCCCTTTTGGTATGGTGGTAGTCCGAGGGTAGGCAGGCAGCCCGCCTGTTTTGCCCGGTAGACGACCACCTGCAAAATTGGCCGATGTCCTGACTTTCCACTAACATCTGGATGGTTAAAAATTGTAAGACCAGTATTAAATTTAAATTGCCTGTTATCGACCCTTGCTTGTACATATGTTTAATTGTATATTGTGTAAATAGATTCCCTCATTTATGTAGTTAGAAAATTTGGTAGTTGTTAGAGTGCATTGTTGCCTTTAGTATGTTGTATTAGTATTTTATATTACAAATGGTAGTTCTTTGTTCATTGCTTTGTGCCACAGTCGGAGAAAGACTGAAATGTAGTTGATTTATTTGTATGTTATTAAATGTTTAAATATAAGTGTCGCGTTTGGTGGTGGTTTTGTAATAGTAGCTCACCTGCCTCCTAGTGGCGGGGACGGAAACCCCCCCCNGGGGGGGGGGGCTAAATGGTGATCATTAAAGTAGTTGAGTTTTTGTAGATGTTTTGTTAAGTATAGTATTGGTAAAAATTATTTTGTAGATGGAGGTACCTTCAGTATGTCTCTGTCCTTGTGTTTAGTATTGTCCATGTGTTGTCCTTTGTTAAACAGACTCTCTGTTATATGCTCCTTGCATAGGCACAGGGGGTCTATTAGCTTTTTATTCTTCTTAAATTGTTACCTCTAGTTTAGTAGTTAATGAAAAAAAATGTCCAACATACGTCGTAATGCGCATAGGCGAGAAGATGAAAGTGGAAGTAGTAAACGCCGGAGGCCTAGAATTGAGGACTGGAACTCTGTGAGAAAGAGGCCAGCTTCCGGCAGAGATTTTCGCCTAATAATTGTAAATTAATGTAAATTCAGTGTTTCGTTAATGATAAGTTTTTTGTTATGTTCATAGAAACTTGTTAATTTGTATAAAAATTGTGTAATGTTGAGGCCGAGGTCGGCAGAAAATGCAAAAAAAAAATAGGAAGTGACGTGTGTTTTGGGGGGGATTGCATGGGGATCAAGTTATGATTGTATAGTGTTTGAAGAGTAAAGTTAATGGATTTAATTTGTCAAATAGGGTTTTCCTGTAGTGGAACCCCGGCATGGTATTTCCCTTCATTAAACAAATGCGAGCCGTAAAAATTTGTGGAACCCTGAAATCGAGCTAGCCGAGGCGCCGAAAGCATCAAATTTATCAGTTCTTTAACATTTTAATATATTTACACCACGAAAAAGACTCGTTCCCTCACAATATCCTACACTAACATTTTCAGCTTTTACAACTCAGAACAGACACGTTATATTTTCTTAATATTTGCTTTAGAGCAATATTTATCCTATCAGTTTAAGACATTGAATTACATTAGTTTAAATCCGACAAATTATGTTGCTTGAGAGTTAAAAACATTCGTTTAAATTTATTTTATTACTAGCTAAATCCATTTTTAGAATACTTGAAAACAATTCTGACAACACTTCGCACTAAAAAATTATCGTCTCCGATTTCAAACGTTCCCGATTCTACACGAGGTATTTGTTAATCAATTCGTATTGTCCACTTTTCTCATGGACGTATATGGACGTAGTTTTAAAAAAACTTTCGAGCGGGTCTCTTTGTATCAAACCGGTGGAGTGATCCGGTTTCATGGTTCGTCACGTAGGATTCGTCCAGAATTAATTTCCAATTTTAGGTAAGGTTTGCATCTGGTGCCTTCCAGGTTTGTAGTTCGGACACAGTTGACCGAAGAGGAGGTCTGTTCCGCCCCGCATGAGACAGTGTTTGCGCCCATTGGTGGCAGCGTAAGGAGTTAGAACTTGCTGGTTCTGACTCCAACCACAAGTTATTAGCTGTGGGGCTGGCTGGTTGTACCTGGAGGCGGGGAGTTGGTACTTGGGTCGACCGGTCTGTAGATCATGCAGCCGGCAGCTAGAAATAGACCTACTATACAGTGTATATCGACACATTCTGTATATCGCAAACGTCCGTAAGAATTTCGTACGTTTTCATTTATTTCTTATGTAAGTATATTTAACTATTACTGTACATTTGCATCTATATATAGTGGGTCTATTTCTATTATTTATCAAATACGAAAATAGTCGATGTGGTTTTTATTGCACAGTAAACAATAAATATTACTTCGAACATTTGCATTACCTATAGCAGTGTGTTTTACAATAAAAGCGTTGTGTAGTTGCATGGATGCTCTGTATAAGACCTGCGCCAAGCCTGTTTGTTTTCGTCCTGAAGTGACCTTGTTCCTTCCAACCCTACTCACGTTCCCCTACTCCTGCTCGCTGACGCCAGCTCCGCTACGTGTCTCTTTGCACAAGCGGAGCGAAGAAAACGCATGTGTGTCTTTAGCCTTAGGTTCGGTCCGCACATAGCGTTGCCAACAACCGGTACGTCGGATCGAAGGCAACGCAGCATATACATTTAAATGCGACCATCTGCACATTCAGCGTTGCGTATTTTTCCCACCCGTTGGTCATTTCCACAGTCGTCCCGCTGCGTTGGATACGGGTTGAACATCGTGAAGATATTAGGGTTTAACACATAGTATCTTATGGCATAGTCCGCACATTTGCAGACATGCCGCGCGGTACCGCGGGACCTTGAGCGTGTCCATCGGGACCTCCTTTCATGAAGGCTGTGCCTTAAGTAGCTGCCTTGACATTTAAACCAATTAGAATGAAAGAACAGGAGTGAAGTGAGAAGCCCGCCTATTCAAATGCTCTTTGATTCATCCTGGACGTAATTGAATGTTTGATTTCATTGTTATTCAGTAAACAATTTCATAATTTTGTCAAATTAGATGGAGACAATTTACTGGCTTTTAAAAGAATTTACCTTTTTGGCCATTAACATTTTATAATGAATTAATTAAGAATGAATGAGAAACACACAGTTTCTTAACATTATTTAAATGTTTAATTAGTTTTCTTAAAAAACAAATTTATTGATTTCATTGATATTAAAGAAGACATTTTTTATTTTTTCGCACTGGGAGAAAGATGTCCCACATTTGAAAAATCTATTTCTTAAAAAAAATAATAATTCAGATCCGAAAATTAAATGGTTGGACTAATTTTGTCATAAATTTTACAAGATTATACATATTTCATTTCCCAAATTCTGAGTTGTTATATGCGTGAACGAGTTAATTAAAATTTTTAATATTTACGTTAACAATATCTTTGCGACATGATGCTACTATAATTCCTTAAAAATATATTTTGAAAGAAGATATTGTTTACAGAAGGTATCAATCACTGTATACTATGCAAAAAAAATATTGAAAAAAGAAAACGTAAATAATGATATTGTTAAAATAATATTTATTTCAAATGTACTCTTTCAAATAGTTTGTCACCCTTCAAAATCTTTCAACACGTTTCGGAATGAATAAAACGGATATTTTTATAACAGAAGTCCGTATTCCAAATAATATAAAAATAAACTTATTGTCAAAAAAACAGTACAATCTGCGTATGACCGACCACGTGGAGGACAATAAACTAATTTACTCTCCGGAAGCAATCAAGGGACCATCCCACCAATTCCGATCAAGAATTCTAAGGCAAATACGGATTGAAAAATTTCAGCAAAAATTTATGGATAAGATAAAAAGTTAACTACGTGTTATAATACTAATAGAATATTAACATGTTTGTAATTTAACACACAAAAAAATATTTTACATGTACGAATTATTATCGAACTATAGATTATTATGAGTATTGTGTTTATAAATCATAAGAATTGAAATAACACTAAATTCACGTTTTCTTGTTTCAATAAACGCGCCCCTAGACAAAAGTCTAGAGAACCTGTAATATAAATCCAAATATATAATCCAAATAATATTACAAATAACTTTAAAAATTCATCCAATTATTTACATTGTGGCAATTTAATCATATAAGAATTTATTGATGTAAAACGTTGAGAAAATTAATGTAAGTTAACTGTGCTTCTAGAATGAAAAACATTATTAATCAAATTTAGTTCATTTGAAGGTATAAAAATAAAAACCACTGCGAAATTTTTTTCATTTCATTACTTTGGTCCCATCAAACAAACCATTTTAGAGAAAATGGTTCCATGTAAAACTTTAAATACACTTCCTTCTCCAATATTTTCATTTACAATTTTTCCTCATGGGAAAACTTTTTAATGACAATAGGTTGGAACATTTACGTTCATCTATATGAAATAATATATGATGGTTTCAAAATTAATTACAATATTATTTTGATGAACACCGTTACTCTCCAGTATAAATGTTCTCTACTTTCGAGAAATTTTAATTTTTTTCTACTTGTTTCAGGGAACTAAATCACCGGTTGAAATGAAGCGAACTCCGTAGGACTGCGACTACACAGCAGTCTCGCCTCTGCTGATTGGTCGGTGCGGTAGCAACGGTTGTGTGCATACAGGTGAAAGGTTTCAAAGCTGCGTTGCTGATCCGACGTACTGGCCGTTGGCAACGCTTTGTACGGACCGAGCCTCAGCTGACCCTATCCAGACATTACAGGGGCGCTGGCGCTACAGAGTATTTTATGCAAAAGAGAAAAATTTAGTCATCGGCTGCGAGTGTTATGCCTTGTTTCAGCGCAAAAAAATGTTTCGAAAAGCAGTCAAATGTCACGACTTGTACGTAAGCGTCAAGTGAAAATGCATATTGAAGTGTCCGCGGCGTGTAAATATATCTTCGCAATCCAATACTTTATTTTATTATGAAGCGAATAATTTGGTTTAGCGCGTAACACTAATTTCATTTCCAGAGTTCTTCTCAAGAACTTTCTCGTGGGACGAACCTTGCATCGGTCAGCACAGAAGCCCTATGCAAACCATTCTGTACCGTATCCATCAACGATAAGGTTCAATTTGTAAGTAGTGTGTTTAATAGCAACCTATTTGTTGAACTGAAGGAAGAGCAGAGACCCGATCTCTCACTTTGTGTAAGTTTCCCTCGCAGCTTGGTGCCGTAAACGAGAATGATTGAGCGGTTGTTCTAGTTTTCAACGAAGACTTCAAAAGTTCCGCCATTATTCAATGTTACCCAAGCACCTGTGAAGCTTTCGCTCGCGACACGACAGGATTAAGTGATGTTGACGGAGAGAGCTTTCAACCAACTCCAAGAATTAACGGCAACATTTCTGCGACGAGCAAAAATTTTGTAAATAATTTGCTTGTCCTCGCGGTTCAAGAACACGATCTTCTTTCAAAATATTTGATATCTACTTTCAACATAAAATGGTAGCTCTAAAGTACCATGATTGCAAATGAATTAATTAATTTGTAATTGCAAAATTAAAGAATGTTTCATGCCAGAGGTATAAAAACACTCAAAGATATTTACATAAATTTTATCGCATTTTTCTCAGTTCAATAGACCAGTAAGTTGAAAAATAACGATCATTTAAAATGATACATAAAATGCGGAGCTTGAAACGACATTTTTGTAGATAAATTGTTTTATTTACATTCCTATTTAATAAAATTATTATTTGTACTTCACGATCAAAAGTGATTAATTCTCATTATCACTTTTGATTATGAAAATTTCGGAACTTTTCAAACTGTCGTGAGGCGGGCTCAAATGTCCCGCGCATCAGAAGCGTTTGCATAAACAATATAGAACTACTGACTGAGCGCGGACCACAATATAAATGCGCGAGACATTGGCGCTCGCGAGAGAGGAGTAGAGGGAGTATATTAGAGAGATGTGTGACTCCACTCCGTCTTGTCTGTTAGAATTGACTTGTACGGTCTCTTACCTAATTTCCTACAACAATCCTCAGTCAGAATAGACTTTCGCGGTATTTGCCGAATTCTTCCTACCTCGTTGCGTTCTGAATTGACATCAACTGTCTCAGTCGAACCTACTTTCTGACACTATCATTAAATAAATAAATAAATTTATTGTCAAAAAACAGTACAAACTGCGTATGACCACGTGGAGGGAAAAAAAACTAATTTACTCTCCGGAAGCAAGCAAGGGACCATCCCATCAATTCCGATCAAGGGCCCTAAGGCAGAGGCGGATTCAAAAAATTCAGCAAAAATTCCTAGATAAGATAAAAAGTTAGCTGCGAGTTATAATACTAATAGAATGTCAATATGTTTGTAATTTTAAGCAAAAAATTACATGTAAGTTATTATCGAACTATAGATTATTCTGAGTATAGTGCTTAAAAATTGAAATAACACTACATTCACGATTTATTGTTACAATAGACCCGCCCCTAGACAAAGCCTAGAGAACCTGTATGATATCTTTACCCAAGTCACAACTTTACAATATTGCACAAGGGCTCGCCATGCGTTTCGTCAGTATTGCTGTCTCGTCGCCGGACGCTTCACACCGCCGCTCGCTGCACTCTGAGTTGGGTAATAAAAGCTATGCCTGTCAATGCTGAGAATGAGGCTATTACTCCTTTCCTCCCGTCGCTAGTTCTATAAGATTAGGGTATCTCCCACCTCCTTCCTAGCCAGCTCCCCTTGAAGTCGGACGACACAGGTTCTCCCCCTCTAACATGGGAAGTCGCCGTCACCCCGAGAAATCAACATCAATCGACCCACTGTTCATTAATTTACTCCAATTGTAACATCATACATCTTTTCTTCATACTTAAGGTTAAATGCCGTTCAATATTAGTTCAAAATTACACTGTTCATAAATTAAACATATAATGCACTAAGAAAGTATTTAGTTAAACAAATTATGGCCTTCCAAAACGAAGGATCTGGTGCAAGGTATAATTAAGTAACTTTTTTTCGCACAAAGAACAACGACGTACTTTATTCATCACATGCAAATTTATTCATTTTAAAGGAGCAAAATGCGTCGAATGTGAATTACGAAAATGGTCGTATGTCATGGATTTAGAAACAACAAACACACAAGGCTTGGAAAAAAGAAATTAGAGTAAAATTGTTGTCTACAACGAATAAGACGCAAATATATCAAAATATATTTCATCCAAAAACCAAAAGTTTTTTAGCTATTTATACTTTTTATAAACTTCAATATTCCTCCAATTTTATCCCATAATACTCAGTTAATTATATCCTAAAGAAATATTATATAAATAGATAATGTATTACCAAAAAAGCAGATACAAATTGCAGAAGACCAAAACGATGGTAACAATCTAACACTTTGGAAGCAAGCAAATTCCTTATAGTCTAATAAAAATTCGCCAAGGAAAAACTAAAGAAGCGGAATGAGTCCAAAGAATGAATTGTGGTAAGATCGAGTATAGATAAAAAAATTATTATAAATAATATGCAACTTAATAGTTATACAATAAATATTTGTATGTATATTAAACAATTATTATTGAATGGCTACGAATACGGATATTATAACGTACAAAGTGAAATTAAGAATAGAATACACATCTTAAACTATTAGCTTTCATTTAAAAATATTTCATGGCACAATAACACCGTAACATAAAAGAAACATTGATGCTGCATAGAAGCTATATGAATACTCTTGTTCACTTCAAAATTAAACTAAAAACTAATCTACTAGTTCCTAAATAGTTCCGCAGACGAACCTCAACCCACCTGTCCTCCAAGGCGTGCCCCATGGATCCTTTCTGGACTCCGTTCTAAAGAGAGTGCGCAGAAACTTTTTACGCGCGCAGTCTCCTCGTTAGCTTTATGCCGTGTTCTTTCACTTTGAAAAAGTCCCTAACGAGAAGGAACTTCATATTTTGCGAGCGAAGGAGCTGAAACAAAAAAAAACTAATCGTGACACGACTTAAAGCGGATTATAAAAGTTGATAACGGTTCACGAAGCAAGTGAGAACAGTAAAATGTTGGCAAACAATATTTTTAAGAGACCTCGCCAAACAGTAGACTGAATTAAGTTCCTAATTGAAGAGCCGACAGAGTTTCATGGGAATGTGGTTATTCGAGAAAGCATGCAGGAAGGCAGATAAACAGAGATTCGGGAATAGAATTTCAGCAAGAATGCGTAGGATGTTCCAAAATATACATCTACGAGTTGTTGGTGCAGATGTGTTTCACTGGCTACCAATAACAGAAACGTAATGAATAACAAAATATACTTAATTTGGTCAAAACGGAATGACAATATACCAGAGTATTAGTGAGATGTTTCAATTGGATGACACGTGAAGTAGAGCAACAATATTCGTAATGCGTGTGTAAATTCTATAAATTACGTTCTGTTTGTTCGTAATACATTTTCTTTTGTAAGTACAATTACATTTTGATGGCGATGAACTACTTTTTCATCATTAATAAATTATGGATTCATTGCAATAGTCTGCGTTTATTTTTCGTAGAAAACTTGTCGATTAATATATTTATGTATTCTTTTATAATTTATTTCAAAAGTCCAGTATATATATATTCTAACGTACCCAAAAATGCACGTGGGGAAATTATTATGGGTATATAGGTTATGATAATTCTAATTAATAATAAGGTTCGGACTTCAGATGTGAATTAGCAACGTATATTCTGATACCAGTACAAACATTCATAATAATTACACAATACAAGTAATCCCCACATAAATCACAAGAACAAATGTAAAAACCCTTTTTCATACAAATTGCGTCACGTGGTTTCCAGCTCATAAATAATGGATCGTGCAATTACATCAATTAATACCCTAAAATTTAATACAATAAAATACTACGTTCAAAAACTAAGCACGAAATGAGCTCTTATTATTTCTTTATCTTGAGGTTCTATCAAAAGTTCATCAATTTACTTGATTTTTAATCTTCGTTCTTCTCGGAATGTTTCAAAATGAGTTACAGTTAATTCGGAAAAAATAACTATTCCAATGCAATTTTCTCTTTATTCAAAGATACTCATTTAGCATCGAATTACAACAATTTAAATTACGTTCCCTAGCTCTCGAAACACACTGGAACAATGTTCGCCTCACAGAGACGTAATACTCACAAAACAGCGAATATTTCTTCAGAAATCGTGGCACGATCTCACCAGTTCGAGAATACCTCTCGTATTCGACAGACTGCCCCAGCTGTGATGCTGATGACCTTGAATCGTCGGCGTGCTACCAGGCTTCCACACCACGTGGCCTCGTCTGCTCTGCTCTCTCCTCGAAAACGTCGTCAAAATGTTCCAATCGAACTAATGCTTTTCGAAAATAGGTTGTAGCTTCACTTGGGGCTTTTCCAAACGATACTATGATTCTTTGCGTTCGTATTACTTCGACCGTCCTTCCTCTATTCTCGAGTACTATAAAAAATATATCATGAAAAAGATATGCGCTGGAATTTGATCTTCGTTCTTACGGCAATTATACAACTTCGCTAATCAACTTTGATTAAGAAATGCTTAACCGGTTCAACTTCCCTTTTTACTATTAAATGCCACGTGTGATTAAATTCCGCTCCTCACGCTGATATTCTCCGTGCTTCTAAAACCCACACGTTTCAATTACGTAAAGCGAACCGTCTCTTCCAATCTACCACGAACAATTGAGACTGAATCTTGTTTCAGGCTTTCCACCTGCACACTAGCCCCCACTCCTTTCTTATGCCTCGTTTATTTCGCCAATCTGATCGCTTCCTTATTATTCACTTCACTGGCTCAGCCAGGTGCTTTCATGAT
>NNCF01131648.1:4573-41447 GCA_002313205.1 Laupala kohalensis | reverse complement strand
GAATTAAATATCTTAACACTTCCTTGCATTTATATTTATGAAACGGTCGTGTTTGTTAAGACCGAATTACTGAAGCACCACCCTTGCTTCATACGAAACAGTCTCTTTCACGAACACAATACTCGCAATAGTAATAATATTCATCAACCACTCTTTGCCAAAAAGGACCGTATCATTCGGGAATCTTTCTATATTAATATTCCCAAGAATATAAAAGATATTATGAATTTGAATCTCTTCAAATCCGCGGTGAAAAACTACCTCCTGCACCAGTGCTTCTACAATGTAAAAGAATTTATTGATTTTAATAAAAGTTAAATTCGTCTTGTACTTTATCACGCCATTGCTGTAGTACTTTTTAAATAACTTATAACAATTTCAAAAACTATTTTCTTGCATGATTGTGTTGTCTTATGGCTCATATTAATTTAGTTTTATGTGTACTCAACTTTGTCACGGTTGTGTACATTAATTCTGTAGCCCCATCCTGGCCCGAGTTTTGCTCCGGTTTTCCTTCGGGTAGAGGCGGATTTCTTATACAGATTCTCTAGGCATTGTCTAGGGGCGTGTTTATTGTAACAATAAATCGTGAATTTAGTGTTATTTCAATTCTTATGATTTTTAAATATTGTACTCAGAATAATTTATAGTTTGATAATAATTTGTATATGTAAATTTTTTGCGTTAATTTACACACATATTGACATTCTATTAGAACTATAAATCGCAGCTAACTTTTTATCTTATCTAGGAATTTTTGCTGAAATTTTTGAATCCGCCTCTGCCTTAGGGCCCTTGATCGGAATTGATGGGTTGGTCCCTTGCTTGCTTCCGGAGAGTAAATTAGTTTATTGTCCTGCACGTGGTCATACGCAGTTTGTACTGTTTTTTTACAATAAATTTATTAAATTTATTATGATATAAATGCGAAATATGAAAGTGTGTCTGTCTGTTTGCTACCTGATCATGACTAAACTACTCAACAAAACGTGATGAAATTTTGGTAAAGAGATAGCTTATGTTCATTCTGGACATTTAAACTAACTTTTATTCTTAGTGTGTGAAATAAAGATAGAAGATTGTTTTTGACGATAAATCTCCATGAGGTCGAGGGAAAAACCCGCTATATTCGCTTATGGTGCCTAAACAATTAGAGATAGGTGCCAATTATGACTGGCAATATTGCTCGCCTTTAAGAGTTGTACAGAAACATCCGCGACAGCATATGTCTATGTACAAAGGTAAACCTATATTATCGAAAAAAAGATATTAAAAATAGGAGATATTTGCTTCAATTTCAGACAGTAATTTAAGAAAAAAGAATCAATCATCATTAAACTTAATGCTCTCTCTCTCTTATGTGTATTTAGCAAAGATAAAATGTCTTTAAAACGTTAAATTTAGACGAATAGTTTAGATTTCAAAAGCGCTCTAATCAAATGGTACACCCCCACTGCCGCCGTTGTCTTACCTCGGAAGCGAAAATTGGACCTGCGCGGTTTCCGCCGAGTGTGTTCGTTCGACCAGAGATACCGAGATGAATAGAGACACTTCCGATGTTATGTCAGAATTGTACTATCATTGGGTTAGAGAGAGGTAAATAGCCTTAGATCCCCCAAAGGAAGAGTAGGAAGGGAGGGTCATGTAAAAATGTTTCATCGAAAAAGACTTGTTAAATCCATAGATTTCGGGGTTATTTAGATAAACAGTGAAATGTTTCTGCATAAATACGAGTTCAGTACATATGTGTTAAATACGTCTATCTCTCCTAAGGGTGAAGTGACGTGCTAAGCTATTTTGTGACGATACGGTTGATATGCTTCTCTCACGGACAACTTAACGTTGAGTATTCAAACGTGGTTTCATTCAAAGATTAATTTTTTCTTGCTGCTGGAGGTTAAATTCAAAATGGTGTGTATAATCAACTTTTGTACTAAATTTGTATTATAATGAATTTGTAAAATTAAAATGCTGTACATTTGTTTAAAAAAAACAATACGTAAAATTATTTTGCTCTTATATAATAGATAGATCTTATTTTTCTTTAGTAAAAGAAGATTGATCTAACAAGTAAAAAAAAATCCCGCGCAATGCCGAGTAATCAGCTAGTGAAATATATAATCGGAAAATGTTAAAACTTATTTTAATAGTTTTCAATTCATTATACCTTTCTATTATTTTATGTATGTATGAAGCACATGACTGACATGAAAAGAGTGAAGAAATTATAATAGTGATATTCTCTGGAAGGTCATTTATACCTGATTATCCGCTTTGTAATAATGATCACGTTTTTTTGGAAAATACCAACCGAATCACGTATGAAAAAGACAAAAGATCTTTAACCTCCAAATGTTATCAACCACGCGGTTACGTAAATACATGTATCTACGCAACGCGAAAAACATCTAGTCATTACAGTTGACAAGATTTAAACATAAAATACAGTATTTCAATCTTGTTGAGTAGCAGTACATCAAGTCAAGTTCTTTCGCAGTTACCTCCCTCCACCATATCCACCAATAAATTAGAAAACAAGACTGTCAGCAAGAAATCGAAAAAAAAACATTTTTATATTTCACAATTCTGACTATTCAAATTTGGACCTATTAATTGCATATTATTATCACAAATACACAGTAATTGGAAAGATCTAAAATAAAGCAACTGAAATGAAGTGTCATATTGCCATCTCGCATCTGAAAGATAATGTAAATTGACATCTCGCTTACAGATAGCACTTCAGAGACTACACATGCTAAAACAGGAAGTACAAACTATCAATCTACGTCGTATTTTGCGAGATCTGTTTTTACTTGAGTGGTAGCTGCATAATTCTCTGTGAAATACATTGTATGTGTAATTGCTATTGTATCACTGTCACATTCTAGTTTTATCCTAAAAAATTGTGATCCTCATTATTGCTAAAGCGCAAATTATAAACATAAAAATTCACAAAGAAATGAACTACGTAAAGCTGAACACCGTCCGAATATTATTGGATTTCATTAGTGCTAAATTCGTTGGTCACGGGTACTAGAAATAATGAACAAGCTGGTTCCCCAAAAAACATTAATTTTACTCTAGTTCATATCATGTATTTTCCTTCGCCTACAACGGTTTTTCTTTGTTTATTCATTGTTTAACCGAAGTAGCTGTACTCGAGTAACTCACGCTCAGTGGGAAACGGAACACCATCCCTTTTGGGGCTTCACCCCTGTGACTCTCCAAACGAATTAGATTGACGATTGCTATCTCCACTATCAACAGACTATTTTGTAACTGTGTTACCGACAGACCATACTTATAATTTTACTTTGACGCGTGGCACATCACATCTCCTTTACATGATGTGAGTCAATGACTTCTTAACGTGTGCACTACAATACAGTGATGTCATAAAATTTTCAACATTTTTTACATTTTATCGTCCATTAGACACCTGAAGACATGTGAGTCAAATTTTAAGTCTTTACAGTAAAATAACTTTATATTAATGAAATACTGACTAGTTTCATATTTAAACTTATATACTGTTCGTCTCCTCTGTTAATTCAATTGCACTAACGCGCAACGAGTCTATTCTCTAAATATCTACAACGAAACGAGAACTCTGTTCACAAGAAAGCAAGTTGCGAATGAAAGTACCGTGTCTTTGTAAGCGTGAGAGTGTGTCAAGCACTGCTTCGTGATGGTCACAGACGGAAGAAAACGGAAGGGAGGCGTGGAAGCACCGCAGTTGCAGATTTAGCCGAAAATCGCTTTTGCTGCTGCGCCGCGCCGTCGCCTGCGCCGTCCTTATGCAACCCGCACAGCTCAAACGCCATGCAGAGAAGCGTCGCCGGTCTTGTGAGCATTGCTCGCCCAGAACGAAGCATGGACGCTCGACGTGAAGTCAAAATCTTTGGAAGGGTTAATTCTGTTTCAATTTTATGCCGTGATATTTTCTTATTTTAAAAACGAACGTACCTTTTTTTAGTTTTAGGCAAATATTAAACATTTGTTGTACGATCTATGGGGAATAAAGGATGTCACAAAGTCTGATTTGAATTTACAACATCTACGACAAAAATTCAGTTTTCGGGATTTTAGGAGATTCAATTTGTCTACAGGTAATACTAGTCTTTTTATTTAAATTAGTTTATCGAATATTCGTATTATTTTATCATAAAGGGGACATAAGCGCTTTAAACGTACAATTTAGGATTCAAATAAGCGTTTTGTTAAAGGATAATTCAATTGAATCATACGGAACAAATAATTAAGTATTTAAAATAAAAACTGCCACGCTAGATAATGATTCTAAACAATTTGGATGAATTTGAAGTCAATCGCACAATAGCCTACTGTCAATATACGTTTTAAACTGAATACACTGCCATATACTGTAAACAAACGTCTACCTTTATGTATTATCAATTTTCATTAATTTATGATAAAGCAAAATATTTACTTTACAGAAAACAAAATAAAATTGAGGATTAAACTTTTAAAAAATATTTAAGTTTATCGGATGATCTGTTCGAGAATTTTTGATTGAAATGAGTATACAAATTTTTCCCTCTATAGTGAGGGTGAGTAACGTTAAAGCCTCAATAGCAATAAAAACTATTTTAAAATGTCGAATTAAAAGTTAATTTTCTATATTGATATTTAAATTCAGTAAATTAATATTGAATTCTAAAATGAAAAACCAGGTAATACCAATTTTCTTATTCAAAATACCTCAATAAAACAATGATGCTGTAGGGAAGTTACCGTCTTCAGTATTAACTCGTAGTTACAAGATTAAATTCTATGCGTGTTCTAGACGAACCCCCACAAAAATACTAATAAAATTAACTTAAATTGACTCCATTTAATGTTGTAAAGAGATAAGCAAATACAAAAAGTGATTCAACAAAACAAGATAAATATTTATTGCACTGTAAATGCTGTAGAGCACGAGACAAAGTTACAGATGATTAGTTTTGTGAAATTCTATGACAAAGTCAGATTAGAATGTTTTTATTAAATCACACAGATTTTACAAAATATTTGACTTAATTTTCAAATAAGAATTACAAATACAAAAATTTTAAATCATATGCAAATTTGAAATACCGGAGTTTCAATTGTCATTAGACTTTTGAGAGAACAAAGAAGACAATAAAACATTTCAATACGAGTACGTTCTAAGCAGCAACTTAAAAACCACGGCACAAATTCGTAAAACTTGGCACTAAAGCTCACGGAAGTCCAGAGACCAATTTAAAATATTTCCTTCCTTTTAACAAATATGCTTCTCTGCGTATAATATGATATTTTCCAATCGTCAGATATGGTACATATTGAGCATGAATATAGTATCAAATATGATCATGGTCCTCGAATAATCGTGAATCATATGGTATCTAAACATGTTCCCTCGAGTAAGACAAAAACTCAATGTTAATGGGTACAAACCATGATTTCATGTATTTCTCACGAGTAACATTTCTAAAGAGAAATACAAACTCTTTCATCGTATGTTAATTCCATAATTGCGGACTAAAATTTTATAGATTCATCAGTTTGTACTAATATTCTGGGTGAAGGCGAATTTGTTGAACGATTATTCTTATGT
This sequence comes from Laupala kohalensis, assembly GCA_002313205.1. Classification (NCBI taxonomy): domain Eukaryota; kingdom Metazoa; phylum Arthropoda; class Insecta; order Orthoptera; family Trigonidiidae; genus Laupala; species Laupala kohalensis. Next base: position 35,842 of record NNCF01131648.1, on the reverse strand, counting down.
GAATAACAGAAAAACGTATATTCCAGCGGCAATAATAGTTCATAAATAATTATTTTATCTTGAGTGTCCATGGACGCTCCAGGGAGCGTCACCATTATGAGTTTTCATGATATGGCAACCCGTGCTTCAAACGCAAATCTACTGGATGTAAAGTGATGAAAAACGGCTCATGAAGCTTTAACTACAAAACAAATGGTCGGAGAAAAACATCATCCAGCTTTTCATTCCTATTTCTCCGGACAGTCAAGTGCTATATGAGTCGTGAAGCCATGAAGGCATGTCACTGTGATATCCACTCACATGAGGATGAATTGTAGATTATAAATTCTAGAAACGGTGACGTTTAGTCATCTGAGGAGTTAACAACATTAAATCCGATCGTACTCGATCTACAGAAACTTGAAAATAAAAACAGTCAATTCCCAAAGGTTGGCAATTCTACACTCTTCATAGTTTTCTCAACTGAGAAGAATGTATTGATCTTTTCATTTAAGGCAGCGGCTTGGAGATCGTTTTTAAATGTTCTGATTCTTTTATTGAAAAAATAAAATATTATATATCAACCAGAGTGATAAAATTTGGTATTTGCGGGGCTATTATGTGAATAAAACAATCTTCAAGTTATTCGGGTTCTAATGGATCGTCTGAAGGCACGGGTTTTAAATAATTTTCCATGTAAATCGTTAAATAACGCATGTGTTGCACATTTAATCCAGAAAAGAACAGTACAACATTTGCCTTGCCTTCTGGGACTGTTATGAAAATTATTACACGAAAACTGTCGCAAAACGTGAGAACTGTAGAAAAACCAGAGACCATTTCACAAGTACATTTTCTTCAGTTTAAACTGTGTAGCAATCGTTTGCAGTTTGTAATATATTGCAATCAAAAATTTCTAAATAAATTTTCAAATTTATTTATTCTTTTAAAGTCCACACCAATTTAAATAAAAACATCAATATTTTCGAAAAGTAAATTAATAACTGTCATAATAGTAATAATTGCTTAACGTTTCATGAACAGTTTATAATTGAGTACACACCAGAACACTGCAATAACTGAACGTTCCCGAGAAAACACCCTCAGTGGAAATTGATTCCGGACGCCACAAGATTAAACAATAACATTACAGGTACAAATGTGTATTTGGCACTATATTATTTAAATACTCTTGAAACATCACAACCAAACACTGATGCGATGTTATTTTTTCTTTGGTAGAAGCGGGATCCACATAAATACTAAAATCCCTATGGTTGTTTTTGTCGCTGCCACCAGCTCGGTTTCCCGAGCAATCAAACACACGAGTAATAACAATAAATAATGATTTATTACAAATTAACTAGAAATCTGAATTTACAACAGAGACAAACTCCCAAAATCATTAATACATCTAATAATCTATTACACAAGTAATGCTGTCAGAGAGCATTAGTTACACTTGGTTAAATATAGTTGACGACAACTAAATTGTAAATTAAAAACCCTCAGGTTATCTGATCCTTCGAAATTATAAGTTGTTTTCCCCAACAACTAACTGATACTAGTTACGACACTCGCAACTAGTAATGACTTCATTAAGACTACCGCAGCAACTTAACGAACATCTGGTCTCCGCGACCTAGTCTTAGTTCAGTCACATCTCAGTGCTGACGGATGTTTACTTCCCCGTAAACAGTCTCTGAAGATCTTCACTCCTCCCAATATATACAGTAGCAGAAGTCACGTGATCAGCAAATAACCATGCCTTCGCCATCACACCTTGCAAATATTCTTCTTGTCCATCCCTTTGAATTCTAAGAACGCAGTCTGTGCCGCGAAGACGAGCCACCTTCGGTCCCAGCTTAGCGCACCTGTTTCAGAGTCTCATTGTTCTATTTCCGGCGACTCACTTCACTCATTACTTCGTAAAATTCTTCTTTTCTTTAGGTATACCTAAATTCCAGTGGACCGCGCATGGGTCATCGCCGCAGGCCGCATTCTCCGAAATCAATTTTACCTTCCTTAAAATAGAAAGGTGTTCGTTCAAACAATACCTCAATAACTGAAGAGGCTTAGGGTGGGTCCCAAGTTCGTCGCACTTCCGTCTTAACGCCGACCGGCCACTTATTGAAAGCTCTTAACAGCATCCGGCTTGGAAAATGCAAAGAAATATTAATATTTCACAAATTGGTGGAATGTCTTGGCGCCGACGTTACAACTATCTTGTTCATTAATTCATTAACTAAATGTCTGATTTACGAGCTATGAAAGACCAATTAAATGTGTATAGTAAAAAATATTTTCGTACGTAAATTCATTATTTATTTAGACCTACTGATTGGGTGCGAGTTGGAAAATATTTCAAAAGATCTGGGAGGAGGGGATAGTAACTTATTTTTTAATAACTAATGTAACTTATTTTTCAACACATCCACCAAATAATGGGTCATGGTGTAACAACTAATTACAAATATATCACTTATGAGTACTTGATTGTATAAGTTACTCTTTTGGTGTAAACAGTTTCCAAATGTAAAAATAAATTGAAGAGACTTGGGGGTTGAAAATCACAAGCCTATATAGAAAGATTAGCTGAAACCCATGATAAATTGACTTTTTTGACTAATACAGATCTTATAAATCAATCCTGAACCAGTTTTCTTTATTAGAGTGAGGTAAAATTTTGCACACACAAGTAGTTAATTTCAAATCTCCAGCTTCTCAGTTAACAAACCAAAGACAGTGAATAAGCCATCTATAACGAGTAATCCGATGTCGGTGTAATGCAATAGATACTTTCAGAGTATACCGAGGTATTACCTTACCACTAAGCCAGACATAACAGTCGATCTGCTCAAAACCTGTACCGTGACCGTCTTGTCACTCCATCACACGCCATTTTAACCAATACGTGCAACGGCTGTCCGAAACACAGGGCTTCAAAACCAACACAGGTCTTCAGACTCTCTCCCTTTAGAAGAGGAGAGTCATTGAGTTGAAAGCAACCCATGGACGAGTGCTCGAACAAGCTCATAACATGATTGTGTCTCATGTGATAACATGGTTAGAGCAGTGTTAGACGTACAGAAGAGATTAATTAAATTTTTCCAAGGTTCCAAATATTCCTTGATTCTCACTCCGAGTACTATATTTCGAGTAGGTCTATAAAACCACTTATCTTACAACACTTTTTCTTTTCTAAATATCCAGTAACTTATTCTATTATTTTCACCTTGACTGTCATTATATAATAAAATGTTCGTTTAACATTATTTATCTTCAATATTTTCAAATATACGGCCTTTTGAATATGCAATTCGTTACTGTTTACGGTGTTAAAAACACTAAACGGTTCGACCATTCTCCAGATATTAAAAAGACCTTTAAACATGAGTATAAAAAATATTGCTTCGTCATAGCAAAATGACAATTTACAAACAAATATTTCTCTACAAATTAGAAACTAAACAAAATATATATGTCAAAAGAAAGTATCATAAATGCAGCGACATAAACATGTATTGCAATATGCAGTTATAAGGTTTGTAATTTTCTCAGGGACATTTGTTAAATCTACAGTGTTATATTTGACTTTACATGTATTATTTCAGGAATATAATCGCTTTGTTTTTATCAAACGTTTTCTGGATCTATAATATTGGATGTTTTCATTTCAGGTTTGTTTTATTTTCATTAATTATTAGCGTGATTATTAAGGCGGATACAGATATCGAATTGTGGATTTCCTCAAGATAAGTCGTCGCATTGAGCAAAGCATTGTTTTTTAAGCTGCAGAGTTGAAAATTGTTGAAACCATCACAATTTGCATATTAAATACTTACGGGTCATGGCTGTTTCAATATTTATTGGGTAAAAATAAATTTCAGGGAGGACAACCAGTGCATTTGTAGACGAGGGGTAGATGACATAATTCACGTGTTACATGAATGTGAATTGACTGTTAAAGAACGAGGAGAATGGTACAAAACTAAAGAACAAGGGAATTTATGGGAATGACTGGTATTAGTACATAAGTACAAAGGAAGCTTTCAACGATTTCCAGGAATATGTGAATCAGATGATGATACGGGAGGCTTTGAGAACTAGGTAGTGAAAGTTCAGATAGGCTTGACAAAACCCAGGTAATGGTCTGCCGGACAAGATACTGGGAAAGCAATCATTAGAATGAAAAAACCCATCATTTGTGTCTTAACTCCTGTCACCTTGTAGAAAACGGAGGGGGAGAGATCCCCAAATGCTAAGGGAAGGAAAACCCCGACGAAAACCAAGGGATAGGGAGGACTTCTTAGTGGAAACACAACCGTGCTAGGTAGACATAGGATTACCACACCTTTACAACCGAATTTCTTATTTTGGTGAGACACCTGAACAAACGCCTCGAAATTTAAATTACAAAGGAAGAGAACACAGCAATGGAAAAAAGGAACTGAATTTAGATAAGATTTAAAGAAATTATTTTAATATGAGGTAGTGTAGGAGAAAGGCTGAAGATCGACAGCAATGGCGAGCCATTGTGAAGGAAGCCAAGGCCAAACTATAAGGGCTGCACAACTACAGAAGAAAAATATAATATTTCCTTAAATTTGGGCAAACCCCTTTGCCACTGGGTGAAAAACTCCCATTTCCTTTGTCCGTGTACTAAATATTCAATTACTCGCGGTACTACGAATGTTATTCGTTCAAATGCAATACATGATGTGCCTTTATATTCGCCTTCTTATGAGTTTTTAAGAGTTAAAGACGAAATATATAGTTATATATTTTAAACCAATAAATAAGTCAATATTTCTACAGCTAAAAAAGCTTAAAATAAAATGAAAACGTCACATTATTAACCTAATGTTACGTCCTCTATCCTAGTGAAAACCTCACTTCGATATCTTTATTCGTTTAGGAGATTTTGAAGTGTTCGTTTTTAACACTGCACAGTGGGGATGCCCTGGTATTATTGCAAAAAGGTTTTACCCTACCTCCCTTTATTTTCCTATTGTAGTATTAGTAAATGTGAATGTAGCGTGCTATTGAAGCTTGTCTACATGGAGCGATAGGAGGTAGGAGGTGGGTGGTAGAGCTATTGTTAGTAGGTGGGCCGCTTAGCTGGGATTGCCAACAACTTGACCCACGTGGAAGGTTTAGTAGTAGTAGCTAGTAATAGTTAGAGTTCTTGATACTAGGGGCAGTAGGAGGTAGAAAGAAGGAGGAGGGTTCGCTTTTCAGTAGTCATAGCTATATGAAAAGCTACAAATTTTTTCTAGCCCCACCGCGCATTGAACCCGGAATGACTTGGTGGTGGGCAAGAACGCTAACTCCTGAGCCACTAGAGGGACTACCTCCTTTTACGTCAGCAAATGAGAAGCTACAGTCGCGCCGTTGGGAATTAGGCCCCTCGGGGGATCGTCTTCTGCGGAGTACGAGTACATGGATGCCCTGGTGATGGTGGAAAGTCCGTCACGCCACAACGCCACAACTTGTGTCAACAGCAGACGTCGTCGCCACAATAATGTCTCTCCTACTAGCTGCTCTGGCAGTTACTTCGATGGTCGCTTACCGATAAATGAGCGTTATTAACATTGTCCGCAAAACACATGACCTACTCGCTTTTATTCGGTTTTCGTTTCAAGCGTTGAATCTACATGACGAACAGAAATATTTAGAATAATTCATTATTATTTGTATAAATGCGTGAATATATATAAATCTTAACTTTTTTTCCTGTCTGTAGGGGTCAGAGATGATGATACGATGTCTCTTTTTGACATGGCGGGGGAATTATAAAGGTGCCGGATACCCTTCCTGACGCACCTCCCCGACACTGACGGCGATTAGGGGGATACTTTTTACCGGAAAGATAAATATTTCATTTTAACCTACTAAAACTGAAAATTATTAAAAAAATTACACAATCCCTTATGTGGTGTGCACCAATTGTCTTTTCTTTGATTTATTTAATTGTTTAAATCGTACTGAGAGGAAATATGTAGAAAATATCATGTAAATGAAAATTGTCAATATTATTTTGACTCCCCCTTTTTTGATTCCCAATCGCCGCTACTGCTCCCCGAAGCGGGTGGTGAATGAATGACGAGGGCGAATGACGTTGAGTCAGTGTTGTGAAGAAATGATAGACGGGGGAAACGGGACACCCCGAGGAAACCTGCCGGAAACCCCGCTTCGTTCACCATCGCGAATTCTACTTGGATCAGATAGGCTTTGAACCAGAATCATCAGGCGAGCAAAATAAATGAATGATGGCTTAAAATGACTTGTATGTTTGTGATGGCTTCCGCGGCCAAAAACATAAGAATCTTGACTGTATATGTACAAAACTAACATTTTTACTATCTTTCTGTGGAACAGATGTAGGCTCACAGAAAGTGGTAGAAATATAAATTTCATATAATTCGATACGATGTCACTTGTACTGTCCAAGTTCTCATACTCTGATGACTAATATAAGGGACCCTAGGTTTTCCGCATTTTACGTTGAACGACTTCTGACAGTCTGTAGACCTAGAATTGTGAAGTTTCATTTTCCAAACAAATACTATATTTAACCATCTCTATCAATAATACTTTCAATAATATTGACTTATCATACCGTACATTTTACGTTGCTATGTGGGGCTTCGGTTTCTGCATTGTTCCATCGCACGGTTCAAAGAATTTCGTCCCAACTATTCCGATTTCTCGCTATGAAAAATGATCAGTATCAGAAAAATCTTTACTCAAAATACGTGTATTATGCATGGGTTGATAAAATATTCTACTCTTTTTTTTACACTGCTCTATTGCTTCAACACGGCATTCAGGTTAATCACAATACAAGAGGAAGATTTTATGATAGAAAAAGGCGAGATATTTTTACCTACATTATTCAATTTTTTTTAAAAAAAGCTAATTATGCTTTCATAATATTCATCCCACAAACAATAAATATTAATATGTTACAAAACGAAATAAGTCTCCGAGACGCTTCATCACGGGAGATGTTGCATAATTCCCTCTTACTCCGTGCAACACGTTATACAAGATGCATGTTTTCACGATCTAGATATACCACGATAGACAAAATCAGCCTTTGTACTTAGAATTTCGAAGACAATTATCGACTCTAAAAATAATATATCTTTTCCTACCTAAATTTTGCATAATTCTTAATATTTCTTTTAGATTTCACTTAATTATTTATACATAAATTCAAAATACTTCAAGTGTTCATAACTTATCAAGCTCCATATTTCAAGCAAACAAAAATTTCTTCGATTTTTCGAAAATGTATTAAAAAACAATGAAATAATAACTAAAAAATGAAATTATGTGCAACTCACAAAACAAATAATGTGAACTTGTTTTCTGATGCATATTCAATGAAACTTATATACATATATGTATTTATTGAATGAATGATGAACTTTGCAATATTTTTCAAAATTACTGATGTATTAATATCTGTAGAAGTGGAAAATTACCGAGCAAGAAAGGAAATACATTCAAGTACGAAATAAATAACATTCCGAAAAATAGTATAAGCATGTTGAAAATTAAAAAATAATTGACATGCAGAACAATTGCTGACCTTTTCAACTTCTTCACAACTCATATTTACATTTTGATGACACCAGCCAACGTTCACGGTTCCAGTTAGATAATCTGCTTTACTACTTTTATTATTTCTGCGCTTCTTCATCAAAATGGGCTATTTTGCATTTCAGTACTTTCTGCAACACTATCAGGTTGCTCCTCGGTATAGAGGATCATTTGCACATAAATAAAAAATGTTAACTGCTTTTCATCGATGCTCTAATACAACGTCATTTTCATTCACTCCAGTTCCATGATATTTTACATCTTCTGTTTAGTTTTTTTTATACTGTATCCAATTTTAAAATTAAGTAAATAATTTATTAAAATAACAAGCATTATAAAAATCCAAATAAAATTTCAATATATGTGTTTATTAATAGGCATTCCCAAGTCTCGACTGTTTGTGATATATAGTATATACAATGACAATCAAGTTTAGCTCTCTCAAAGTCCTGATTGATAACATTTTACTCGTGTGAAATAATATGAGAAACTACGATAATATCGAAATTAAATATTTATTTTCACAGTAGTTTAATTGTGTTTATCCTAATAAGTAACCAAAATCACATCGTAATAAATGAAGTGTTGATAAGATTTTTAAAAATACAATTAATGTAAATACTTCAAATATTTTTTAATTTGTACCTAACTTTTGGTCATTCCCTATATTTAACTGATTGAATAACAAATTTGTATGAATTGCTTTGAAAGTAAGAGTTTACTATTAAATATATTTTTCATTTTATCCAAGTCACTTCCTAGTTTCCACAACGTAGAGATAACTTTTTCCAGAAAATATAGTCTTAAATTAATACGAACTTCTTTTCATTCATTTTGTTTTACATTTGTAAATTAACTTAATTGAATCTTTTAATTGGTATTTTCCAATTTAATTGCATGAATAGTTAAAGCGTAGTGGTTTGAAATGTATTTTCATCATTTGTCTAACTGATTTGTATTCTTCCGTTTTTTTCGGAAAAGCAGAACATTTTCAGCAGAGTAATGTCTCTACTTCGATAAAAAGTGGGAGTGGAAGTTTGATATCTTCCATCGAAACAGCGCCTCGGAGACTTACATCTATTTTCATTTTATGTTTACCGATATCTTGTTCAACACCGAAAGCAACCGAAAGTAACGATTACTCCAACGTTTTTATTCTGAGCCCAAGCAAATATTTACTGATGCGTTCGGATTTCTTTTTCCACAGAAATTGCAAACTTGCCTGACCAATGAATCATTTTTCTTCTCAATCCTAATTGATTCTATTTTTATATGGTTTTGTGAGTTGAGTAATCTGATGCCACTATTATATTGAAAGATTACATAGCTTTCGAATGAGCATCCCCACATGAAACATGGTACGCGAAAGGATGAATTGAACCCAATGCCAATATTTCTACGAATTCCTAAACGATATTTTAAAAGACGTTAGAGATTTATTTTTAAGAAACAGAGACCACTCGATATTTCTGCCGATTATATTCCACCGTACTTACGCACTTCGTACGAATAAGAGAAAGAATTTAGATTGCAGAATAGAAGTAAATTGATATGATAGCAATAAATCAATTTTTTAGAATGACATCGGGTTTGATAATCTTTTTATGTGACTGCTGCTCTTATAACGACGATAAATGTGTTCATTAATTGAACCTTTTATTTTATAAGTATGTTCCGATTCAGTTTCGTTGAAAAACTTAAATGCCAACCTTGCAAATTCAACTATCAAACCATGTTATAATCCGTAAAACTTCTAACCTTAAAGAAACATCTTAAGAACTGTTAAGGTAGTACTCCATTGGCGTGTCCCCATAGAACAAATGTCATTTTGAGATAACATCTTGGTGTTGTACTTTTCGAGAAGGGGCAATGAGTAAGTGATATAAATATTTTTTAAATTGTAAATGTATATCATGTTAAATCATTTAACCACTGAATTAAATTGAAAAATACTTTTTGGACACATCGTAGAGAGAATGACCCAGGAGAAAAGTGATCCTGAATATTAAATTAATTTATTATATCTCGCAAAAATGGACACGTGTTACAAAATTAATGAATCTTTCTACAGACAATGTTCAATGAGCAGCAACATCTTCATTTCAGACCGTAAGTGCACGGTTTTAACACAATTACAACATTTCTTTTACCTCACCAGAAAAAATTCAGCCTTAAAACAAAAAGTTCCAGGAACATTGAATGTGAAGATCATTGATACGGGTCAAAAATATTTGTAATACGTGTAGCAAATTTGTAACTCTTTCACTACATTGAATCCAGACAGATTTTTTAATGTTTTCTTTCTGTAAATAATGAGTTCAATCGATAAAGTATTGTACGTAGTTTTTCGGCGCTCATTGATTGCAACAGTAATCATAGCTCTTCTACTTTCGTGTATACTTACAAATAGAGCTGCATTATAAGAATTGGCATTCTCTTATGTGCTGTCATACCCCTTTTTGACGTTAACATTTAAAATGTTCACTGGATTAGACCCGAAGGTTCTTCTTCATTGAAGATATCTGAGAAATAGCGTACCTCGTGTTAACTCATTGACACGTAATTTAATTTGATGTGGTGCTTTTTACGATTATTATTTTCAAAGCTTTAGAATACAACAACATACCATAGAACAGAATCTCAGAGCCAACTGTTCTACAAACGTGACAAATTTCCTTTCACTTTGAATTACATTGCTTCAAGGTCAATGTATAAACTCGCTTAGGTCAAGCCGAACTAGACATTATTTTCAGTTCATCACCAAACAGAAGAAGGAATGAACAATTCGTCAGTCTTTAAACTAACTAGAATATAACTGGTTCATCGTTACTTTGTCATTTAAACATGCTAATTATCGACATCTCATTCAAACTTCAAAGTATCACGAGCCTCGTGACCTGGTGTACAGTTTAACTTATAAAATAGAACTTCCACTAAGGTAACATTTACATCCAAGAACACTAAGAACTGTTTTTAAATGTAGTAAGAAAATTCTGTCCGACGACTAAACAAGGCTAAGATTTTTCCTGCATCACTCCCACATTTAATGGTCTTGCTATGTTAACACTACTCAGGAAGAAAATTCGTGTCGCACATTCGTAACTTACTTCGTTCAGACAAATGAAATGTTTTACTAATAAGAAGAAGAATGAAGCTAATTAAGAAGAATATTATACTTTGCAACTGATTTTGACAATTAAGATAATTTATAAAAGATCAAGAAATAAGCAATGAAAGTTACAATAAGTGCTCATTAAAAATAAATGTTTGACATGAACTAAGAAAAACGGAAATCAATTATTCGAAATACATTTTGCCGATTCCTGCCGATTCTTACATCTTCATACATACCCTCAAAAACTAACAATTACAAGATAATCTGTTAAAAATTGCAGCCCCACTTGAGAAATGAAAATTGAGTTAATAAAATTCCTAGTTGCTACCGAGGACACTAGACAACCTTCGAAGATTAGTGAAGATGAGAGATTTTTGCTAGCTGTTGCAATCGGCCTTATTTCGAGAACTTCCAACTTTAAGAGCAAATATACATGACCCAATAAAATATCATTTAAATAAAAATAAACTGAAAAATAATTAGCTACTAAGTTTGATGTAATATATTTCTTTACCCCATTTTAAGAAAATCCTTAATTCCATATCAATTGTTAAAACCAATTATCTCTACGGAAAATCTACACTCCCGAATCAGTGTTTAGTGCCGTGATAGATTACGTGATACAATTTCAGTTAGCGTCATCACTTCATTAGCATTTTACTTCACGAAAGAGGAACAAAGGAGTACACACTCACCCTGTTCGCAGTTCTATCAGGCGGTCGCGCAGCGTCATTGTCCTCTCCTATCACCTCCATGACGGTCACTACTTCGACTTCCATTCACCTTGGAGCAAAAATTCGTCTCCTGGCACAAACTTCGCCTCCGACCACACTTCCCACCACTTCACACCCAAATCACTCCAACACCCACGCACCAACTCCAAAAATTCGTCCCGATGCGAACAAAAATATTCCTCAGATGTTCAATGCCAAGTTTCCGAGTAAAAGCTTACTACAAACTGTATGTCACTCACAAAAAATACTCGCAGCGAGATCACACCCAAATTGCGTTTTTGCGGCTTCGAGAAAATTCGCGACCCCGCCGGGTCCACCATGCGGAGACAGTCAAACGAGCCGAAAGTCAGGCGGCATGGGCGAACTGCCCGTTGCGAAAACACGCGGTGCTTCGTACTACGGTCACCAGTGGCGCAACAGCCGCTCGCTGCAGCCTCGACGGAGGCTAGCGGCCGACTGACTGACGCGCGCGCGCGCGCTCACGTTGCCACTGCCCCCATCGCCGCCGAAGGGACTCCCTACCCCCTACCTCCTAGCCCCTTCCCATCACCACATGAAGGGAATACTCACAAGTGGGGAATGTCGACCTCACAATTAGGAATCAGATTTTTTCTTTAAAAGTCGTCTAGATTCAAGAGTAGATCTCATTCTGGCCCGGGCGTTCCTTCGGTTTTCCCTCTGATAGAGAAGCAGATATAGACCAGTCATTAATTCTGTCGTTTCTAGTGTGGCAGTGTTATTAATACTATTGTTATTAAACTCAAATTTTCAGTGATTTTCTTAGTTAAGATTAAAGAACAATATTTTCGGAATAATTTAAAGAATTGATAAAAGTATGTACTTGTTAAATTCGTGTTCCTTTATAATCTATTTAAATTACATGACTTGATATTATGTGAATATAATATAAAACAGTTAACAATTTTTGTTCTTTAGTGAGGTGTGTGTCATGACTTTTCTTTGGGCCCCAAAAATGTTAAATATACCTCTACCTTTGATCGGAATCGATGGGCTTGCATCGGGGAAAAAATAGTTTATTATCATCCACGTCATGGCAGCGATTAGAGGGGGCCGTAACTTTCATTACGGAAAGAGAAAATTTTCATTTTCGCCGTCTAAAACTGGGAATTATGAAAAAATTACACCATCCTGGATGTGGTAATCACCTATTGTCTTTCCTTTGATTTATTTGTATTTAAATCATACTTAGTGGAAACATGCAGAAAATGTCATGTTAATGAAAATTGTTAATATTTCTTTTGACCCTCCACTTTTGATACCCAATCACCGCTACTACGTGGTCATATGAAATTTGTAACTGCTTTTTTGGCACTAAGTTATATATTTATTTAAATTGCTATTAGGGTAGTACCAAGAAGTAACACTGTCATGATCATAAGTAAGCCACATCACACCGCTAGAAACACCTGCTGATGGCGAAAGAATCTGCAATTATTTCTCCTTTCTATCTTCGAATTTATCAAAAAGAAAAAATTACAACATACGTTTGATGTTATGTGAAGTATAACTTTCATTTTAAAAATTAAAATTCTTGACCGCTATCAGAGATTATCAAAAGAAATCGTTTGTTTTTATATCTTAAAGAATAGTAATAACGAATTCACAATAACAAGATTCTAAATTTCCATGAGAAGATTTAACTTCGGTATTTCAAAATTAGGACCTTGCCGCGAGTAATTTTTTTTAAATCTACGGAGTCGTCCAAAATTTTCATAGCGCAAAAATTACTATATTTAAGTATTCCCATCCTCTCCTAAACGTACCTGTAACGATATATCGAACTTCCCCCTTATAATAACGGAACGCTACATATTGTCACTTTATGTGGGAAATTCTTTTTTCTTTGGTAGCCTACACCATAGACTTACATACACACGTAGACCCAACAACCTTATGGACCGGTTGTCCGGAGGGGAAAACGATGAGAGATGTCTCTCTCTCTCTCACAAACAAACACATCGTCTTAGGTGAGGGAACTCGATTCCCCTCACTGACTGCTGACTGCTGCCCACAAGTCGTTACACCTTACCCCCTCCAAGCAGATGTGCGAGCGAGAGGGCGACATCTCCCAGTATCTTCTGTCTCATGTTAGGAAGGACAATCTGTAGCAGAGACGGTTGCCTCTATTTATATTTATCTCTATGATCTACACTGACTTACATGTTCTTTCGTCATTATTCTGTGCTTTCACTGAACAATTCAGTACACGAAATACAGGGATAAATCTTAAAATTAAATGTATCCTATAACACTTCGCGTTACATAACACCAAGGTTAACCCTCCCTTCCCCTCCGTAACGCCGCGAAACGGAACTAAACCTCCCCCCTCCCCCCAAGAGTGCATTTCGTAATTAATGGACGGGTCCTGAAAAAAGAAAATAGTTCCAGAAAAATTTTAGATGAAACAAAATTTAAGTGGATAGCTAAAATAAATAATCATCATTACAGGAATACTAACTACTAAATGAAAAACGTTGCATGCTGAAAAATAGCAAGTGAAAAGTTTGTTCGCATGACGGAAGATTGAACCAAAGAAAGATAATCAAGGCAATAAACAAAAACAATCAAGGCAATAATATGATTCGTCTGATTTATGCCAACACGAGTAATATTTATTCCAACATGAGTAATATTTATTCCATTTTTTTTTAAACTAAAAAATTACTTTTTTCATTCACGTAAAAGGAATGACGTCAAATTTCCTCTCTTTCTGGTTAAATGTAAGGCAATGTTTCTCGCTTAGGTATGATAGATGCAGTTTATTCACATATTTTAATGTCTTATTTTATGATGTGTCGAGGTTCAATCAATAAAGATCTGCTCTTCCACCTAACCTATGAGTGAAATTTGGGTGAAATAATTGGGTAACCACGGAATGTAATGGACTAAGTCGAAATTTGACTGGAGCAGGTGAGGGGAACCCCATCCCGCGCTCAGCAGAGCATATGGAGTGAGGACACGTACCACTACACCAAGGTGGTTGGTACAATTTTGTTATCATATGTTCTCGTAATCCCCATTTCACTCAGTATATTCAGATCTGTGCACACACTTTCCGTTTCGGTGCAGTTGTGAAAGACGACCGACGGTTTTGCTCCCACATGCACCCTTTCACACAATTTGGATATCTCGTATTGCGTTAGGTTTGCTCCGTTTGGAAGCATACTTTCCCCATTATTCATTTCATGGTGGACTTCCGTCTCTTTTGTTCTCAAGATACCACGATGGATCGTGAATCTTGATACCAAACACAATTAAGGCAAGTTTTAAATCAACATTAAAATAAGCGAATAATTATAATACAAAATTCACCACTATTTGTTTTTTTGCTCCTGTGCAAATAGTAGCTCTTTTGTTGCCCCTTACGAAAAGAAATTGTTCTTTTTTAATAACAGAAGTAGTGGTCCCAAACTGTTTAGAACTCAATTTCGCCCATGATCTGCAATAATGTTCGGGAGGCGCGGCACCCCTAATAAATTAATTTATGGTCAAAAATGCAGTTACAAACTACTTATTGACTGCGAGATACATGTTTTATTACAGACTACGAGGATAACAATAAACTAATTCACTAATATAAACCAGTCGTGGTACAGTATGCAACAAAATAATTTGACTTATATTTACAACTAGATTACTTCTCACATAATAATACAACTATTTAAATGAAGTTTTTAAATTCGAGTACAAGTTTTTTGTGAGAAAATGTAATATATTTTAATTATGAATAAAAAATTGCTGTTTACATGGATTTCCTGATAAATATATTATTAAACACGAACTCGTTTAAACGGTTTTATGTATGTATGTATTCTTGAATAGGCCAACAAAGGACCACGTTAACGAGGCCGAGTATTACAACTGCGGTTGTTAGCCGCAGAGGGTGAACTTCTCAAACGTCATAGCTATATGAACTGAGGCATAGAATTGAAAAGCTACAAATTTTTTCTTGCCCCCGCTGGGAATTGATCCCAGGATGGCTTTGTGACGAGCGAGCACGCTGACACGGAGCCACGGAGTCAGCGTGCTACACGGTTTTAAGACAGAGAAAGTAATATCTAATGGAAAAATGAATCTCCTCTCTATTACAACCCCAGATTAGGAACCAGCGAGATAAGTACTTACCGTAGCCTTCTGCTTTTAAAACATCTCATCCACTTATGAGAAATAGACTGGCACTAAATTTCGTTAAAATAATTCAGTTCAGTAAAATGAATTAAACTCTCACCCCAAGGGCAAAAATAACTTAACCAAAAGCTTTCGATACTACTAGCAATTTGCTGTTTTCTGCAATCAATTTTTTACGTCCAAATTAACACAATAAACTTTTCGAATTTTTTAAAAATTCAAAAAAACTTATCTCATCTCACCATTTTGGAAAAATTTGGGACAAGAAATTGTTGTACAAGTCGGTCATTTTGCATTTGAAACATCTCGTCGACTATTGAGACATGAACTAGTAAATAATTTCCTAAACAAACCAAGTTCTCTGAATTAAATAAAAAAAACCCACCCACAAGGGTTTAAATGTTCAACCAAAAGTTTTCTATATGTACTTGCGATATGAAGTTTCTTTTTGCAGTCGATCCCTTACTTCTAAATTGATACGTCAAAATTTTCAAATGTTTTCAAAATAAAAAAATTAAATCCCTTCCGTTTTTGTTCTTTGTTTTTTTTAAATTTTGAATTCTAAAATCATAAAATTGGACTTTTCATAAGTTTAAAAAAATAATGAACATTTCATGTTTTGTTTCTACAATACAACGAAGTAACTGGCGGTTGATGTTCGTTGCGCTGACCCTCGACGTTTTCGACATTTTTCGACCAACCGCCAACGAAAAACAAAAGTTCATAACTTTGTACAACATTATTTGAGTCGATAACAATAAACTGAATTTAAATTATACATTTACGAAACATTCTCAACAAAATGTTAAAATATAGTGTCAATCAGTGGAATAGTTCTTATATTATATAACTTCACATCACGCTTTTCACAGAGGAAAATGAAGAAGTACAATTTTTTTATCTACCACTATATAGAATCAGCCAGTCATGATAAAGATTGTCTTATTGGCCAACACAGAATAAAATAAGCAAAATATTGGTATTAAACATAGTCTCTTCAATGTCAGACAAACACATGAAATTTCTGGAGAGAAGCACTTTACCCCCTAGTGAATCTGATGTGACGGCAAATTCTCAACTAAGTTGCCGAGCAACATATTCTTAGTTGGAATCTTCCCCCCCCCCCTCGCTCTGAATCAAGCTTAAAATAAACCACATTGGGTACCACATTGCGAAAACATTCAAGTGCATGACCCGGAAACTTGTTCCCCTCCACACACACGTCAATATATCACAGGCAAAGTGTACGGCCAAGAATCTCACACCCACCCTGGAATCTTTACGTAATATAACACCAAGTTCTCTGTAGATTTTCTCAGTAACTAGGGCACGAATTTTATTCCAGTTTTCACTAATAAATAGTGTATTTTAAGAGGAAGGTATAGAAGACGTATGATTTGTGAACATTAGGTTTAAATTAGATTAGACAATGATGATAAACGTTGATGTTGGGAAAAATATAAATGAATGCACATCTCACATCCAACATTGTCACTATCGGATCTCAGCCAATTCCGCAAAAATCTTATTTTTACACATGTTTAGAATACAGTAATCACTTTAATATTTTAATGTTCTTCTGTATCGGTCACGTTTCCGTCCTTTATTACAGTATTAGCACAGTCAATTTGTACATTATAATCGTATTAATTTACAAGTCTATATTTTTACTTTCTCATATACGTAGTATACAGAAAGTATTGTAATCGTGAAAAAATTCCAAAACGAGATTTTTGCAGAAATATCCGTTTTGGAGACCTCTGATTCAGAAAAATTCTGAGTTAATGGATGAGTCAATTTAATTCACATTTCGTATTTACGATAGATTTTACTTGTTGTCGATGCACGTGCTCTGATTTTGGTTTGGCTTTAAAACAAAGGGTACTTCACATGAACATCAAAGTACGTTTTTTAATATTTTCAAAAACTGGTCAAATGATTTTGATTAAATTTAATAAATATATCTTTCGAAATAGAATATAAGTCTTATCTTATCTCTCCCAAAAAACGAAAGAACAGAATTTGTATATTAGATTTTATTATATAAATGCTAGTAATAGAATTTCTTTAATAAACTTTTTAAATTGGGTAAAATGAGGACGACCAAAATATAGAGTAACATGTAAAAATCAACCTTCTCCCAATAGATTGCTTTAATGTCGCTCTCTAGTGCAGACTGAGAAATGTAAATGAGAAAGTATGTGCAATGGTTTCGCACCACTAGTTTTAGTACGTTGTTAGGACAATCACCAGCAATGAGAATGCAAATTTGTAACTTCGAAGACGTGCATACTGCTTAGCAGGCAACAAACAGCATAAATTTCGCACTTTCTTCAGTTTTTACCTTATTACGTTAGTGCCCCGTGCACGAATTACTGAGTTTTTCGTCATTTTGCAGAACGTTAAGTTGAATCATTATGTAATGTAAAGCATCGTTGGAAAAGGCTACATGTAGGTATCATTTATTTGAAATTTCACTTTGAGTTCGGAAATATCTACACTATTCATAATTATTATTCATAATTCACATAATTATTATTCATAATTCACATAATTATTATTCATAATTCACATAATTATTATTCATAATTCACATAATTATTATTCATAATTCACATAATTATTATTCATAATTCACATAATTATTATTCATAATTCACTATTCATATTAATTGCATAAAAAAAAGTATTTTACAATGGTTTATATTTTATAACCTACATTACTCTCTTTCAGATAAATCTATTTTTAATATAATTACTTCAATAATTTGAGTTAATCTTTGCAGTCGCGAACTTTTCGTGATAAAAAAATTGCACGTTTATTTTATCACCTCTCACCATTTAGGTTGCGCATGCGAAGAAACCTCTTCGACGAAGGCTTTCTTTCTACATCATCAACGTTTATCGCCGTAAGTCTGATATAATTCACAAGAAATGTCCACAAATTATACATCTCTACCTCTGTTGAACTTACTATCCATTAGTGAAAATCGGAATAAAATCCATGCATTAGTTACCAGTTGAGGCGATTGGGAATGTAAAATGGGGGGGGGAATTGACAAATCTTCATTTATGTTGTGTCCCGCCAGGGAACGAATCAACAAGTACAGGTATAAACTCAACAAAAGGTTTATTGTCTCAACTGTTACAAGAGAACAATCTTGTCCGAGCCAGGCGGACTACAGAAAGTACCAATAGCGTAGCCGTGTCGTCTTCCAAGGGTCCAAGCAGTCCGATGTTCCGATGTCCAGAGAGAGAGAGATCCGTAGGTGAAAGCAGCGTCGTCGTTGTCGTCGTTGTCGTCGTAAGATTGTAGATCGTGGTAACTTGCGTGACTAGCTCGGCTCACTCCACTTCCTCTCTTCGCCTGCTGTGCCGTGTCGCTGCCCTTATGTACCCACCACCCCTGGTGGTGGTGGCGGCGACCTGCCGGCCGGATGGCGACGGTGGCGGTGGCCTGCGCAGAGGGCCCCTGCGCAGGCCGCGTAGTGGGGAAGGAGGGGCTCCTTCCCTCCTTGTTCTCGCCTGAGCGCACCCGGCACGACGTTAGCCGGGGCGGCCCGTGTTGCCCCGATCGTTGCCGTGATGGTGGCAAGTATGATTTGTGGTATGCATACCACAATTTAAATGACAATTTCAGCATATATCCACTAAGTGTTTTAAATAAAGACATAAATCAAAGAAAAGACATCAAGGATGGTGTAATTTTTTGTAATTTCCAGTTTTATACTGTTAAAATAAATTTTTTATCTTTCCTTCAAAAAGTGAGGGGGGGGCACTGTCCGCCCTCCATAATCGCCGCCACTGCTAGCTACGGAGGAAGTGACGGGGAACTTGGCGTTATCCCACGTAAGGATTTCAGGGGGGGCGGAGAGATTCCAGGTCACACACTTAGCCCGAGATGTCTTGGGAGCGTATTCTTCCGGAGATAAGTTTCCGGGCCGCATACTTCGACTCAGATGTTTGGGGTGAGGGATAAGATTCCGGTTCGTTCATGTATACTATTACAGATAATATTTAGTCTTTTCTTTCGTAGTACATACCGAAGTCCTTGAATGTTAGTCTTCAGCGATAAGTCCAACCCTGGAATCTTGCACGTTAAAATTACGTCAGAATCACTGGGGCGGATAAGATTCCGAAGGGTAACATTCCGGCGGGCCGAAAATTCTGGTCCAACTACATACACTCAGTCTTCGATGGAGTGCCTTGTAACCTTATCACTTTTCCTTCAAATAAACATCGATTAATAGTACAATTATATTTACTAACCGGCTTGAGACTGTTCTGACACATTAGTAGCTAAACTTACTTGTCAACCACTTAACCGTTGATAACATTGGAGATATAGAACTCGTAAAAAATGTGAAGTCCAAACAGAGAAATAGTTTTAAGATCTATTTAAATTATTTTTCATTCTCACTATATCACCGAAAAGTACGTTGGCCTTTTAATGGTTAATAATATGAGCTAATACATTTAAAATTCTCTAAATTGTATACAAAGAGTTCACGTGCTTACTTTTTCCGCCATCTGACATAACCAATTTAACAATATCATTTTTTTAATAAATAATTTACGAGGGTAGGTGGAAATCTTCCAAAGACACTTAGTAGTCCGTACCATAAGGCGTGTGGGATTTCACAGGAGCTAGGAGCATCCTCCTATTTTGTCGCGGATCACCGATGATTGACATTATACGTGACAGGGAGGTCACATTTGCGGCCTTCCTACTCACACTCTGCAGGTTTTCCTTGAAGTTCAGTCGTGAGTTGATGAGTACGCCAAGGTATCTCACTGAAGGCTGAGAACGAATCTCTGAATCTCCAACTATCAGAGTGATGGGCTCAGTAACCATTCGACTACTGACAAGTACCACTTCAGTCATATGGTCAGCAAGTGTTATGCCAACAGGAAAGCCATCCGGGAATAATCACCACGGACTCATCCGCAATACACATCACTTCCTCCAGAAGCATGGCTACGTTGACCACTCTAACGTCATCCGCGAAGCCAATTATTTTCGGACCCTGAGGCAGAGTCAGTCTGAGAATGGCATCGTACATAATGTTCCACATAATAGGGTCCAGCACTGATCCCTGTGGTAGACCACCAGTGACGCAGTATGTTCTTGGTCCTTCCTATGTAGCATACATGAAAAATCGATCTCGGAGGTAATTCACAGTGACTCATCTAATGTACGATGAGATCCCCATGACCTTCAGTGCTTCCATTATGCAGCTTCATCTTGCCCAATTAAAATCATTCTTAACGTCCAGGGTTACGATGGCACAGTAATGCTTACTACCCTTATTTTACCTCTTGCCTTGGATAGCATTCTAAACCATGCTGACTACTCCCATGATGGCGTCCACTCTTGAAGCCACACCAAGACCACCAGACCGTTTGTTCCCTCCGTAAATTGTAGCGGTCGATTAAAGATAATCCTTTCCACCACTATACCAGCCGTATCTAGCAAGCATATTGGACGATAGAAAAATGGATCGTCAAATAATCCCTTACCCTTTGAAAGGAGCACCAGTTGTTATCACTTCCTTTGTCGGGGGAATATACCTTTGTGCAGACAAATATTGTGTACCTGCAGAAAATGTTGTGGGTTCTCCTTAATTCCTACCTTGAAGATAGCATTGGGAATTCCATTCAGCCCTGCGGTTTTTCTGTCCTCCACCTTACTGTAAGTTAAATTCATCTCATCGAGTATAATAGTAGATATTGATTTTTCAGAGTTTCATCGACAACTAGGTTGGTCTCCTGCTGCTGCGGGAACAGAGTTTTAACAATTTTCTCCGGCAGTTTAGGGCAGGTTGGTAATAAGCTTGGGGATTTCTCCAGTTTTGCCATGACGATCTTGTATGGCCTTCCCCAATGGTCGCTGTCCATAGTTTGGCACAACTCTTTCCACTGTTGCCTCTTGCCTGATTTAATCGCCCATTTCAGCTTTCACCGGGCCTGTCTATACTCTTGCTGGAGAATATTGTAATTAGACTTACCCCTTGCTCGTTGAAACAGTCTTCTAAACGAATGGCTTATCTTCCGGAGTTCCGCAATCGTATTGTTCCACCAGTAAACTGGAGATCTCTAAGAGAATCTCCTCAATTTCGGCATCGACACGTCGCAGGCATTACAAATGTTTTGTGGACTTTTAGGGCTCGTCAACGTCAAGGTCATTAGAGCCTTCTCCTGCAACTGCTCTGAGACTTTCTGGGCTGCCGATGATCGATAGCGAAAAGGATGGCCTGATGGTTGCTATAGTTATAGATATTGCTGACTTCTCAGGATGTGACCCGTTTACAGAGACACCCGCTCATGAAGGTAAGGTCGAAGATTGAAAGTGGGAACCATGTCGTCGTTAAGTAACACAATATCAAGAGAGACTTAGGAATCAAGCAGAGTAAAGCCCCTTTGATTTGTTGCCTCATTCAGTTGCTCAGGCATATAACTCACCTGCGATCACAGGATGTCTCCCTTTAACATCACTGGCAAGTCCATCCACCAATACCTCGTACTCCTCAGGGTGCATGTTGGGTGAGACGTAACAGCAATATATAAAGATGTTTTGTTTTAGCCCAAATAAATCTAAAAATCGGGTTGCATTTTCTCCTGTAACGAGAATTTACCACACGCACAGAGAGCCGCCTGACCAGATGAAACTGACACCCATGCACCACTAACCGGATCTTTGTATTGTCCCGATAGAATTGCGACGTCAATATCGAACTCCCGTATAGTTTGCCACATCAGATCTTGGTCAGCCTCACAGTGGTTCATGTTAAGCTGGAGAATTCTCATCGTCGGCTCTTAAAGGAACCCTGGAATGCCTTTTGGAAGGCTGGACAGTAGCTGCTGCTGGACAGATGATCGCTATTTCCATTCCCCTTGCAGTGCACGCTGGATGGACTTGCAGAGCAAGCCTTGCCCAAATGTCCCTGCTCTCCACATTTATAACACTTTGACCTGTTCTCTCCAGAACAGTTCTTCGTAATGTGACCAAAGCCCAGACATCAGTAACACCTCACGACAGACCGCTTCTCGCGGATTCGACAGTTAACCCAGCCAAAGATGGATGTTACTAAAAGATAGCGTCTTTTATTAGGTCGACAGGGAGGCGTACAATGGCGATCTATGCATCTCCGTAAGCTGCACGTATGGACTGAACTGCAGTCGGTGACAAAACCGACGTCTCCAGGTGTTGCTCAAGCTATGCAAGAACTTCTTTTGTTCTCAGCTCATTAAGGTCTTTCTTTTTAGTGAGGTCTCATTCACTAGAGGCCTCACCCCCACGGCATCGCCAATAGCTTTTTCAACTGGAGCTTTTTTTGCAGTATTTTCAGAGATGCAGCTCCATGCATTTCCAGTTTCAGTTCTCCTGCTGCCATCCTCTTAATCTTCCTTGTGCTCTCTCCTCGTTCAGAGATGAGTCGCCCTTCATAAGTTGCAGGAATTCAGCATATAATAGCAGTTTTATATATATAGTGTGTGAGAGAGAGAGTATGTGTGTCAAATTGTTAAATTGGTTAAGTCAGATCGCGGGAGAAGTATGTTTATATAATAAGACTGAGGATGACTGGAAGCATATACAGCGATAACTCAATAAATTAACAAAGAAATTTAATTGTAAAAAAGCATTTGCAAACTATGGGCAATAATCTCCGGACAAGGGGTCATCCCATCAATTCTGATCAAGTACTCAAGAGTAGTGACGGATTTAATATTTATAAAAGGTATTATTTTACTAATATGTGCTGTTATGCAATTATTATTACCAAAATAAATTATAGATATTAAATCCACTAAAACTTCGATATTAATGGTAACCCAAGTATAAATGACATTCTCACCTATGTATAAATCCGCTCTACCCGAAGGAAAACCGGATAAAACCCCGGGCTAGGATGAACATTCGGACATTTCTTATTTTTAATCTTCAAGATCATCTGATGACTCCAACTTCTAATCCTCCTCCATTATGTCCAAAATTTTCTGAATACGGTTTTCTAATATGATCAGCCTTTACTAAACATTCCTCAGGATTTAATGTTTTGCGTGTCATCTATTGTTCACAGTTGTCATGGAATTAGATTTGAAACAAAGTTTGTTTTGAAGAGGTAAAGAGGCAAGTGAAGCAGAACGCCAAATCACGGTGATGTAAAGCCCCACAAAAAACGGAGATGTATAGTTGTTTTCTTTATTGTTATTCTAATTGTTTTCGTTATTGTTTAAACAAAACACAACAATATGAATAATAATGAAGAAAAACATGATTTAAATTGTATCTATCAGTCAATAATATAGTACAAACAATATTCAGGAACGTGCTAGAATCGTTTGAAATGCATAAGAACATATACAAACACGACGGCAGAACGGTTTCTGATATATGCATCTCAGCGCAGAAAAAGTTAAATAACTTTCTTAAATGACCGGTGACCTTTAGATGAAAATGATGTAAAAATATTATGGAAAATTTACTACAATTCAAGGTAAACTTTCATCACTTTCGTGATTTAAAAGTTGGGTAGTTTTGAAAATAAGTGTTTCTCCGTAAGATACAATGTATTACACCACCAATATTTGGATGACCGTGTTTTGCTCGAATAGCTTACAAAATGGTCATATGACAAAATATTTTTTGCAAAGAGGTTTAAATCATGGTTTACTTATTCAGTTACACTGCTGTGGAACCATGAATATAAAGAATGAAAATTCCATACATAACTTTTTTGCTAATTTGGTTACTGCGCAGTTTACGTTGCCCATATAAGATGTTTTTGTGTGTGTCCGGGTATGAGGAGTAATTCTGAAATTTTATGGAATTGACACTCATGGTAGAACACATCCTGCGAGTAAACAGAAAATAATAACAATTTGTCTTAAATTATGATTTCCTCTTTTATTCACACATTCGTTAACAAATGAAAATTATCTATTCATTGTAACCCACAATATACCCTATTTTAATATTAGACACACATATTTATTTATGAGATAAATGTTGACTACATAGTGACTACCGTGAGAAAGTATTCGCAGTCCCTACAACACCAATCAGTGGCGAACAGTCTTCAGTTAAAAGAAGATATTTTACCTCTGATTGGTAATCACTTATTCTTCAGGTATTTACTTTCCAATTATTCATAGGTATAATGAAAGTATAAAAAACGTCCGAAAAATAAATCGATATCTCTTCAGGTTTTTACGATAATGGTGTGTATGTGATAGTACAACCAAACTTGAATTTGGTTTGAGTACATTTGGAATAGGAACCCATTTCTGCAGACTCTTTGCATACTCTTTCTATCGCTGAAGACACGTGGGTGTTTATTCGTGTCAGCAGAATGATACTTTCGCACGCAGTCGCACACAATCGGGAAAAGAAGGTGAACTGGGGTCAACGTAGAAATAAAATACTCTACACGCGTGTTCATTTTCCATCGAGGATTGAAAGGAAAGGTTGGACTATTCTTTCGATGTTTATTTATTTATTTATTTTTTCAAAAAGGTATTAATAGAATTTTGTTTTTAATCTCTTTACTGAATTTTCTTTTTGAATTGAACAGATCTAGGAACACATTTTATCTTTGAAGAAACTTATTTCTTTGCCAATTATTACTTAACATGAATTCGCCGGTTCGTATTTTGTTAGTAGAGCTAACTTTCATTCACTGTGATGTGTTGTTACCACGTTACATCAAAAGTAGTCGTGTCATATTCAAATGAATATTGTTTATCTCACAATGTTTCAGCCTTGAAAATATTAAGTGCGCTAATTTAATTACCTTTTTAATAATATGATAAAAGTTCGTCAAAATTTGTTCGTAGTATAGGGATCAAAGTATCATATATGTACGTGCGAGATCCGAATTCGATTCCCCGAGAAAGTTATATTTTCATTTATTTTTGTTAACATGATCTGCCTTTTGTTAACATGACTATACTTTCCTCGTGTGTTCAACATTTTTGTTGTTACTATTAAAGAACCATTTCTTCAATTAAAGAACAAATTTTAAGTCAGCTGTATCGAAAAACGACGGTTCAATCAGCTGGGTGTGCTGTTGGTGGTGAATCTGGGTTTTCAGATTCTCAACTATTATATAACTTATTTTTTTGATTGTTACAAATATAAAAATATTCTTAATGATTGAAAGAACATTTGAGATGGAAACTCGTATGAAGTGAAAGAAAAACTCTCGCAGTTAAGCAACAAACTTAAGCAGTTTTATTCGCATTTTAATTAGCAGCAATTTATTAATAATAAAAGTGTTAAAAGAGGATAAATGTATAATAGATTTATCATATGATCGACAAAATGAATTTTAAAAAAGGAATCCGCTCTACCAGGCCTAATGTGTATCGGAGGTTAACCCCTGGACCATCAGGCACTGACTCGAAGAGAGAAAATGTTTGGTTTATTAATGACGCTAGTATTACATCTTAAAATTGTTCTACAAAGAAAAAAGACCATGTTATATCACATCTTCATCCCAAAATACATCTAATCTGTCAATTTCAGTAAAATCATTAGAGTCGTTTTCGATAAATTTTTTGGCAAATACATAGGTACATGGGTACATAGATACGATTATTCCTCGCTTTATAGTATAGGATTTATATTTGCAATTATTTCACTTAAATGGCCAGTGAGGTATGTTTTTTAAGTTGAAATCATACTAAATACATGTTACTCTATTTATGACGATTTCAGATATTTCTGTGGTTTAATTTTTCCTACGTACCTTAAACCACCGATTTTTTTTTTCGAAAAATTACGAGATAATAGGAAGGACGTGAAGGGTTACAAGAAAACCCTCGCACCGGTCGGAGGGTCAGGAACATCGAAACTGTCCGCGCTGGGTTGATATGCGACCGTTCATACGATTACATCGCTTGCAGTGTTTCATCATCGATGAAGAAAAATCCATTTAATAATTGTAGAGAATTTTGGAATGAGGGAGTAGTCTACAAGTTTTGTTCCACATTCTCTGACAACTGAATAAAAGAATTACGTGACATGTTAGACAAGATCTTTTTAATCGTGATCCAGACTTCAAAAATATCACTTCGGGTGACGAGTCGCGATGCCTGGCGCCAAAGTATCACTTTTTATTTGCAAATCTTAAATTGAAGCTAAAATGACCACAATGTGGCTATATCAAGACGATTCAAAACAATGTGATGAGGGAGAGGCACGCATTCCAGCAGAACACTACTTTCGCTCTCAAAACTTTTTAACATCAGGCAACTGAACTGAACAAAACATTGTATATATTCAAGTTGACATTTAATATTTTAATGTGAATTCATTAACATTCATGTTCCGTGTATACTATACAGTGGTTATTATATTTGATCATAATAAATGAAATGAAAAATACAAAAATTCTATAATACATGTTTGTTACTGCTTCTTATTATTTATTATAATTATATGTATTATCTCTTATCAATCCTGGTACGGTTGAGTAGTAACTCGAGGTTGAGTGCGAACCTCCGAAGAGAGAGGACGTTTGTAAGAGTGCTCCGCAGTAAGCAAGCTACCTGCTGGTATCAGTGTTTCGGCCCGCCGACAGCTCGCTTCCTACCGCGTGTACCTGATCCTGCGGCGGTGCGTGCTACGTGAAACGGTTGTACATAGAGAAGAAAAAAGAAGAAAACAGAAAACTTGCAGCATGGTATCGACGGAGCAGTGGCGTGCGGCCATCGGCCGTTGGGTAGGAGGTCCTCACCCGAAGGGCGGACGAGGACCATACGTAGGTGCTTGCCTTGCGCAGTATTTATTAAGTTTAAATATTATTTGCATGCTGCTAGTTATAGATGACGTCGAGCTGAACTCAGGGCCAGGATCGAGAGACGATTCTGTTCTGGAGGGCTTGCAGGCCGGAGTGAGGGATTTGTTGGCCGGGCAAACCAAAACCCTCTCAGATATTAAATGGTATCGAGAGAGGGTGGAGGTACTGGAGTGCCGGGATGTTGCTTTGGAGGTAGAAAACCAATTTCTGTTTCGCAAGGTCGACAACCTGGAGAACCAGTCCCGGAGAAATAATATTTTGATCTTCGGCGTGCCGGACCGACAGGGCGAGTCATGGCACGATTCCGAGAGCCATGTGCAGAGTCTTGCAGAACAACTGGGGGTGCAACTTGATGATCGGGACATCGAGAGGGCGCATCGAATAGGTCACAGAGTAGGCAGAAGACCTATTGTTGTAAAGCTGGCCTCATACAAGAAGCGGGAGGAAATGTTGAAGGCGGCAGCTAAGTTTCTGCGTGGCTCTCCTTTGCGAGTGTCAGAGGATTTCTCCGCGGCTGTGCGCGTTAAACTTGGCCCGTATTTGCAGGACGTGCGGGAGCAAGGCTTCAGAGCCAGCATCCGCTTTGATAAGCTTGTGGTGGAAGGACGAAACTACTCGCTCGCGGAACTAGAAGTCTTTCCGAAGGAGCAGGGTCCTGAGTGCGTGACCAGCCCGAGTGCGTCATCGGCGGTGGCGACGCAGTCACCACCACCTCCATCGCCCCCGGCTGAGACATGTACGTTGCCAACGCAGTTGTCGCCACCTTCACCACCACCGCTGCCGACGGCTGCGTCATCGTCGCCTCACCAGCGGCAGCCCTTGCCGCCGCCACAGCCCTCAGCGCGGGTTCAACCTTTGGCCGCGTTGCAAGACTTACCACCACCATCACCACCGCCGACAGTGACGGAGCAACGCTGTTCTGGTAACGGAAACGAGCGCCCTCGCCCCTCTTCCTCGTTGCAAGTGCGCCAGCGTGAACAACCCCCTCCCACAGAGGTCAGAGTCACCCGACAACAGGCAGCGCAGTGGACGCCCAAAGCTGTGACTAATCACTCTGGGGAAAAACCCAAAACAGGTAAAGCGCAGAGGCGGCAGTAGGACTTATTGCATGCAACTCTGACGATAGGGTGCTGGAATGTGGAAGGTCTGAGGAAGAAGCTTTGCCAGGGAGGTTTTCTGGGTTTCCTTGAGAAATTTGACCTTTTGGGCTTGGTCGAGTCTTGGTCAAAGCAGGGAGATGAAAATAATGTACACGGATTCATAACCGTAGCAAATCATCTTAAGAGAAGGGGCACGCGCGGACGTCACCCTGGTGGAGTCGCGGTTACGTACAAAAATGAACACTCAAATCGGTATGACGAAATTAAACAGAAATTGATAATAACTTATGCATTAAAGTAATAATTGCCGACACTGAGTTAATAATAGTAATTGTTTACAGACACGGGGATAAGTCAAAGTACCACACCGAAAACTTTTATACAGAAATGAGCCAGTTGATAAATAGTTTCGAAAATAAATATCCCAACGCGAGAATAATAATTATGGGAGATTTTAACGCCTGAATCGGAGAAAATAATGTCTCATTACCATTTGACGATGATTCCGCGCTTGTAAACGTGAGAAATAGTAAGGATAAAAACTGAAATACGGAAGGGCGAGACCTATTAAATTTCTGCAGCCCACACAACCTCATTATACTAAATGGTACGTACGACTCAGATTTAGACGGGAATATAACATTTATTAACGAAAACGGGGAAAGTGTGATAGATTACGCGTTAGTCACGGAAAATTTATTACAATATATAGACAACTTTCGGATAGAATCCAGAATAGACTCACATCATATGGCCGTATGTGTTAAAATCTATTTATCACATCAAAACACGTCAGTAACAGCTGCACACATGGGGTCAAAATTAGTAAAATACAAATGGAATGACGACAAGAAATCGGCCTATAAGGCGAATTTCTCAAGGAATCTAGGAATGATACGTAACGTTTTCCAAATTAAACTCACGGTTCAAAATTACAACACTTTAGCGGACTCCATAACACTTTGTTTACAAAAATCAGGATCGAGTATGAAAATAATTCAGGGAAACAAAAATCCAGAAAAACATTCGGTGTGGAATAATGATGCCTGCAGGTATGCAAAAGCATCCGCAAAATCTGCCCTGAAAATGTATCAGTGGCTAGGTGGGATAGAATTGCGTAAATCTTATCTTAAACTCCGGGGAGAATATAAACACATAGTTAAGGAAAGTAAACGAGCCTGGCAACAAATGGAAGCTGAACGTCTCAGAGAAATATTATTTAAAAAATGTAGCCGCGACCTATGGGGTACAATTCGTAAATTAAGACGAAATAAAACTATATCAAATAACATAGATGCAATGAGATGGGAAATGCACTTTAAAAATCTTCTAACAGGAAATGATAACACATCCCGAAGTAGTAACGAAATAGGAATAATATTTACAACCGATGAAGTGTCTGAGCTTGATGCGTGTATTACATCACATGAAATATCTTCTGCCATTCGCCATTTAAAAAACAATAAAGCGCCTGGAGTAGATGGTGTTCCTTCCGAATTTATTAAGGAAATAACCAATGATATTGTGCCATTTTTAACCGACTTTTTTAATTATATCTACGATGAAGGTGTTTTTCCAGACTCATGTACTACGGCTTTAATACAGCCTATATATAAAAATAAAGGAAATATAAACGATCCAAATAGTTATACGGGAATCTCACTACTTAATGTTATTGGAAAAATTTATTGCAAAATTCTGTACTGGATATTACAACTCTGGGCCGAGAAAGAAAATAAACTCTCGACATTACAGGCTGGTTTTAGAAGCAACAATAGCACAATAGATAATCTATTTATTTTAAACACGTTAGCCGAGAGAGAAACTCGAAAGAAACGCGGAAAGCTGTACAGCGTGTTCGTAGATTTTGAGAAAGCTTTCGACACTGTGAACAGAGACAAGGGAGTGTCAAAAAAATTCCTACATACTTTGCAAGCTTTCTATTGCTCTGACAATGCATGCGTTAAAACAAATAATACTACACTAACTCCAACTTTTCAAGTAACTCAGGGAGTGAAGCAGGGATGAGTTCTCTCTCCGTTGCTATTTATATTATTTATTAACGATATAATAGAAAAATTATGTGAGGCATCCACTGATGCCCAAACAATAGGTGCTCCTCCTGAACAGAAATAGATACCGGGGTTGCTATTTGCGGACGATCTTTCTCTGTTCTCCACAACACCGAAGGGACTTCAGATCGGTCTAGATACGTTGGAGCAGTTCTGTGATAAAAGGTCTCTACATATAAACATACATAAAACTAAAGTCATGGTGTTCAAAAACGGATGGATGTTTAGTAAAAATGAAATTTGGAATTACAAACGTCAACCTCTCGAGAAAGTTAAAGATTACACTTATCTAGGTGTCAAAATAAGCATGAACGTAACCTGGTCAAGACATACAAAAATCAAAACAAAAAGGCATGTATGTTCTAAATGAAATCCAAAGAAATACTGGCACCATCCCTGACATTGATCCTAGGATTGTAGTAACGATGTACACGTCACTATTCGTACCTGCAGTAGCGTATGGAGCTGAAATATGGGGTGTTGGGGATTGCGCATCACTTAATTCGCTTCAAAATAAATTCTTGAAAAATACTCTTGGCGTACCTCCGAGTACAGCTAACTGTGGTACTCTTTGAGAATTC
Organism: Laupala kohalensis; assembly: GCA_002313205.1. Taxonomy (NCBI): domain Eukaryota; kingdom Metazoa; phylum Arthropoda; class Insecta; order Orthoptera; family Trigonidiidae; genus Laupala; species Laupala kohalensis. The sequence goes on along the minus strand of NNCF01131648.1, from coordinate 4,697 downwards.
GGAGTTTTACCATTAGAAGTAAAAATTAAGATGAAGGCCATTAAATATTGGGTTTCAATAAGAAACGGGGAAAGGAACAACAATATATACGATTGCTACGAGTTAACGTGTAACGATAGGTGGG
>NNCF01131643.1:0-15446 GCA_002313205.1 Laupala kohalensis | reverse complement strand
GAAGGGTCCGCAGACAAGTCTGGACTTACACAATGAGTGAGTGTTGGGCTAGCGGCACAGAAAACTCTATAATCTCTTTTCTTTCAAAGCCTTTAGGATCTCATCACATATAATAAAATCCTTTCTATGTCTAATACATGGATATTTTAGACATCCCACCGCAATCGGAGGACCCCTGCCAAATATTTCAAATTAATTAGGTGTATAAACAAGAATTATATTACACCCCAGTTGAGAATTATTTCTTATTATTCATAAGAAATCGTGGGGCAACTTTGGGCAAAATTTCTCTTTTGGGTTCTATTTTAGATACATGATATATTAATGCCGTGGTCTCAAAGTTGCGCGACACGCCCCGACACTCATTTAAAAATCTACATTGAATATAAACATTTCATATAACGTAAACGTGTAATTAATCACACACTAATGAAGAAATCTCACAAAATATTTTTGTTACTGGAATTTTTAAAGAGAAACTGAACCTTCAGATATATCTTGTGCTGTTTGTTTATGTTTTGATAAATTAATCAGCATTTGAAAATAAATGTTTTTGTTAAAGTTACATATTCTTATGGATTCTCATGTCAGTTTTGCTGCGAGAAATGTTGAATGTGGTACACCCGAGATGCATCCAAAATTTTTTGTGTATTTTATTTTAATTATAATATAAAGAAAAAATTTCTAAAAAAATATACGAGAATGTTTAAAATGTATCATTAATTTTACTTTACTGCGTTTGTTTCGAATACAAATTATATTTTGAATTAACGCTTCTTGCAACTAAACTAGTATTAATTAGGAAAACATGTTTCTTAAAAATTAATTGGGCAAAATTTTAATTTTGCATTAAACTTGTATGAAATATTTTCATTTATTAAAAAATTAAATAAAATTTATACAATAAAAATATTTTATTAAAAATATTTAAGTAAATTATTTCAACAAAATTCAAAAACTTTAAATAAGTACATTATATGATTTTAAATATTTTTTCAGAAAAAAAGTACTCTTTACAATCTTAAAAAATGTATGATGATTCAAAGAATTTTTAAAGTTTCATTTAACTTGCTTTGTTAGTAAGTTGTTTTTCCATTTTTAAATTGTTAATTAAAATTTTGCCGATTCCAAGTTTCCAAACGTGCACGTACCTTACATTTTACATGTGTTGTTCATGACAATAGATTATTCATAAGCAAGTTCTCGAAAATCTTACAGTAAAGGGGGTGTAATAGGGGTAGGTACGAACGAGTGTGTATCCCCCATAACTCTAGATTATCTGAAAAAAATTCAATCAAACTTCGTATATAGATGACTATCTGACAAGAAGTACTACGAGATGTACAACCCCTGCACCACTAGGGACAAGTGCGAAGGGGGTGATGTGTACAATAATGGTAAATGGTAGGACAGTCGAGTTCGTGTTCATTCAACAAACAAAAATAAACTAATTATAATATTTAAATATATAAAATAAAATAAACTTAAAGAAACATGTTTTAAAGAAATTTTTATGTAAAATCACTGTACTAAAAAGTAAAAAAAATTATATTCAGAAAATATCAAATTCGAATGTAGTTGATCAGAAACGTTAGTCAACAGAAAAAATGAAAAAAAATAATGGTTTGAGTTTTCAAGCACCTTATTTGGTAATTTTACTTTGAAATTTCTAAAGAAAAACCTTAAGCATTTAATATTTTTTGATTTTTATTAACTTTTCAAATCGGGTTTTCTTTGAAATTCGATAAGTATAAATATTTTTTTGTTACCACTTGACATGATTCTACACATTACACTTTTTAAAATATATTTTTACGTATATGTTATATTATAATTAAATGAGTGAGAAAATCTTATCATATGTGAGTGAAATTTAAATCTTTTTACTTTTTTCCCGTAAGAGTCTCTCCATACCATACAAATATCTTCCATGGAGTTTCCTCCGATGAATTCCAACCAATGGACCGCCGGCACCAACTTTTTCTTTGCTAAGGACTTAAGTTCTTGAAGTGAAGGATTGTCATCAGGCTTTAAAACTGTCCATCTGCATCAATTAAATCATACAAGTAAATACATAATATTAATTTTAATCTTTTAGCAATGTTGCAAAGAATCCTTCGTTTGTATCAAAAACAAATTCCAGCAACTATATATGAAAATAAGAGAGCAGTGAAAATTGGCAATTAAGAAGACTATCAAAAAGGGTGCAAGACATCGAAAAGAAAAACAATTATTTTCATTAAAGATATACTCATCCTCAGTTGAAATATACACCTCGACACGAAAAGATATGAAAATATTAAAACGTAATGAACAAACAGAAGAATTAATTAGTGGAGACATACGGTGTAAAAGTTCTTTGTATCACTTTACAAAAAATCAACAACCACGTGAAATACAATTTACGTACTTTATAAAAAAATGGCGTCAACAAATATTACAAATTATTAATTTTACACGCAATAACAAATAATAAGGTAAAACTCGTGCAACATTTGCGGCATAATCATTCGATCCCAAATTCTACTTAAAATCGGTTATATTCTGTAGCAAAAAGAGCTTTAATTTAAGGCATAGTGTACCATGTCTCTGCTAGGTTCTCAATTCATGTGTCTCATCAGTTTGGCCATGATAAGGATTTTATTTTTATTTTTTGATATATTTCACCATATTAAATCTATACCGTACTTTATAAATGGAATAGTGTACAAATAATACGAATTCTGGGCAACCCAGATTTGTCTCCTTCAAGTTTATTTACTTCAAAAAGTTGTTTCGTAATAAACACTGCTTAGAAGCTTAGAGTTTGCTACGTCATATTAATACGCTTGGATCGTTTGACTTTAGATAATACGCTAGTTATGACTTATTAATGAGTGAAATAGCTGCCTATAGAGACTGACCATAAAACAGTTCCTGAAGAATCAGAAATTTTTGTACAAATAAGAGATATTAACACAACCCCTTAAATAATGACTGATAAAATTCAAGAAAAATTTAGTTCTTTCATATTTCATTTATTCATTAAATTTTTAAATTATTCGCCACACCTTTTATTGTCATTAATAATTTCTGCAACAGTCTTTTTATCGTCGTATGAGTTGAGAAAACCCAACCGCCGGGCAGCTTTCTCTAGAAGGTCATCGGGGAATCCCATCAGAGCCAGTCGCCCACCGTCCAGATTGGTCACCTTCTCAACCAATGCTCTTGCAGACACCACGTGATGATGACTCAAGCCACGAGAAACGTATCCCTCTGTAAAGAACCATTACGTCATCAAAAGAGAGACGGATTCACTACAACAGAAAATGAGAATACAAAGTATATGCTGAAATTGATGTGATTTCAATACTTTTTTTCTTCTGGCGTTTTAGTCTTCTGATGAATAAACCACTCAATGTTCTCATTTCATATGTATTAAAATTAGACATAATATGAGGTAAATTTCAGTAAAGTATTTATTGTAATGAAGAAAAGTTTTTAAACATTACAAATGTTATTTTTACCTGCACATTCCGGAAGTGGTCTTCCAAAATTACATTTTCCTTCAGAAGTTATGAACTGCGCTGTTAAGTCCTTTTTCATGGAAGGCCACGTCTCCTCCAAAGTCACTAGACCCATTTCTACTCCCTGCAGACATGAAGAAGTAAAGTAAGACATCTTTCGTCTATCAGAAGAACATGATCAGAATTATGTTAAATCAATCGAAGTTATCATCTAAGATTATGTTTTGGAATTTATTTCAAAGTTTAATATTAAAAATTTACACAATATGTTTGAATATAGTATTCTTATTAAGGAGATTAGCTTTAAAGGTTTTTTTTTGCAAACACTGTCAATTTTGAATATTTCTTTGAAAACTAAATTATTTTACATTGTGTACGCAAATATTTTTTCCTTTTTAAAATGTGTTCTTCCGGCCTAATATTTAGGTAGAAATTACTTCAGAAACAATCAAAAGTATTGCACAAAATGTTATTACTGTATACAATTTATACATGAAATGGACACCAAATGTTAATGATAATTTTTTATATCTAAATTTGAAAAAATTTCGTGTTATCATTTTAGATCTCTTCTGTAGAACGCGTGTCCATCTCTGGATATATTTTAGCATATTTGACTTTGCGTTATGTGGCAAACGCAGTTGCAAACGTTATGGCAATAACACAAACTTTCTCTTTCACATACAAATGTACGGATACTGCTGCAATTATTTGATAGTTCATTGGAGGTTGCACACGCACTGATTGCGATTGACAATAATTGTGCGGACTTCGTTGCATTGGATGCTGGTAGACGACGGTAGAGAAGAAAAGAACTATAAGAGAAAGATAAACAACGAGACCTTTCAGAATAAAGAGGCAAAGAGTTGGAGGGAGGTCTTTCAAAATAAGAAGAGTGGAGTTGATCCCTTTCAGCACCTGATGTGATGAATTCGAAGCCAAAATGGCAATTTCCGGTACTATTTCATTCTCATTACACACTTACGTTGGACACTGAAAGAAGCTAAACTGGCAGTAAAATTTAAAACGGTTTAAATTTTTTAAAATTAGTTGTAGAAATTATAAACATTCGCTTAATTTTTATTCGGAGCAACACCCCTCTCGATGCCACGGTCCTAGAACCAACTGCTCATGGATTTTATCAGGAAACGATTGAGTTTTTTTTAAGGATATTGAATACTATTCTGATAAGCTTCATACTAGAAAGAATAATTATTTGTGATATGTACAGCGGTTCTCGTGCTTTAATCTCTCCAATGAAAGTGAAGTTTTAAAAATTACAATATTTCTATGAACTCATCATTCCAGTTCAATATTAGGACTTGACGCATGTATGTATTCAAGTTTAGTGAATGCACACAACGAAACATTTGCTTCAATACGTTTCTGAACCGAAAACAAAAAGAACGATTCGAAATGTGAATTAAACATCCCGAGCCTCAAGTAATAAACTTTCACTGAGTAAAACTTCATTTCACAAAAAGTCTTTAATTTTATATTGCTTTAAGTATTCAGGTAGTTGTATTGATTATGTTGTTTACTTATAAAAGTAAAATAGTGTTTTATACATTTTTTTGATAGCCGCTTATTGTCTAATAATTTGATTAAAATGCTATTACTCGACATGAATAAGAATTGAAAACAATCTTTGTCTTAAATTGGTGATTGTTTGTTGGCCTAATTCAAAATGAAATTTACTTTTGTTGTCTGGCCAATCATTTATTTATCGACCGCATAGAGGTCATCTTCAATAATTAAAAATTAATATAACAAATATACACAAAATATCCACACAAGAAAGCAGAAAAAACAAAAATAGCATAAAAGAGACACGAGGAGAGTAAATTTCTAATTTCTTTATACCTTGATCTCCGCCACTGTTCTTAAAATTCTTCTTCCACCACCCTACCTCATCCCACATCCTTTGGAGGTCGTTTGCCTACATAAGGTCGTCCCTTGTGGTAATGTTAGTCAAAAGTCTAATTATCCTTTTTGTTGATAATTATCTTTCCTTGCACGATAGTTTTGTAAATAATAATAATAATAACAGCCTGCATCGATCTTATTTGTAGCAAATGGTTATTTACAAAGTTAGTTAATTAAAATGAGACTTCATTTGAATGTGTTCGTAATTGAAACCATTAAGATTATTTGGCTTCTCTGCGTTTTTTCGTTTGTGTATCCCATGTACTCGACCTTTTGCAAATTCGTGTTCAAACCAGACAAAGCCACTCGCATTTCACCAGTTCGGCTTCATTTCATGTGATTTCGGACGCTTGAAAATATTAGTCGATTTTTGTGCAAGAAGAGAAAATGACAGATCGAATGAAGAAAAAGATGAATTTTTGCACGCATGAAAACAAATTGGTGTAGAGAAAGAGTTTATAATGAAGAACTAGAAAAATGAAGCATGATTCCGACAGTACCTTGTATTGCAATGCTATGTACACAGGGAAGCGAATAGGTTGAAAGAAAATAAAATAAAAATAAAATGAACCACAAAATAATTCTCTAACTCCCTATAAAATGTTTTTCTTAAATCACTTTACTCAAATGTTTGATGTAAATGATGTGATATCAGCCGACAATGATTTCCCAGAAAATGCAAATTGTTCGTGAGTGTATTATTGAAAAAATATATTTTGCTTTCGAATTTTGAAATTTGTTAAAAATATCAACTAATAGATAATTTTTCAAAATGAATTTACTTTAATTTATTGATTATTACCGTAAAAAGTTTTTAGTGTGTTTTTGGAATAAAAGTAGAAATTTTCTGTTACAATATTCCTTTTTTGCTAATAATTAACTGAATATATTTATTATAACCAAATAAGTATTATATAAAATACTAATGGAATCATAATACGCTTTCTAGTTCGAGAATTACTTTATATTTCCAGCAATTGAGGGCCATTATTAGTGATAAACAATAAACGGATTTTTAAAAAATCTCTAAATCACGTTAAAAAAGGAAAATGATGACACTATTTTGCATTCACGAGAGTCGTAAGATGACTGGATAATGTGACCCACTCCATGTATATAAGGTAGCTTAGGGTTCTTAAAATCTCTTGTTTCATTATAGACGATAATGGATGATATTAAAAGATTACATGAATATTCGATACATTTTTTCCCTTTCAATTAAAGTTATTATTTCACCTTCTATATAAAAATTAGTAAATTTTAATAATATAACTCGGCATAAAAAGTTACGAAACCGACCAAGCTCACTGTAATTATTGACGTAAATCGATTGCATGTTGCTCATCTTGGAACATCGAGTTCCCGGTGTAGCGAGTCCAGTGATGCCAAGAATACCCCATGACGTCACAATGGCGGATAGCACTCCGAGTCAGAAACCGCGAACAAGACACTGCAAAATGTCAGATATCTCTTCCGAAGGCTCAATGACTTCTATAATAATTATTATAAAAATAATTTAGAATTTCGGCTACATTAAAAAAAGTTCATTAATTTAAAATATTTGGAAAGTAACTTATTTTCGATATTAAGTTTTCTCATAGGAGACACTGTATTTCATCCGTATATTAAAAGGCATATAACTCACTTAAATTGCCGGTTAGGTGTGTTTAAAAAAATAAAATTGTTATAAGCATATGTCATTGTATCCATTTACAAAAATTAAGAAGTATGTAATGCTTATTTGTCTGTCGGCGGAATGACCATAAGAGGTATTTCGTCAAACGAACTGAGTGCATTTGCCACTTTTCGTTGTCCGTAGGGAGGTTAGCACGTAGAACTTACTCGCCTTGGGTCCCTTTTATGCTATTCGAGTTTATTTTCTGTACATTTTGTGTCTATTTGTGTGTATTAATTTCAGATTATAAAAGATGACAGCTATGCGGTCAAAAGTCGACTCTTATTATAAATATTGCAGTAATAAATTATTATTATATATGTTTGGCGTGACAACGCAAGTTAATTTCCATCTGTGTCTTTATTGATGACTTATATATTTCATATAAATGCATCACATAAACATATTAATTTGTTTATTTACAGAAAGTGTATCTTCACAATATAACTTCTAGTTCAGCAATGCAAAAACAAAAATTCAGGATAACGTTTTCTTTTAATTCTATAAAAATGATTATTTCCAATCTTCAATTCCAACACATTATCACACTTAAGGTCTCAGTATCATAACAAGAGCAATTTGAACAGAATTCAAACGTGTCAGCACAAAATTGTCTCCACTACGACAAATGCGGTCAATCTATAAAGACTTCTGTCTCTTTAAGGGAATTTACTCGTAATTCGGCTTTGGTGACTTCTCAAATAATTTGTATTTATAAATTATAAGGAAGAATTTTGTACATCACTTCGAATAATTTCTCGTAAAATAAAGTTATAAGTCAACAACTGTTTGGAATTTAAGAACTTTGGAACAAATTTACTGGACACAACAAAAGGTGTTTTCTTGTACCTTAACTCAAGAAAACTATAAAAATGAATTATTACTTTGTATGAATTTTAATTGCATCCATTTTCTTTGCAAACTTTATAGTGATATTGTATTTCACAGACTCATGTCGAAAGAGTCCTAATGAAACCTGATTCCTCACCTGGAAGATAGTTGGTCGCTGCAATATCTCCTTCTGCGCTTCCTCAATTAGTTCTTGTAAACTCCAGACCCCATGAGAATCACTTTCAGTTGCTTTTTGAAGCGTCACGTGCAAAACCCCACTTCCAATTGATGCTAACAGGTTTCGCACAAGAACCACGTCTGAATGTGAAAACAGAATTATGTCGAAACGCTACCTATCTTTTTGGGTACCAGACATTTCTTTTTTTACAATAAAATTCAACTTGCTTCAGGAGAATATTCAAGTTATGTTACACAATTTTTATAAAAAATCTACCTTTTATCACTTTAAATTACGAAATTTTTATAGATAATATTTAAATATTCATCTTTCTACATATCGTTACTCACGAAGCACCCGTAAACAAATTGAATATTGTAACTCACCTTCTTTTCTTTCAACATCAGTAACGAGGACTTTGACTCTTTTAGCTGCCGCAATGAGAGCTTTTCTATTAAAATCCTTCAGAGTTGAACCGTCCACGTAGAGCCAAGCTTCGTCTCCGAACTCTGCGCGCACGGCTTGCAGTACCTTTGCAGCACGCAAACCGGGTTCCTTTCCTTTATTTACAGTCACGCGCAGAAGCGACGTGGCGTTGCGCAGAGCGGCGCGCAGATCATTCAAGGACTCAGGCTACGAGAAAGAGCAGAAAACATTATATCCACTTTAATTGACACACCGATGGATGAAAACCATTGATAAACAACTTTCACAAAAAAGTCTCTCTATTTTTACAATAAATTCTAGTTATTTGCATATATTTTTTTCAGATAAATATACCTTCTCTTATTTTTATCGTAGTTAAGATATGATAATTACATTTCTTACAAAAAGAAAAGAAACCAATGTTTTAATAATTTTAAACTTTCACGTACGATATTTCAAAAGGTGAATTCCAATTCAAAACATGATTTCGAATATGATTTTAGCAGTATTCATTTTTGTAATGTACAAGAGAAAAATGGTTTTTTGACACACATTTCTTCTGTCAGTCTCCTTTAAAATCTATTTCGTTGCAGGTTGATGGATTTCCTCATCATAACGGCATTAATACCTTGTGCAAATGTTATGATGGTTTCAGTAGTTAGATAACAGACTTAGAATCCAGTAAAAATTACATATGTTATTACATATTCTTAGATGAAACAATTTATATCGTTTCAGGCAATATACATCCATCGTATTCTTACCAAGACTTAGATATTATTTGCCTCATGATTAAAAACGTTTCAAAATATGTACAGAAACATACTGAATCAATTGTCATGAGATATTTCATGACTTGATTACGTCACCTTGAATTCTAGGTTCTTGCAAACCGCTTGCAGTGTTGTTTTCCGCAACTCTTGTCCGAAGAAATCCGTAAGAATATTGTTTGAAAGACAGTAATTTTGTTTTTTATCTTCTGACCAATCTCTTAAACTCTCCAAAAATTGCTGTAGAAACATTTTTGCGTTTATTCCAAATACATTAGACATTTGTTCTTCAATTACTTTATTCATATCACTGGAATAAGCTTGATTACAAAATATCTTAAGACTCGGTAGAAACTCATTTTGGTACAACTCATTTTGGTCTTTCCTCTCATCTTGGTTAAATAACTCCCAAATCTAAAAATGGATACACGTTATGAATTAAATATTTTTAAATTTTTAAGTACAATAAAATGATACAGCATATCCTAATACGTAAAATAGGATTGTCAGTAAAAATTTAATTTATCGTGTTCTCCCACTTATTTCGCTTTTGCTGTAGTGTAATGGTCACATTTTCCGATCTGGTCTTCATAATACTTTATGATACTTGCCCAACTACAATATTTATTTATTTAAGCGTAATAAAATATATAATTTTAAACTTCAAATCTTTACGTTGCAAATCGTAAGTTTTGAAGTGCATTATCCTATTGAGACTAAAGGACCAAAATATCTTATTTCGAATCTCGGCGCTATCCAAACTGAAGATGAATGCAGTAACGTAGGGCTGGGAATTTTCCTGATTAATTGCCTTATCTCAAACTGTGAAGCAGTTTTATTAAATGAGAAAGAATTTATCCCGTCTTAACATTCGTTAGGAGACATATTCGACTCTGGAAAACGGAAGCAAAGTTTTGTGAAAGCCCTTCTTATATTCAGAAAAAAAAATAACAAGGGGAGACAATGCAGTGTATTAAGAACTCTTGAAAAAAGTTTTTAAAAAAAATAAAAAAACTTTTGTGTTTGTTCCCAGAAGTAAGAGCTTGAGTGTTGACGAATTTTAATATTTTTTATCTAAAATTTGGAGAGAGGTGATACCTTTGGACACGAAGAGTCAAAGCTGAACGTATCTTCAGCTCCTTTGTCCTTGGTATAGAAAAGATCTTCAAATGGGAAAGGTTTCTGTGGGGCAGCTTGACCATTCCTTTTCTTTTGTCGTATGTAGGGAACTGCGTCTTTCGTGGTGTATATAGAGAGTCGCACGTTTTCCAATGGAGTATTTAACAGGAGATCCGAAAACTCTTTGGTCTTGTGCTCTTCACGCAGCTTCTTAAACCATTCCATGTACTTTGGTAAACTAAAGTCTTTAGAGACGGACATGAAAGCCTATAGGAGCACATACACTTAGATACTGGTATTCGCTTTCAATTTATATACTGCATTATTTTTCAGTAGAATAGAGAGGATGAACATACCTTTTCTGTGACGGTTTTGTTATTAACGTCTGGCCTCGAATGTTTCAGTTGTATAAAATACATAAAAGGTGATGGTAATAAGTGTGCAGGTCCCAGAAGTCGAAGGACTAAATCATCGCACGGCCTCGCTACTTTGACGTTTGAAAACAACTCGAATTCGAGGCCCTGTTCGTATGCACGAAGTGCTAACAGTCCAGCCATCTGCCATTCGAAGTTTATGCCATCTGCAGTCGCAGCTTCCGACAATCGTTGGAGACGGGGCTGTTAGGCAGAGGATAAGACATTTAATTAAAAGCATTTTTAGAAGTTTCTTAACTTACAACCTTGGTTTTTCTCTAAATTAGTTTTATTGAAGAGAAATGTTATAAATTTGTTTTCAATTCAGTCAAAATATTTGGTATTTTCATATACACAGTAAAAGGGAGGATTATTGAACAAAATCTTTGGAACCTTTGTCATTGGATCCGTGTGCAATATATACTCACCTCCTGCGTGATCAGGAACGGCATTTCGTTAAAGGACTTTCACCCAGAGGAAGCGGATTTCGCCATCTTTAATCTAAAAGTAAAATTGAGGCCAAACTTTGTAGTTATTTTTAAATACAAACTACGTGTAATATGTCAAATTCTATTTCAACTAATCCTTAAATTATAGACTAGATACTTTGCTGACAAATCTATGTACTTCAAATTTTTTTTCTATAATCACATATACAAGAAGCAAAAACTTTTCTACATGTATTTTCAAATAATGAAGTGAATAATTTTCGTGTTATTTCCAAAAACTTAATTGAATAATTATTTTTATTGGAAACATGTACTAATAGATTTTCACGTCTATGCCTGAGACTGTTTTTAGAAATATCTACATCACTAGTTACTATGTGCAGAACATTTGTTAAGAAGGAAGACTAATATTAAAATGCACCATGATGTATTCCACGAGAAATTTTAATTAAGAACCATTCAGTTTCTTAATAATTTTTTCTGTTGTAATGTTTTTTTTCACATTTATTATTATGCATTTCTTTATAACCGTTTTATACAGATAAATATCAAATATTTTGCTTTTCCTTCAGAATTGTTTTCAGAAACTGCCAAAATTTAATTCCATTGCAGAGAAGGCATTGGCACGGGTGGAAAGGAAATTGAAACTCTTTTCTTTTATCATAATATCGTGATTTAGAGCTTCTACGCTACTTCATCCGCGTGATATTTGTTTAGACATCCCAGTAATTATGGTGAAATATTCTATTTTGTTTCAATTTTTCAACATTCGTTATTTATTATTTTAAGTGACGGTCAGGTATTGACAGAGTTTTCATATTCTATTAGGGAAAACATAGTGTCTCTTTCTAAGACAGTTTAGAAAGACACTTTATATTTTCGTAATTATGTAAATTTATTCTTTACAGGTTAATTAGCATTCATCTCAGCAGGTGTCTCAGTTGTAAGTGGAAAATTCTGAAATAATCAGTTTATTTAAGACCACATTTATAGCAAACATTATCTGGTTTGTACAATACAACATTACAACCTGTTTGTGTTTGTGCTTTTTTGTAAACATATTTTGTGTTTATATTTCTGTGTATATCATGTTCATTGGGTCCTGTTGTTATGTTTATTGTTATAATTTGTCATTACTTCACCTGAGTACGTTTTAAATCCACGTCGAAACGTGGTGAGCTCTTCACATAAAGTTTAAAATGTATTCGTGAGTAAAACGTCGTACGGTTTACACTATTTATTTAATCAGGAAAATAAAATTCCATTGGAAAAGCTATGAATGTTGATACATCGCGTGTTCTCAGTCTTGTTATTTTTACAATAAACATTCATTTAAACTATTTTTGGATTCAACGTATTTCCCTACATGCTGTTTTAGATAAGTGAATTATTTTATGTTCAAATTTTAATAATTTACAAGACACTAAAATAATTCAAATTACTGTTTTTTGTTTGTTGGTTTTTATGCGGGGGGGGGGTGGAATTACGGCTCGCTGACATCGAGGTCATTAGAGTCCTAAAATGTTTGTACATGTAGGGAAAAAGCAGTTACGTACTAAGGAGAGCCAACATGACTCTCCCCGCGTGTGGGACTCGACGAATGACTCAACATTTAACTCTTTTTTTATTAAAAAGTGTAATATCGAAAACTAAAAATAATATTTTATGATATTTGATTTAACAAATTTCATATATGAAAATTAACTCGTGAGTTATAGCGATATTACCAAACTTTTAGCACGACGAAAAATACTTGAAATTGTTTATTCCTATTTTACAAACATCGGTTAAAGGAATACAGAAAACTACAAAAACGTGTTTTAGATTTTAAAATAACAATGTTTACCTACAAAAACTGAGATATCAGAATAAGCGCGTGAGATATGGTGACGGAAGTAACAATGCGACATGTCAAATTTGACCCAAAGTCACCCCTTAAAGTTGAATTTTTTCTTAGTAAACCAGTACAATAAATGTACAACATATGATGAAAATTTTAGGTTGATTCCTTTAATAGTTTCTTTTCTCGTTGATGGATGAGTCAATAAGTCACTTAGGACAACGTCGCATACACTGTAATACACATGTCATGTTTCGTGTGTCCGATTTTAAAATCTATACTACGAGGTTCGTAGAACTACCTGAAATGATCTAAAGATGAACATGGAATGTTTAAATGTTTACCTTAAAGCGTCAGTTGGAATCACTCGTTTTCGAGTTTTGAATGTTTGACAGTTAATGAAGCGTGAGAATTAACTAATATTCTGGCGTAGGTAGGAGTCCTTTCTTTATAAACATATATTTTTCACACTACGTGCTTCTGTGGGAATCAATCGGAAAGAGACTAATTGCGAACCCCAGAGCGACGATAGACGATGATGCAACAAGTAAGGAATAATAAAACACTGGATGTTGGATGAGTTGCTTAGAAATACATTTAATCTATAATCATTATATTGAATGAATTATACAAAGACCTTGATGAAGGAAAAAATATTGGTTTTCGTAAATAATCGATCACAACGAGATCTGTTTCTGAGCGCTTCGTACCAATAATCACTTTTTCAAAGGAGCAGTGAGATTGATGTGGCACCATTCAAAAGTTAAAGATTGCCAATCGCTGTGATCTGCTTCAAGTCACGTACGCGAATATACAACCTTAAACTGTTGGACCCTGACTTTGCGAAACCATTGATTTGATTTCAGAATCTCAACTCAATGTCAAGTGTTTCGAAGCACTTTAAATTTACATCTTAGAAAACATTCTTTGAATATTGACGAAGATTTTAACATAAAAGAAATTCTTAATTATGCACGACATCTCTAAAGGTGAAAATTGGAAGCAGTGGGCCACGAAAGAATCAAAAACAAAAAACGAATTTAAGAAAATTAAGGGAGTAAAATGGGATAATAGTGGCTTTAAAAAACGTCTTCTTAATTGAATGTGTGATAATAAGGGATTTATACACACCAATATTACCAAACATCCACATTAATAGATCAAATTTTCACTTTATATCAAGTAAGAAAGAATAAATTTACGATCATGTCACAAAAATTCACGCAGGCTTAGCTGCGGGTACTCAGCTAGTTTGTTATAATTCATTGAAGAACAATTCGTATTTCATTGAATCTGTTGTAGTATTAGTTTATGAATTGACGTATTTTGTGATGTTATTCTAGTATTTGATCTTTGAAAATATACTTCGTAAGTGAATGAAGAGACATTTTTATTTGTTAATATTTTACGTGTGAATGCATTTTGCCTTTGTCAGCATTCAGATTTCGTCATTTATCTCTTGATGTTTTAGGAAAAAATATTGGGACATTTATAAATGTTGACACGAGAAATGCGAATTTTGTATTTCTTTATAGTCGGATACTTCACGTATCTTTAGTGCAGAAATATTAAAATTCTATTTGAATAATATTTTTGTTTTAGTTTTTTCATTCGCTTCCACTTTCATGCAATAAATTACAAATAATCTGAAAACTGGTAAAGGCAAAAAAAAAAAAAAATGTAGAAATTAGAAGATTAAAAATTGATATGAAAGCAAATTTTTAACAAAATGCGTTTCTTTTTTATTACCTCACTTTCTTGTATTACAATTAAGACATTAAGAATATTAAGAAATTTTTAATGCTTATCCCTGATTTTACGAAAGTAGCTAATGTCTCACTTCATCCATACTAATATTCAAATGCATAACGCGATAACGTTTCTGTCTGTTTGCTACCTGATCACGATTAAGCCAAGGAACCAATCGCAAGGGAATTTGGCAAGTAGATAGTATAGATAACCACAATGAACCTAGGCTATTGTTTATAATAAAAAAGTGTGTGAAAAGAATGATAGAAATAGTTTCAGGCAATAATGTCGATGAAATCGAAGAAAAAAGACTTATATTCGTTTATTCTGCCTAAAAGGATAGAGATAGGTGACAACTTTGAATTGCAATATTGTTTGCCTCAAAGATTTCTACAAATAAGTTCGAGACACCTTGTCTATATATCCACAAAAATGTTTTGCGAATAGTTAGGTTTTTCAAGAGCTTTAATGAAGTTATGCAGCCGCGTTTTGCCTCGCAAGGGAATATTCGACCGGCGTGGTTCCTGCGAAGTGTTTATAGTCAAGTTTTGAATTAAATTTGTA
>NNCF01131641.1:0-12229 GCA_002313205.1 Laupala kohalensis | reverse complement strand
CCATAGGAATTGTGGTATTTGTGTGAATCCCGCATCTCCCAAAATACCCACACCGCATCAGGGCTTGTGGTTTGATGTTACAATGTGCAAAAAACGATTTCTTGAATATATTTATTAGGAAGACATCGGGGTAATGGTACCGAGGAGAAATATACAACGTGGTAGTTTGCTGAACTCCTTCTCATCCGCAACATGACTGGCGATTGGATGTAGTTTGCGTATTTTCGCTGAAGTTTTCATTTCTGTTCCTTGACACAAATTTGCTCAAACATTTACTCAAGTTTTTCGCACTTTTGTCACAGGAGGTTTTGATACTCACCAGAGGTAACTGATGATTTGGTTGAGTATCTTCAATATTGTAATGATTTCTGTATTCACCGGCAAATACTTCAGCTCCTAGACGCACATTCAAAAGGAGGTGCAATTAAAACACTATATGAAGTCATTGCCCAGTTTGAAAGAATTTTCTCCTATATCGGTATCGTTAGTAGTTTATATGAACCATTGAAGTATGATGATATTCGAAAAGATCTTTACCAAAAACAGTAAAATAAATCTTTGGCCCACACAATGTTAAGAGAATATTTAAAATTATATTAGAGACTCCAGAATCCGCAGTGCTGCTGCAAATTACGTTTTGGAATACCTAAAGTATCTGAAAGAATTCAGTCCATAAAACTCCACTCATCCATATTATACGTGAAAGAGTTCTATCCCCACCGTCTAGAAATTTACCCAAAAGAAAAAATTGGGCGAAAAAGAAACAATATTCTACACTTCTCCGCGGAATGGTAGACGCAGTGTTGCTACGTACAACATTTGTGAGAATGAGGTTTGAGCGAGATAAAAAAAGTAATGGATGAAGTGGTAATCCGTCTACAATAAACACTAACAGAAAAGAGATTTTGACACTATGGATTATTAAAGAGGCGTTTTTAATATGGGTAATAGGAATATATGTAGCACCTTTATCTTACGTTTTGGAAATATCTTACTTTCAATTAAAATGTCATAGGCATAAGCAGTATACTATGTTGTTGTTTTGGGAAATGACTTANGCATAAGCAGTATACTATGTTGTTATTTTGGGAAATGACTTGTTAAATAATGTAATTCCATACTTTAACTTCTATTTTGTGCGCAAGAAAAGTGTCAAGAGCATAAAAATGTTGCCTATACAATATTTCATATAATCAAAATGAGTCAAAAAGATGGAATTTTAAAGGTTATTTGATGATATCAAGTCGTACGTTATAGCAACTTCCTCTCAATATTTTATGGAAGATGAGAATGAACTTTTTCTAAGCGACTCATTTTTCTTACACTAAACAATTGTCATCGAAGCGCATAAAGTACTTTATGACTCAACATTCGATTTTTTATTACACAGTGTTCCACTATTAAGAAATTTTTGTTCGAGAGATATTAAAACATTAGCAATTGATGATACATTTTATCGCAGATAAAATATTGTAAATTTTTTAGGTCGAGTACAATAACACTCACAATTTGAAAAAGCCAATATTTCATTCCTCGCAGTTTATATTACAGTTCAATTACATAAGATCAACAATAAAAATATTATTCTACGTATAAGTTAAAAACATTAAATAATAATAAATTTAATAATTTTATTGTCAAAAAAGCAGTACAAATTGCGTATGACAATAAAAATGTGAAATAGCAACAATCAAAACTCATGATTTAATATTTTATCAACCCAAGGATCGAAGTAAAGGCGAAATGGACCTAAATCGAAAAAAAAAATTGTTCGAATCAAAGATGTTTTCCTAACAGATAAGCAATTGGTTCATTTCTTGTGAGCACATTGCCTTTGAACGTGTCGTTGTGTTGTATGCTGAAAAGTATATTTTAGAAACCTCGTAATATTCACACAAGAAAACACTACACTATAATACACTGAATTTAGTGCACGAATATTATTTTGTTTTCTGTCATTACTTTTCAATAACGGTGTGTTGAAAAAATCTAAATATCAACATTGCACATCAATAGCTAGCACTCGCAAAAAGAAAAAAAATTGCTGAAAATTTGGATTTTGTAAAGTATTGTTTGTATAAAAAGAACTTAAGAATGCCGAACGAAAGCTAGGGCATAATGGAGTTAGGTACATATACCTACAATTAACTTTATATATCATGTGGGCATAATGGTGTAAGTTACAGACACTAGAGTCCAAATAAATTTGTTCATATAGTTTCAATGAACTAAATAAAATGACACCTGTTCACCATTTAATGAATACTTAAATAATTTTGCTTCATAGTTTTGGCTATGCGAAACCACCTTCTTTAGACTATGATACTGCGAAGCATTTTCTGATTGAAAATTGTAAGCGACTGTGGATAAAAGAGACACAAATATATAAAAACTACGTGAGTCTACAGGTTTTTAATGTCATACTCGAAAAAATAATGAACAGTCCATCTTAATCTCCATAGTAAAATATATGTAAATTAATTACGACCAATTTTAGCAGACAATAATTTATCTTTTTTTAATATAGTGAAAAAACATCAAGTAAAAAACCAGAAATATACAAAACTTTAAATTAGAAAAAACTCACGACGTTTCGGTACTCATTGGCACCATCATCAAGTGAAATAATTGAGTGAAAGCTCAAGTCAAAGTGAAATGGATCAATAGTAGAAAATGCCAATGGATATTCCAGGAGTTACGGAGGAGTGGGAGTATTCCAGGATTAAACAACTTATTGGGATTCATAGAATAAAACCATAAAACAACAATTACAAAAAAATATATATTTAAAATATATTATAACTAACAAAAAAATTATGCATCGTTTTGTAAATTAATTGTTTATTTGGTACTTTTTAATAGCATCTTATAAAAAGCACGTATGTAAAAATTATTTTTAATACAAAATATTTTGGTATTTTCCTGATCAAATTCATTACCATTTTCTAAACGATTGTGTGAAACACCTATCAGATTATTGTTACGAATATTGACCTTATGTTCTTACATTCTAGTTTTAAGTAACCTTTTCCATTTCCTAATACAATTTCTTTTATAGTCTTTACTTCGGAAAAATTAGTTTGGTAATGAATGATTCCAAATAGGGTCGATATGAAGTACTGACGCCAGGGTCTCTTCTGCACTGGGTGGCTACCTGGAGTCCGATTTGTCTTTTAAGATCCGCTTTCCAAAGCCGTGTGGCAGCCTCTTCCACCCGATGATCGCTACTCTGCTGACGGAGTGCGTCCGGTGTTCTCAGATGGCTGCGTGGGTGAGGCTTGTTAGATGAGGGATGACGTCAGCTGCCTGTTCCCGCATTTAGCACTTGCGTGCATTTACGGGTGCACAACGAGCAGTATTAATAAAAGCTCGACGTAACTTCAGTACTACATTCTTTCTCCGAAAGAATTATCTTCTAGCGTAAAAGTGATGTAAATACAAAATTAAATTTTTCTGATAATAGCGTATTAAAACTGGTGCAACCAGTCTCGGAGGAATATTAAAATAACACAGTTTTTTAAGAGTCTGCAACATGTGGCACCTAAGCCAAAGCATGCAAACTCAAGGGACTTTAGTGTTTCGGTCACGAAAAAAATGTTATGTGAATTTTCAAGTTCCTTATTTTTACCGTATAACAATACCCATATACTGTGTAAGATATCCATGTATGAACAAATGTTGAATTCATTCCTTCTAAGTTGCTGATTAAAAATTGCTTTCGTGTGAGCAATTTGATTTACGTGTTTCTCTTTTATTTATTTTGAGTTGAACATCAAAAACCTTTTATAACGTCATCAATACCATTAAAACGTGATTAACGTTTCATTCAACACATGTGATATGTATTTTACCGCCCACCTGATATTACAGGTTTAAACTATGTGACCTGAGACTGAGGAAATTTTTTTAAGCATTTGAATAATGTTCTGAATTAGGCGTCCAAATACAGTGTTCCTGTCCTTTAAGAAGGAAACAATCGTGTAAAGTCAGAAATTCAGCTGCTAGTCTTTGTAAACAGAAGACAATGAATCTCGCAAATCCAATTAACATTCAACGCAATAAACGTAATTGACGAGATGGTCCCTTGTTAGCTTCCGAATTTTAAATTAGCTACTTACATGCCACATGGTCATGAGAATTACTAACCTCATTTTTCGTACGTAATTTATTATGAATAACAGAAAAACAAATTTTCAAAAGCACCATCATAAAACTATATTTTGTCGTATGGAAAGAGCATGCTCTTTCAAAGTAAATTGCATCAAATGACGCCAATTAATGGGTTATATGCGTATCTTCTATCTTCCCATAAATTACAATTTACTTCTGTTGTATAAATTGTACCTTGGATATATGACTCATTAAACCCATATCCTTTCCTTAAAACGCTAATATTGTACAAGATAATAATCTGGCGTGAAAATGCATTTCCTTTTAAACAATCATAAATGTTGTGTCCACATTAGCTTCAATTCCTGTCGACGAAAGTGTGTCAACGTTATTTTGGATTGAACCAATTGTCCGTAGCAAATCTTTACTTCAAAAGGTAAAAAACTGAAAAGTGTTGTTTACATTATGCTAGAACTATCGTGTGACGGTTATTCGGTTACAATCAAACATTCGGAACTTTATGTGGAAGCACGGTATAATTTCAATGTGCCGCAGATCCTAGCATGGCGATCAGTATAGGCGACAAAATTCTATGTTAATAATTTTTAGAAGCAAAAGTTTTATTCAAACTGGGATTAGAATTGCGTTGCAAATACCTATAATTCCGTTGCGTTGTGAACAGTAAGATTATTGTCTAGTGCGGAATCTCGTAAAAAATTGGATTCAACGTTTCGTCCTCCATATTGCTATCCTCTGTTAAGCACAAAATGTTCAAAATAGTTTTAAAATCTTTGCATATATAAATAAAATATCGATAGATAAATTTTAATGTTTTCATTATTTCAGAGCAGACATCTGAAAGTTTGAACATAACGAAAATGAGACTAATACTTACCATTCTTATAATATGTTTCCCAATGATGTCATCAGAAATGGAATGTTCCAACCTGTTCAGTGCCATTTCACATTCGCTGAACAAAAACTACTCAATGCGGAATCAAACCAAAGACCAACGCCCAACAAAACTTGGAATAGTACGACAGTTTTCGGAGCCAACTCAGTGGGTACCATTTGCCCCCAATGAGAGAGTATTGCACGAAATGGTATCACATGCTGGATCGCATTTTGATGTGATTTTTATTACAATAGAAGACATTGATACAAATGGAACTAAACTTAGAGACATACGTGAAGCTGAAATCGATATTTACAGTGAAAACATTGCGTCCTTATTTCATAACTACTTTCTCATGAATACATTTATATCAAGGGAATTTGGTATAATGGTACCGAGGAGAAATATACAACGTGGCAGTGTGCTGAACTCTTTCTCATCCGCTACATGGCTGACGATTGGATGTACTTTGTTTATATTCTCTCTACTTTTCTTTTTCGTTCTCAAACACAAATTTTCAGAAACTTTCACTGAAGTTGTTCGCACTTTCGTCACAGGAGGTTTTGATACTCGCCAGAGGCCATTGAAGATTTGGTTGAGTATTTTCAGTATAATAATGGCATGCGCGTTCACTGCCAGATACTTCAGCTCCCAGATGCACATTCAACAGGAGGGGCAGATTGAAACGCTACGTGAAGTCATTGCACAATTTAAATTTATTTACAGTTTCCCAATGTTTAATTACTTATATATACCGGACGAGGAGGATGAGATCGGGATATCTCTGTTAGCAAAATTAGCAAAGAAACGATATAACCCTTTGAATTTTAAGAGTATATTTGAAAATATGATGGATTCTCAAGACTCCGTAATTCTTTTGGACATTTTCGTTTTAGAACTGTTAAAGAATCGTAAAATATTTTCTATGCACAACACTCCACTCTTCCATATTATACGCGAAAGAGTTCTGTCTCCAGTTTTTAGTTTTTTACCCATTCGAAACAATTGGGCACAAAAGCAGAAATTCTCTACACTTCTTCATCGAATGGTAGACGCAGGGTTGGTACAACATTTGTGGGAATTAGGTATAAAAGACATACAAAATGAACTAACATTAAAACTAGATCAGTCTATAATAAAAACTGACGAACGAGAGGTTTTGACACTTTGGCATGTGAAAGAAGCTTTTTTAATATGGATTATTGAATTGTGCGTGGCATTGCTTGCCCTTATTTTGGAAGTATGTCACTTTTATTTAAATATTTATTTTCTTAATGGCATTGTCACGCGTTAGCCCTCTTAATAAAGGTGACATTTACCTTTTTCTACTGAACGCATTAATTGATGTGCAACGAGTTAGGACATATAATTTACTATGAAAATGTGTGCATTTCCACTAATCACTGATTGAAATTTATACGTTGTCTTACAAGACTTTTACAAATATCTGCAATAGATGAAAGATTATCTTTTGAAACTTATGAAATTGACGAAACTGGAGACAGTTTTTACATGTATTAGGTCTATTCGAATAACAATACGAATTAAAATAGTGAATAATTGATCCATTAATATAAATAATTACGTTTATTCATTTTACACTATTAATAAGAATTTCTCTAAACGTTGTTTAACAGCACTTAATATGAAATTACAATAATCACCATTCATTATTTCATTTTTTAACATCAAATATATATAAATTAACTTGAAAATTAATCAAATATTTATAAAACATTATAAGCGAAATGTGTGTTAAATAGCATATTTTACTAAAGTCATAAAATGCACAAAAAGACGTCTTGTTATATAATACTGTATTGTGAGTAGAATTCTTAGTTCTTTTTTCTGTCGTACCGTCGTGCTACACTGGTATTCGTTTAACATCATTCGGCGAAAGGGAAAATCAAGACATTTTTTAAACTATGTAATTCAATGATGTCTGCAGGACTTTAAAAAATTAAATAATTAAAAAACACATCTCTACAATGACGATAGTGAAAAAAAGAATTATTGTGTATATTGTACATCAACACTTCGTAGTATAGCACATTAATTAATACTATTTTCAAAAATAATGGACTTTTATGAGAAGTTACTTGTGTGAAAAAATTCCAACATTTAAGAATGTGAAGCGTAGGACAAAAAGGTAAAATTATTAGAAGTCTGAAATTAATTTTATGTCATATGTGAATGAGAATGTAGTGAATAAAATGTGTTCACGTACTTGGAGTGACTTTGAATGTAATAAAATATAATGACACCTGTTGACCATTAATTCAAACCACAAGATATAGTCTCAATTTTGCTATACCACATTATTTGACTGAATAACATAAAAGATCTTCCTAAATGTAAATTGTAAGCGAATGTAAAGGAATGAAAAACAGAAATACATAATAATTCAAATGATTGAAACACATCTCAATGTCATTGCATTCATAGAACTTCCAACTGGAGAACCATTATATTCGGAAATGAATGAATCCCCTAACTGTGTTCATGGATTAAACAATGTCTCACGAGATGCATAAGTATAACTTTTATTGATATTTGTGCAAGTACCAACCAACCTCTCTTCAAAACTTCCCATTCGACACAAAAGGAGGAATATTATACACTTCTCCATCGAATGACAGAGGAAGGAGTCCTACAACATTTGAGAGAAATAGGTATACACGATATATAAAAGTCATTGGATCAAATAGTACGTTCTTCTACAATAAAAACTGACGAAAAGAGATTTTTAAATTTTGGCACGTCTACAAAGCGTTTTTAATTCTGATTATAGGAATATGTGCGGCACTATTTGCTTTTTATTAGAAATGCGTTACTTTTATTTTATGTGTCATTGTGATAAGTAAAACATTGTGTTGTGTTATATATGTAAAGGATTTAGTAAATAAAATAATTCTGTTCGTTTACTTCTCTATTATAAGTAAGAAACACGCAAAATTGTACTAGAATATGGAACAAAGATGGTTTTTTGATGAAACTAGAGGTCGCATGATGATGTTCTGATCTAGCAATAATTCACTTAAACAATAAATTTGCAATTCGTAAGGAACACATTTAAATCAATCGTCATTGTAGTGTATAAAATTCATTATCATTAAACGCTTAAACAATTCGAATTTTGTTTAAAATGGTTTGAATTGTAAACAGTGTACTGATAGTCTTCTGTCGTAGATTTATGCTTTACTCTTCGTTGTCACTGTCACTGCAATTGTCGTTTCAACAGAATTAGGTGAAAATCACATATTCCTGCAATTAGGAAATATGTGCACACACGAAATACTAATTAGAGTATTTGTGATTAATACCTTCAAACATATAATGTATTCTGGATAGCAAAGAAAACCCACGAATTATTTATTTATTTATTTATTGATGTGAACCATTTACAAAATAATCGTAAAGTTTATTAATTTCCTTGTGAATGATCTAAATAAAAAAACTTTCTCAATATTAATGTTAGTTTAAAGAAATAATAAGTATGTTTATGGTATATAAGTTATTGATCAACAATTTATTACCTTATTAATGATTATTAAAATAATATTATTTTCAAACACATACATACTCAAATATATACAAACTTTAAAATATATATATTCATATATTTTATAAGACTATATATATAGTAGTTTTTTTTAATTAATACTATAAATTATGTCACATTATTAAAAATAATGGATTTTACAAGGAATTGTTTGTATAAAAAAATAAACAATTTCAATAAGTGAATCCTTGGTACTAATGAATAATTAATAGATATCTAAAATTTATTTTGAAATGGCATATCATGTTTGTTTGTTAAATGTATTGAATAAAATTCGTGTATTTATGTACTTTTAGTGTAGTAAAATAAATTGACACCATTAAACCGATGCTTAAATTTTTTCCTTACTAGTATAAATTTTCAAAACCACCTTCATTTGACTCTGAAGCTGGGAAGCTGTTTTTGAATGAAGCCATTAGCGAATGTGGATAAATTCTATAAATTTATAAGTTTGTGGTCATAACATCAGTTACGAACTGCATACAACAACGTGGAGGTCGATGTGCTGATTTGCTTTCTGGAGGAACTCATGCTACCATCAATCAATGTCAATGAAGCGCCCAAATGAAGAGGCGGATTTAATATTTCTAGATAAGGATGAAAGCAGTTCGGTTCGGGCTAGAATACTAGAAGAATACAAGCATTTTCTTTATAGAAGAAAAAGGTAAGTTCACAAAGTGCGTATTGTCAAAGTATGGATTATTCGGAAAATATTGTTTATAATTCGTATTTATTAAAATAACTCTATATTTGAAATTTAGTATTTCAATAGAGACCGCCCTTTAGATAGGCACCTACAAAGATCGTATAAAAAATACCCCTTTTCCCATAAGAAAACTGGAGAAATACAATGACAAGAATGGGGCTACACAATTAATGTACACAATACACATTAATTTTGTATATGTGTAATTTCTCTTTTAAAAAGTAAAGATTTTAATCAAAAATAAATTAATTTTATAGTACTATAACTAACACAAACTGCAGCAATCCGTATAGTTCATTTGACAAAAATAGACAATTTAAAATGTCTATTTAATTTGAATGTTCTACTTGTGCTAGCGTTTACATTGTACAGAAAATGGCTAGATATTCTAAGTGTGGTCCAATTTCTATATTTGTTAATTTAATATTGAATATATATGCAATTAAAATGAGTTAATTTTAGTTTCTAACAGCTCTTGTAAACTGTTTAGTTGCTCACCCAAAACATTCACTACAATCTTTACACACGTGTTTCTGTTCCTCCGAATTGTTGTCAATACTGTGTCTTTTCGTTCTTTTAACCGCTCTTCCGAGCCATTTTCCAATTTACTTGAAAGAATTGCCATTAGGCTCTATTCTTCCATGCCCTCGTTACTTTTTAATCTCTCCAAATGTCCTATCATTCTCTTCAATTCCGCTCCCTTTCGTAATTCCTCATGAACGCCTGCCACACACATTAGTGCTTACCGTTAATCTTCAACCCCTTTTTTATTCTTCTCTGATTTCTAGAATTTAATGCTAGGAATTTGACACCGTCGAAAATTTCTCCCATCCGAACCCTTTTTCCTACTTCTCCAAGTTCACTCCACTCCGTTCTGCTTACAGCCCCTGCTAATGATTTACTCCTCTTACTTCTCCACATCGGTGTGTGTCTTCGCGCACCTCATTAGAACTGAAACTTGTTGGAGTAACGCCTGAGACATCAATCAAGACCCTTAAAATGATAATCAACGAAAACTAAAACAAATTTTAAAAAATACTAAAAGAGAGACTTACAGACGTGAAAAAGTTTCTCAATAGCTTCACATTAATAAATCTAACTGTACGTCTAACATAATAGGTTATGAAAAAAATTGTTTTGATTTAATAGTTTTAACATTAAAAGGAATTCAAAATACTCTAATTTGTAAATTCAACAACGCAAATAAAATAAAAAAAGACCAATATCATACTACATGAGAGAAGCACGTACAATATAATTTCTTAGGTTTTCGCTTTGATAAATTTGCAATATGAAGATTAATGCAAACGCAGCTATTAAATGAAACGGTAAGCTAATTCATAAATAATACGACTGCCATTGATTATATCTATTTCTTATGTTTATCAGTCTGTTTTACGATATCACATATTACACTTCGTTAATTCGCTCACTCTGATAAAATATTTAACCCCTGATTCCATGGTAAGATATATCTCCGGAAGACGAGACCGAATATTGACGCAAATACCTTCGTTAACTGAACAAGATGCGAGTACCTGTGATATCGAAGATTACATTTCTCACCACACGCGCTATCACTGCATCATATCGAATAATTTTCTTCCGGGAGATTTTATGAATGATTAAGCATATCAAAGGCATTAATGCTTAACTTGCACGAAGTACATCTTTCTTCCTCCAACTCAGATGCCATTAGCGTCAATGATACATGTAAACGCGTAGAGATATTACTACGAACTATTGCCAACCTAATAATAGTTTTGCATAATAAATAAAAAACTACTTTAGTCAAAAAAGAAAAGGCATATTTCAAAAACAAGAAGAAGAATGTGACAAAAAAACAAAACAAACAGAAAAAAAATTTAAATGTCAAATGTTTGAGACAGGCACAACCACTTATATTCAAAACAGGGCACTACGTAAATAGACGGCACACCACGAATGAAAGGAAAATGCTGAACACGTCTCTAGAGGCTTCCGGCAAAAAAATAAAAATTTACATGCCGTATATAGACAGCATGAGCAGGTAGAAATGAAATATTTCTTAAGTGTTCAGACGACAGACCCCGAAGGTCTATGGGGTTGCGGAGAGTAGATCTCCGCAATTGTTTGACCACGGTACTTGAAGGAGGAGATGTCAGTATTTCGCTCCGCCCACTTTGACTCCAGGATAGACGCTGGTACTCATTTTACAGCAGACTGAGTAGGCCTGGGAACCAGTCTGGATGTTGATGTGGGATGAAAATCCCCACTTTCCCAGGGTCTCAATCCCAGTCATCCAGCCAGCAGCTCAGCGCTCTACACACTGAGCCACGCTGACTCCTCCGAGAAGCAGGTTTTAAATACCCACGCAAAGAATGTGGTCACCACCTGCCAACATTCCTCTCGGATGGGTTAATGATTAGTTAGACAACGGGGATAGAAACTATTTATGAGTCAAATTTGGGATAAAGCTTTGCTGATATTCCCAGATCGATACGGTATACTGATGGTACATCGAGTACCACTCCAACTGGACAGAGCTCAATGACCTGAAACGGAAAGACCTACACCTATGCACGACTTTACGGAATATTCCCAAGCGGCGAGGTTAGTTCTGTTGCAACAGACGCCAGGTGTTCTGTCCAGGAGCACGAACCTACCTCCGTTCCTGGCCGATTCAACGGCGGCTGTCCTTGAGCAGCTGGCAGCGACTCCACCAAGATGCAGCGAAGATGTACCACGTAAATAATGTACCACACTAGCACTGATCACTCGCAAACATGAATTGAAGATTTACCTAACACACTGCAATAAAACTAATACCTTTCGTTACCATTCACAAATCAACGAAAAATAAAATTTATAGCTATTACTGCTGGAAGATTTCGACCTATTTTCTCACATGTCAATTATGTCTACTATACGTTACAAAAGAAATATTGGCAATTCTAGTAAAATAAAATAAATATAT
>NNCF01131639.1:0-16825 GCA_002313205.1 Laupala kohalensis | reverse complement strand
GGCTCGTCGCCATTTTCACCTGACCGAAAGTTACCAAAATTAAGATAGTTTTTCGGAAGAGATAATAGAAGTAAAAAGAAAACTATGTGCTGCACAGAAGAAAAAAAAAACTTGCCCAACCGGTAAATAAAAACTAAGCCACAACTATTACCTCGACGCTTTTTGTCTGTCAAGCGAGACCTTGGTTGCAGTCGCAGCAGAGCTCTCAGTGCAAGCAAGCGAACGCAACGTTGCACTGCTGTGGCTGGAGCACACCAAGGTCTCCTTCGATATACTCGACTTGAACCGCATTCACTAACATTATACACACGTTTTGAAAGAAAAAAAAGTTCGTTTAAACGTATTTTATAGACGCTACTTTAACCGTGTATAAATAGTACAAGCTCTCCAGGCTCTTGCATAGGGGGCGGTGCTCTATTGCAATGACTAATCTCGAATTAAGAGTTATTTTAATAGTTTTGATTTACAAGCAATATTTTCCAAAAAAATATGTAGTCAAATAATAAATAAATAAATAAATATATTCTCAAAAAAGCAGTACTAATGGACATTAACTAATTTACTCTCTGGAAGCAAAACTCGGACCCATCCCATCAACTAGGATCAAGGGTCCTAAGGCAGAGGCGGATTGAAAAATTTCAGCAAAGATTCCTCCTAGATAACATAAAAAAATAATAGAATAGAATATCAACAAATTTGTTGATATTCTAACACAAAAAAATTACTTTACAAGTACGTATTATTATCCAATAGTTCATTAAAAATACGAACTTTGGGTTTCTTTTATTAAATACAAATTTGTTCGTCTTCTGTTGATATTACAACTCGTAGCTCACTTTTTTCATTCTCATTTCTTTCATTGTTATTCAATCCGTCTCCGACTTACGGCTCTTGATCGGAATTGATGGGATGGTCCCTTGCTTACTTCCGGAGAGTAAATGGGTTTATTGTCCTCCACGCGGTCATACGCGGTTTGTAACTGTTTTGACTATAAATTTATTCAATTATATTAGTTTCTTAATCATGTACATAGTGTTGTTATATCTCAGCATTATTGATTTAGAACGGTAAAATATTGTATCGGGTTAATACTATGCATTTCCCTAAGAATTATTTTGTCAATGTCATCGAGATTTGGTACGTTGAATTTTGGCCATCCCTTTTCGCACTGTTTCCACCTCTCCCCCGAATCAGTAGAACCATGGACTAAATAAATTTTCGAAATATTTCAATTATTTTTTTCAACGGTCACATTCATCGGGTCTATCACACTTAACTTAAAAAAAAAAGACATTACAATACTACACAAACTAATATAAGGTTACTGAAATCTATAGTTTTACATAACACAAACAACTTCTCAGTTATTGTATTTTTACTACTACAGTAGAACCCCTCTTAATGAGCTTGACCGGTTTATCCGTTTGGCCGGTTAATCCGAGGTTCCCGAAATCCGTTCAAAAAGAACCTACAATTTCAACAACGTCATTGCTATTAATTTCACACTGCACATATACATACATGAACACGAACAAATCGATTCATAGAAAATAGACTGAAGCAAGAGGGAAATCAACTGGCGAACGCCCTCTCCCACCCTGTTCCACCCTCGCAACACAAGCACACTGCACTCTATCGGAATTATACATAAATTATAAAAATTGGTTAACTACCCAGGATTTCCATTTCTGCTGATTGAATAATGCAAGTAAACCAAGAGCATATGCAGAATTTAAACTTGAAAGAGGAACGAAATATTTTGAAATCGCAATTCCAAATCCTGGATTTGAGGCACATGCTAATTGTATTGCAAAGTAAAATTTGACTTTTATTCATATGTAAGAAATCTCCGTATTTCACACAGTATACAAGTTTTAGAATGTGTAGTTTTAGAACTGCACTAAACATAGCAAACAAATAGGTTACAAGGTAATATTTATTTCCACGTAACACACAATGCAGAGGAACTAATGCTTCAATTTTATTTCATGACGAGCCCTAAAGCCCCAAAAAAAAAAAAAAAAAAAAAATTATTTCTTAGCAATTTTAACATTATTCAATCGAAATGTCTTAACTTTTCCAGAGCTTCTGAAACCATTTCTAGCAACAAGTTAAAAATTAGAAGACTTATATCATTCTTAATAAAAATATCCTTGCACCATAACATAAGTAATTTCATAAGGATTTTTCATCTAACTGGCAACTGTCCAAGAACAATTCACAAGAAAACATACTCGAAGAACAGAACAAACAACTACAATGAGATTTTCTCATTGATACTAAGAGTATTAGGAGAACAAAATTTCTCAGTCCTTTTTGATACAAGAACTCTTTTAGGATTGGATAAAAGTTTAAGAAAGTGCTTTAAACAAAAAACAAATTATCTAACACTTTACAAGCATCAACACAAAACCAAATTTCCAACATTTAATTCACAAATTAAAATATTATCCATGAATAATAAACATGTACCACGGACCATAAAATTAAGAAGAAAGTTAATGAATATTTGCTTTGGTTGGAACAGTTATAAAACATGACATAAAATGTATCTTGCTGCGAAACTTCATTACGGAGGGAGTAAATAAAGAACAAAGAAACATTAAATAACTCTGAGACACATAAATGTTTTTCTATTTTCCGTGAGATAAATTACAAGTACATTTATGAACCCAGAAGAAAATCTAATTACTCAGAAAATGTAATAAGAACCAACCAACTAGGATATAACTCAAAAAATATGAGAAATTTATCTTAAAGAGGCAGGGAGTCTTAAACTCAATTTTTCAATAGATTCATCAATATACCAAGTAAAGATGAGTTTAATAAATGTATCCTGTCAATTTTAACAAGGATTTGTCACTAATATAATCCAAAGAAACGAATAAGTGTGAAGGTTTCTCATGATCAGTTTTATGTAGTAAATCTGCAAACTTCAAACTTAAAAAAATATATATATTAGAATTAAAATTAATTGTTACTTCAAAATGAACAAAACTGTACTTTTCTTGGTGTATTTTTGGCCTAGATTTAAATGATTCACCTACAATCTATGTTAGGTCAAGTGTCCACGATAACCTTTGGACATGTAAGTCAAGGATTTCCTATATCAATAGAAGTTTACAATAGGTGATAGCTGAAATGATACTAAATGACTCATTTATTAGATAACATTCTTCAGATATTTAGTCCCCAATAAACTGAAGTTAATGACTGAAGTTAATGAACTCTAATGACCTCGATGTTGACGAGCCCTAAAGCCCCCCCAAAAAAACAAAAAAAACTGAAGTATTGTACTAATTTCACATTTATGAATCTGCAAACAGAGATTAAAAATCCTAGTAGTAGGCAGGTTCCTTTGAGAATGCTGTAGGTCTAATCATTTCAATTTCGAATTGTATATAAAATTCCATATCCAGTTCTCACAACAGAGGATGCATGAAGAGGAACTAATGTATCAATACAAAATCTTGTACCCATGTTAACTTAATAGTGATTTTTAAATCAGCATTAAATGAGAAATCAGACATCATAAAAATTAACCACTATCAATAGAAAAAAAAATAACAAGAGTACATTTTTTTACACTAATATTATCACAATGAAGGAGCACAACCGGTACGAAAATACGTTTCGCAATGCCCAGGATAACAGACCACGAATCTCTAATGACCGTGATAGTCGCCGGGAGAAAAACTCTCGTAAAATGTATTTCTACTAAAATGGTTTTGACACGAGTTCCATAGCTATAGGTTAAGGTCTATTTTCGAAGTAAAAATTATAGCAGATCGCTAAAAAAGGGTGACAGATCTAAAAAATTCAATAGCAATTGTTCAACTAAAACTGACAGTTCTAATTATTCATTGAAAACATGCAACGTAAAGTATGTAGTGTACAGCTGGGAAACCATCAGCTGAAGAGCTGTGTCTAAATACTCCGCAAGAAGAAACATTTATGTCCAATCTCTCGAGAAAAGTATTTCCTACAGTACAAATATATATAAATTTCCTACAGTACAGCCCCATCCTGGCCCGGGTTTTTCTCCGGTTTTCCTTCGGGTAGAGGCGGATTTATCATACAGGTTCTCTAGGCTTTGTCTAGGGGCGGGTCTATTGTAACAATAAATCGTGAATTTAGTGTTATTTCAATTCTTATGATTTTTAAACACTATACTCAGAATAATCTATAGTTCGATAATAACTTGTACATGTAATTTTTTGCTTAAAATTACAAACATATTGACATTCTATTAGTATTATAACTCGCAGCTAACTTTTTATCTTATCTAGGAATTTTTGCTGAATTTTTTGAATCCGCCTCTGCCTTAGGGCCCTTGATCGGAATTGATGGGATGGTCCCTTGCTTGCTTCCGGAGAGTAAATTAGTTTTTTTTTCCTCCACGTGGTCATACGCAGTTTGTACTGTTTTTTGACAATAAATTTATTATTATTTATTACCAAAAACAAATCGATAATGAAATCGGCGAGTATATATTGGATGTAGAAAATCAATCATTAAAGCTATTCAAAACACAATATACGTACCTAATACTTGTAGGCGGATAGAATATAAACTTTATTCGTCTGAGGTACACTAGTGCGACCACTGTTCATTCATAAACACGAACAATTTTATGCTAAACTAACTGAAAAGCTAAGCTGCGATGAACTTCCTCCCAAACGTCCCTACCCATTCCCCTCTTCTTGTCACTATCTCTCGCTCTCTCTCACACACACACTATGTGCACGCGCCCAAAGCGTGTAAGGCAGAGAGAGCAAAGGCAAGGCGACTGACTGGTCGTCGTAGGGTTCACGTAGCCACAAACACGAACCACTACAACCCATGCACTGCAGCAGCGGTGACTGTAGCGGCGCATGCGCCTCGTGCCGAGGAATGCGCGCACCAATCGTCGTCGCTTCCACAGAGCAAAAAGAGGACTTTGCCTCGTGACGTAATATCACGCCATGCATTCCACAAAAGGGCGCGCGGTTTATTTATGGCTACCGTTTGATGCTCAAAAGTATTACCAAAAATATAAAAACCCGAAGTACTTGCGCTATGTTTACCAACGACGCGAGTTTGACCTATTATATGAAGTTCTTGGATAAAAATAGAATGATTGTTCATATAAGGACGTATTGAAAATAACACAATAGCCCGAAATAATAGATCTCATTGACCTTCACTAACTCTATCCGAGTCCATGAAATGGGCCGTGAAACGAACGGGGGGGGGGGCGTGTCTATGTGTTTATATACATATACATACACTTGAATAATATATACAAACATAATACACCATTCACACATATGTAATGTGTGAGAGTAGTATCGCCCTCTCAAATAAATTTCCATGTATGCCCCTGAGGAAGTATGATGGTATTCATAAGCATGGATATGGAAGCGAACAAGCTTACAATAGGGGGGTCGTTACTATAATTTTATCATTATTTTCTTTGTAATGTGTCATTACGTGGTGAAGTCTTAAAGCGAGACACGATGCAACGAAGCGCAGTACCGATTCGCGTAATGCCAGAGCAATGAGTTATAAAGCAAACATTAGTAGGTCGAACATACCGTTGAAATCCAACTATCTGAATTCTCAATTATCAGGGTCGGTTTTTAAGTAGAAATGTGTGTGTGTGTATCGCGAAAAAAAAAATCACTGAGAGATTAATATCGCGAGAGCCAAACGACTTCTTCTATTTGGGTGGAAGTGCATTATTATTCTATTCTCTATTGTCCAGAATTCAGTGAAAAAAGTTGTACATATGTACTTTGGGATACGAAAGTGCGCGTTTTCCTTCCTTGTGAATTGAATCACTGAAGACTTTCATATATCTAAAAGAAGTGTCAAAGTACAGCAATGGACACCCGAATTTGCAACAAATCATCCAATATTGAAAATACTGTGGAAATAAAAGATCTGAGTACCTTTTATGGAACACACAGTATACACTGGTTTAAATTGAAATAAAATTAAGAACATACGTTGTTCATAAAGTCATCTCGTCGTTAATATTCTAGTCATTTTTTTCTATCGAAACGGNTCTATGTGTTTATATACATATACATACACTTGAATAATATATACAAACATAATACACCATTCACACATATGTAATGTGTGAGAGTAGTATCGCCCTCTCAAATAAATTTCCATGTATGCCCCTGAGGAAGTATGATGGTATTCATAAGCATGGATATGGAAGCGAACAAGCTTACAATAGGGGGGTCGTTACTATAATTTTATCATTATTTTCTTTGTAATGTGTCATTACGTGGTGAAGTCTTAAAGCGAGACACGATGCAACGAAGCGCAGTACCGATTCGCGTAATGCCAGAGCAATGAGTTATAAAGCAAACATTAGTAGGTCGAACATACCGTTGAAATCCAACTATCTGAATTCTCAATTATCAGGGTCGGTTTTTAAGTAGAAATGTGTGTGTGTGTATCGCGAAAAAAAAAATCACTGAGAGATTAATATCGCGAGAGCCAAACGACTTCTTCTATTTGGGTGGAAGTGCATTATTATTCTATTCTCTATTGTCCAGAATTCAGTGAAAAAAGTTGTACATATGTACTTTGGGATACGAAAGTGCGCGTTTTCCTTCCTTGTGAATTGAATCACTGAAGACTTTCATATATCTAAAAGAAGTGTCAAAGTACAGCAATGGACACCCGAATTTGCAACAAATCATCCAATATTGAAAATACTGTGGAAATAAAAGATCTGAGTACCTTTTATGGAACACACAGTATACACTGGTTTAAATTGAAATAAAATTAAGAACATACGTTGTTCATAAAGTCATCTCGTC
Organism: Laupala kohalensis; assembly: GCA_002313205.1. NCBI lineage: Eukaryota > Metazoa > Arthropoda > Insecta > Orthoptera > Trigonidiidae > Laupala > Laupala kohalensis. The sequence continues at coordinate 10,004 of NNCF01131639.1, read as the reverse complement.
GTTAATATTCTAGTCATTTTTTTCTATCGAAACGGGATGTATAAGGAGGGAACTTATTCACCGACAGAATGAAGAAATTAATCAGTGTCAATACAATAGTCATTGCATGTTAACGACAAAGGGAACTAGAACAATGTTGAACATTTGCAGTTAGAAAAAGAAGTCTTCATTGCATGACTTATGTGAATTGTAAATTGCGTTTGAAATGCATGATTTGTGAAAAATACAATAAAGTTCACTTAATCAAATTGCATTACCTAAAGTTCGACATGAAGTAATTGTTTTGATATTTTGCTCTTGTTCTTCCAGTCATGTGTTTGTACCGTTCGTTTCCTCGAGGTGCACCGCGACACGACGTGAATAGTGTTAGTAATAATAATTATAATAATTATTATTATAATAAATTTATACTTAAAAAAAGCAGTACAAACTGCATATGACCACGTGGAGGACAATAAACTAATTTATTCTCCGGAAGTAAGCAATGGACCATCCTATCAATGTAAGCAAAAAATTCCTAGATAAGATAAAAAGTTAGCTACGAGTTATAATACTAATAGAATATCAATAGGTTTGTAATTTAGCACAAAAAATTTGTTTCACATGTACAAATTATTATCGAACTATAGATTATTCTGAGTATAGTGTTTAAAAATCATAAGAATTGAAATAACACTAAATTCACGATTTATTGTTACAATATACACGCCCCTAGACAAAAGCCTAGAGAAACCTGTATAAGGAATCCGCCTCTACCCGAAGGAAAACCGGAGAAAAACCCGAGATACCGCGTATTCTTTTCGCTTCTACCATCCACCATTATAAATATTCTGTACCTACCGAGTCGATTCGTCATAAGTATCCCATAACAAATCGTCCTCAATGCCATCCATAGAATACGAAATCCCTCACGTTTTGGCTCCATTGATGGATTGGATGTCACCTTATAGGGCAGATATACGCAAATCTATAGAACTTTGATGAAAATTTTATACCTCGTCTAATCTAAAAGTCATCTTATATGCAGAAATATCCTGTAGTTGAAATGAAAGATTACAATTCTTCCAGAACCCAGAAAAAAATGTTTTTGATGATAAACTTATTTTTGGCAATTGGATTCGTATGACGGGAGAAAAAGGTCGTTTACAAATAGTTATCTTTTTCAAAGAAGCTACAACGCTCTGCTTGTTGACTTCAAAGATGTCCCTGTTCGTTGTCGATTAGTTTCATTGGTTAATGAAAAGCAACAGTTACTATCGAGATATCACCCTAGAGACATGCCGCCAGACAACGAGGATGTCAGTCAACTGCTCCAAAATACCGGTATATTGAAATAGGCGAAAATAGCGAACAAAGGTCATGTCTAATAAAAATGGCAATTGGTGTGGCCATCTGTTATCGCCCAACAGCCATTGGTGGCCACATGAAATAAATGACCATCAATGGTCCGACCATTGGTGGCTTAAATGAATGGCCGTTCGACGTTAACTCAATGGCCATTTTTACTAGAGATTCGCGATACAGGAATAGCAAAGGACTTAATGTTGGACTTGTACGACTAACAACAATTTCGGGATGATACATCGACCCTCCGTTTGCATTAAGTCTGTTGCAAAGTTTAAGTGAGACAAAAATATGAAACCACAATGTCGGGAAATTGAATGAAAGATATATTTCGTTGGTTAAAATTTTATCCATTTTTTTTTATAATTGACAGAGATATAGTCAATTATATCTAGGTAAACTTCACGATTTATGTAGTTTTTAAGAATTCATGATAATTTGTCTTTTGAACTTTATTCATAAGTAAAAGTCAATTGACTTGTAATTTTGTAAATTTTTACCTGCAATAGTCAAAGGCGTTACTTGTGTGCCCGTTAACATCAATTTGAAATTCTAATGTATTACACACACACATACTGAGTGGGTTCCTGCAGCACCAGCCAAAACGCAATGTTTTGGTCGCAATTGCGCAAATTTTGAAAAAGAAACTCTTGAATCAGGAAATCGTTCATTGAAAAGATAATGAAGAATTAAAGGAAATTCATCATGTTTAACTTCGAAGTCACATGCGATAGTCCACAATGATTTCTTAATCAACGAAGCATGTTTCTTAAGGATCACTAAAACCTTTCACACTTTTGCAAATGCTTTTGCAATTGAACACACTGGAATAACCTGTTTTAGATATATATTGAAATAAAAACAGTTCTTGCGGAAAAACTGTCAATTCTTTTGTAATTTTCTTCTTGCGAACAAATTGTTTTTAAATTTCCAGTGAACATGCTTTGTTAATCCCGGCCATTGTTCCTCACACAAAACAATGGCGAACTGAATATTTCAAGTGAAAAATGGGCCTAAAATCCAGTAATTAGTTTAACCAACAATGTCGTCTCCACTGATTACTGAGTTCCTACGTTACCGACATTCTGTCATTATCGAACGTTTTTCTTCAAATTGAATGTGATTTATTTATCCGAAATTGAGAATTATCAGATACGACACAAAAATTTGTCGGTGCGCACTCACAAATAATGAATGTTATATTATTGTGTGTGCGGGAGGACTAAACAAATTAGTTTCAAACTTTCCACGAAATTGCTAGAGAAAACTAATTAACGTAAGAAATTTATTTTATAATATAATTCATAATATTCTACTTTATTCTTATTATTCAAATGTAGTTTTACTTAAAATTCGAAAACAATTACAGTCAATTGAGTTTTACTTATGAGTAGAGTTCAGAAGACAAATTATCATGAATTCTGAAAAACTACATAAATCGTGAAATATAATACCTAGATATAATTGACTATCTCTGTCAATTACGAAAAAATTGATAAAATTTTAACCAACAAAAAATGCAATGCATTTGGGTATTTTTCAAATAACCGTGAAAATCCACGATATTGTATTTTGGAAAACTAATTTTGAAAAAGTAGCAGCATTTTTCGTTTTTAAACCCAAAAATGGTCCTCGTTTGACATAAATAATATGTCTCAATACGTTAGATATATCGGAAATTCGAAAAACCACGTCAATTTACCCCTTAAAAATCGAATATCCAAAAACTTTGAACCTTTACAATTCGTGCGCCGGATGAGTATACCCTTCGCTCTGAATGACAAACGTATTCAGAATAGCCTTTATTTTCCTTTTCTTTCACCCCCGCGGTAGCCAGAGTGGGAGTTATGTTGCGCGGCTCATAATACGAGGCTCAGTCTAAGTAGTGGGATGGGGTGTTTCGCGGAATGATCAGACATTTGATAAAAATAATTCTTATGAATGTATTATGCATTTCATCAAATACATTAATTCGCAAATGTCCCAAAAACTTGGTATTCCTTTTTTACATAATTGGACGGAGCAAATCACTAAAACGTAGTATTGGTCTACAGAGCATTTAAAATGGGTTCCCCATTTCTTACAGATTAATCTTTATACTTTTCCTTTTTGAGATAACATTTAAAGTTTTTGCTTTTCTAACGCACACTTATCTGCCACGAGGGACAGTATTTCTCAGGTAAAGATGTTCCTCGACTCAAGAGTCCTAACAAATGACAATAGTCTGGCACATCCAATGAAGCTTGCAATCTGCGACAATGCATCTCTTTACGTTATATACCTTAGAGTCTAATGGTTTGACTTAGTTGGTCATGTGAATCTGAATAATTAAGAACAAAACTAAGAAGTTTTAGTTAGCTTTGTTAGAGAATCTCCTTCATTGCAAGTTTAAATATGATTTAATTTTAATGCTGTATCATCACATACAATTTATAACTGTTCTTATGTCTTGATTACGTGGTTAATGCTAAATATGAAACACAGAGAAACTTGACTTCTACTAGCAGATATGGGGGAAAGGGTTTGCCATATTATTTAGATATAGGTTTGCTTAAAAAAAAAGAAGCAAATGTTTGTAATGTCATACAGAATATTAGTTACATTCAATCTATGCTATTTAATTGCATGGGTTTAGCTTATTAATTTGTAATATCATTCATAATTCATTATTTACCAAAAAGAAATTATTTGAACAATTCAAGTGCATTGTATCATGATAATTTTTACTGGGTACTAGGGAACTTACCTGCCAATCATGACCACCTCCTTAGACTTAGTTAGTTCTCTTCTCCCTTGCTGGCTGAACACTGAAATTGCTACCATTTAAATTTCCATCTTATTTAAAAATCACGCTTCATTTATATGTTGTTTATAAATCACACTTACACAAAGCAAGATAATCTGGTATTTCATGGGAATTGTTAAACCAATTATAAGAAAAAATGTTTTAGCAAAGGATTTTAAGAGACTTGAAATGTAAAATTACATGTTTGATAATTTTATTTTCAATACTTAAATCTTCAGTAGCACAATCTAATACATGACCTGTCATATAAAAAAGAAAGGACTGGTGCTGATGTTGGTCGAGTTGTTCACACAACCTTTTTAGCCCAACTCCAAATCCAAGTCTTTGAGCCCTTTTATTTAATTTCTACACTTTGTGATCACTCCTTTTTTCTTGATACTCATTAAAGCATATTTCCGTAACCAAGACCATTTGGATTATGACAAGCGGGGAGCAAAAACAATAATGCAATAAAACTTCATCCAATAACTTTCTGAAACACTTCTTTACTGAAAGAAAATACACAAATCGATTTTGAGTACATAAATAAAATCCATATATAATGCAAAAAGAGAATACCACCATTAGACAATACTTTTAATCGGGTTGCTTGCACCATATTTCACGGGTTAATACTGATAAACAAAATTGATAATAATCAAATTTACTATTAAAATGAAATAAATTTATATTATGTTGGATATCAGAAGTAACAGTATTAGGCATGACCAAAATAAAATACAAAGAGACAGTTATAGGAATCTAACACATTAAAATAAATAAGAAATACATGTGTATTCTTCACATCTCAGAAGAACAGAAGGAATAGCATGAAAATAGATATGTATGTGAAGAATGAAAGAAAACAACTTTAAAGACACGAATTAGAAATGACAAATTTAAAAGAAAAAAGTATCAGCATTGATTGTACATATTACCTTAAATTCAGAAATTTTGATTTTGTTAAATGTGTACACTCCTCATTTTCTTCAAAATTCTGATCAATTTCATTTTAATTCTCTCTTTAACAGCCAAAATAATACAAATTGATTTCCAGTTTTTTCCAGACACAGTTTGATCAATTTTTGCTTTAAAACAAATGCGAAGCAAGTGTTTCAATTTCAGAACTTTGTAATAAAATGCTTCATTTTCCCCATGTTAAAGCACCATTCAATATTGCAAGCACCACAAGAGTAAATTGGAGATGCAGCATTCATTCCAATAAATACACTTATCTATCAACAGCAACATCACTGTTTAATAATTATAACACCATTTGTGCTTTTAGGCACTTACAAAAAAATCTATAAACATTAACTTAAAACATTTTCATTGCAAATAACAGGGGCCAGAAACAAAACTGTTTTTGCCCCCAAACATCATCAAATGTAATATGAATGTAGAGTAAACACAAAGACTTGAAATTACCATCAACCAGAAAAGTAATACACTCGCAATTCTTTCAGCATTCCCATGCATGGCTATACAATACTGACAATGTAGAAAAGTTGGGATATGAGAAGATAAGGCACATATGACATTTTACATACAAAATGGTGCAAAATTTAACTATTCTCACAATTCGTTAAAAAATTATGATCTAGAAAAATTTACAAAATAAAGCAGTATGTACGAGTATACAGATCCCTGGGGAAATGATCATGGAATACTGACTAACACATACCAAAAATCATTGGAATTCACACTGAGGTAAAACTATTCTACACCTACAACATGAACTTAACTTAAGGAACATAATTTATAGTACATTTATCACCAATTAATCCATCTTTTTCAGTATTTAATTAGATAAACAAAAACCCATTTCTACCTTTCCACTTGGCTATCATTCAATGGAGTAACTTCAGTGGGACAAGTCAATGCAAGAACATTTTCCTTATGAATAGTAAAAGCCAGGTTTCTTTGTTGCCAACTTATGGAATTACTCGTTAAACAGCAAGGACTTGGCTTATGGGTCATCATTGAAAATTCCTTCTGTTATGGGTCAATTTCCTTCATGCATTAGAAATATTCCTGGCATTGATTCAATGTTTTTGCTTACAAACCAAAGCACTGGAGTCTGTAAATATATGAGGATGAGGTTTCACATTGGTTCAATCTTCTGATCATACTGAAATACCAGATTTTGAAATTTTACACGAACCTGAATGTGAGAAGTAAGTGATGAATATATGAAGAAAACATGATATCAATCCATTTATGAACACACTGTTCCTTTCAGGACCAACCCCAAAGCTGAAGATGAAGCTGCATCCAACAAAGTAGTTGAGAACTATGGCAAAAGGTACAAAGTAAGAAGTACAACCTACGGGTAGGATGGGAACTTCTGGCACGGAAATTAGAGTAAAAGGTTTGCAAGAGCTATTGAACTGCACAGTGACAATTTAATTTATTAACCTTGTTGAATGATCACCTGTTTATAGTTTAGCATACATTATAGTCTCAATAAGGAAACTACTTTGGGAGAACTTATGTGCAACATCATTATCAGCTTTGAATCCCTTCTTCCTTAAAGCAATTACACCACCTTCATTTTTTTTCAAAAGGAAATATTCAAAACTGAAAAACTGATACAAGTAGCAGAATGCAATCAAAGAATCCTGGTCTGTACCTAACTTCAAATACAAGCGATGATATTAAAACTTCACAATTATTTTTAACATACCAACATATAAAAAACAACTTCAACTTCACCTTCCATAATTTTGATTCCTAGTGCCAGATAACTTAATTGATGGATAATTAGTGAATAAATTATCAGTTGCTGCTTTGCTTTAATACAATGAAAACGACCTTCTCTTGTACAGATAACAAAAATATACAATGGCACAATAGTGAAACATACACAGTAAATATCATAAGAAATAGGAACAATGCAAAAATATTGGAATTTCTCCATCAGCCAATAATTAAAAGTAAATGACCTCTTCCATTCATACACCAAATAATGGGAAATAAAATTTAACTCAAAATTGTACACAAAAGCAATTCGATGCTTCATGAAACTTAAACACCACAATTCAGTCTTCAGTACATTGTGCAGTAGCAACTCCTCACCACGTCACATCACAAAATTTCTTCTTTCTAGGAGATGGAAATGAAAAATTTCTCGATTCACAGAAAACCTTAAACGAGAACTAACATACAGCAACTCTCAGAAAGTTTAGCACCACTGCACACAAACATTCAGTACACTTCCAAAACATTCACTTGAAGTCAAAAACATAAGGAATGTCAAATCTACTGTATTTACAACCTTGATTGAGCACCTATTTTCCTTAATGCCTCATCTTCTAAATGTGATTCTGGAGAATTAACAGATAACAAATGCTTAGCATTTAAAGCTTAGTTCATTCTTTACTTTTCCAAATACCAAAGATATTTAGAAATAAAGACTTGCACACTGACATACTCCATGTCTTCAGAATTAGATGAACAGATGAACGCTACCATGAGAATGTAGCAATACATTACACCCATTAAGTACTTCTTCATAGTTCTGTCACCTGAAACAAAAGTAAAGAAAATATAAAACATAGTTATAAGAAACAATTAAGCAACTTCTGTTCAAGTTACATTACAATTCTTAGACGGAAGAGCCAATGGTGTGAATAAAACAAATATTAATTCAGAATTATGGTGACATCCGCAGTATTAAAATCTCAAAAAAAATTCCTACCCAAGTATACAAAATGTACTCTTGTTCTTTTCCATTAAAAAATATGCCTTTAGTGTTTAAGTTTAAGCTAATAATTTCCCAATGCTGGGTATTTTAGGAACAATCTAGAATAGTTAAAATAAGTAATATTTTCATTTGCTCATTCTAATGTGTGTGGTTTATGCCAAAAAGTCTTCTATTCCATCAGGCAGAATGTTTTGAGGAGATGATGTTTGCTGAACAGTTGGATATTGGGTTATTGAAAAAACTGAGCAAACTGTAACACGTTTCTTATAGTAAGTATGGGAATCGCCAGAAGGAAAATCAAAATCAGCTGAGAAGGAAAACGTACATGATCACTCCACATTTGAACCAGATTGCGAGTGAAGGACGGCTAGGACTTCTAGGAAGTCTCTTTGTTTTTAAGGAACACTATATCTAAAGAATATCTGTATCTTGAGTTTACCTGAACTGCTTCAGTTCATCTTTCTTTGTTGTGGGTCAGACTGCACATCCTCTGCGTACTCCATACAAGACTTTCAATTCAGGAAAAATAACTTTTTTAATAAGATTATTAGTTTTTCTGGACAAAACTGCTCGTTGAGGATCTTTCTTCAGAGTCTTTATACCGGGTTTATGCACAAGAAAGGCATTATCTAAAATATGGAATTCATAGTCCAGGACACACAATGCATAACCCTGAAAAACAAAATTATTACTATTTAAATTGTGCAGTGTGGCGATAAATTGAAAAAAAAAATCTGAAGATAAAATAAACCAAGGGTCGATTACACAAGGACAAACAAGACATTACAGGCAGGGAATAATGCCAAAATTTGTACTGTGAGAGTTTTCATGTCAAAGCAGCTAGTATCTAACAGAAACCTTCAATATGTGTAAATGTTGTAAGAATTTGTGAAATTTTCTCAGATTTAGAAGCTGTGTATTTAAGTAGAATGGATTTCCTGTCTAAAGTTTAAGTTAGGTATGCTAGGTCATATTTTGCCTAGTCCCAGAAAACAGAAGAGAGGCAACTTAAGAGACATTCAATAATTATAACACTAATATAAAATTTACTATTAAAAATGTACACTTATTTTTTGAAATTGTCAATTTCAAGGAACAATAATAAATTATAAATTACTAGGGTAGATTATTAAATAACTTTTCAGCTAACTCCACTATAAAATAGAGAGCTATGGTATTCAACCTTACAGATGAAGTTAAATAACTTTCAAAAGCAATATTATAAAACATTAGTTAGCAGCACACAGGTCAAGGGAGTAAAATACAAAAGCAGAAATTTCATATATAAATACATTATTAAACCATCAGTGATACCCAATCACACAAACAGTGTTATTATTTGTGCTAAAAATTTAATCTGCATAGTGCAGCTGAGCATCCCCTTAAGTAGCCATCTCAGAGGCAGTTGTGAGTTGTCTGCTACATATAAGTGCCCAAGGTTATGGCATTCTTTGTTTTTGTATTTTTATAATGGCCCCCTGTATCTGTGTCATTACTTGTGGACATGGTCTGTCAGACTGGCGTCACCACTAATAAATGAAAAATATAAGGTAAATAATTTTTTCTTGAATATGCATTAATTTATTCATATAATATCACTAATTATTACATACAATTACAATTAATTTGTTGATGAGACAAAAAATGTCTAAACTTATTAGGACTAAGTGTCTGTTAAAACTTATACACTGTTACATACGAGGAAAGTACTGGAAGACACAAAAGTGTGGTTATAAAAAAAATATAGAAAAAGGAAGTATTTTTGTACAAAATTGTGATTAAATTTTCATAACTTATTCAAATTTTTGTTCCATGTACTCTTTGTTCTTCTATCAATAATCTAAGCTCAGAAATATTTAATATAAGTAGGAAAATGTGTCCTTTCTGGGAAACACTTTCTTTGCCTTGTTTTATACAACAACAAATATCTTTTCCATTCTCACGGCAAAGTTTATTTTTAATTTTTNAATGTAGTTCTGAGTAAAATATTGGTGTGAAAATTATTTTACTCCATAAATGTGTCCTAAGAAGTAAAATCTTATTTGTCTATTTTTTTTTGTAGGTCGAAAGAAAAACTAAAACTCTAAGTACACTGTCTCATATACCAGGGTCACAAATAAAATATATTTTCAGGTTTTCCAGACTTTTTCAGGCTCTGGCCACTCTGTA
>NNCF01131638.1:12269-26864 GCA_002313205.1 Laupala kohalensis | reverse complement strand
ACTTAAGTTTGCAAACTGCGAACATTTATCTATAGCACTTTGCAAACAAAATAATATTTTTGTACATCCATCAGTCAGTCAGGGATCTAACATTGTGTTTTCTGCTTCATAATAATATCACTTCTCTACCAAACAAACAGTTTGTTAGATAAATAAGTTTTAAAGTAATTCTTACTTAACACGTATTTTCATCGAAATATATTTTACAGAGCACCTGTTTTGAAAAGTATTTTTTTCATTTGACCTAATTTATTTCTTTGAATTTTTATATGCGAATCAATGCAATGGCTTAAAATACTAGCAAACGTAGCTTGAAGCTTGAATACCAACTTGTTACAGTCTTGCACACATTTTTGATAACTTTTGAGATCTATATACCAATGAGAAAATGCAAAGCTCATAATTTCAAAAGAATGGGCTAAAAGTAAATAACTTATGGTACACTTCTTAACTTGCTTCTATGAAAAAGCATATCATGTCTATGTTGTGTATTTACAATATATGTCTAAATAGATCTATGTTAGATATGAAAATATGTGTAAAGTAGCGTTTTTGGAAGGAAGAAATCTTTCAATTCTGAAATCTTAGAAAAATTAGTTAATAATGTTGGGTTCTTGGGAATTGATAAATGAAGTCTCAAAAACGGAATAGTAACACCTCTATAATTATTTCTCTTCACTTTTAAATTATCTCAACTCAATAAGTATCTCACAATAAAATTAATTCTTAACTCTATTTACTTTTCTTCAATGTTAAAAAGTTTCTACCCACCGGAGATAAATTTATAAAATTGAATGATTAAACTTTCTTTCACTTTTACTTTTCTTAAAATTTAAACACACGAAATTATACAGTTAAACACATAAAAAATTACTTGTTCACGTCTAAAATATTTATCAAACTTGAAATTATTACAGTTAATAAACGCCTTTGAAAACAATTTTAACCTTCTAATCATAAAGTTCTTTCCAATTTAGCAAATACCAGATCGTACGAAAGACAATACATAATAATCTACTCGTTATTTAATCTCTCTGCCGTCAACTGCTTCGCAGGCTAACTGCACTTCCATCCGTTTCCATGTACAATCAGGTGTTCTCCAAAGTTATCAGAAGTCTGATCGCAGGTTATAACACCACGTGTTGACTCCCGTAGCTCACCGCCTCGCAACTGCCACTAGTAGTCGATCTCGAAATGTTCATAAAAGTTGCGACAAACTCGAATAGTTATTATAGCGTTCGTTCAATGTTTCCGGAACACATCACAGTACAATTCGCGTGTTAATGTTCATAGCTGTCTACACGACATATTTAATTTCAGCTACTACTTGTACGAAAGTTCCATCGTGCACGTTTTCGAAATATTCAGAACTCTATACTTTCGCTACAATAATATACTTTCGCTATAAAGTTTCCGAAATTGAATAAGTTTGTATGAACTTAAAATGAAGTATATTCTCAGACTCTTATAGAAACACGTCTAATTCTTACGCTCGCCAAAATTGAAGAGCTACTTCAGACGCTACTAAAATCAAGCGCTCTCNCAACTTAACACCACGCGACTCAAAATCCCATCCACTCTCGATACTATTTCAAAACTCAGTGTTCTCTCGACGCTACTTCATAACTCTGTCGAAGATTCCCTTTCATCCTCCTTCATTCTCCCTGCTAGCAATCGCCTTGTAGTTAGACTCGCATTCCCCCTACCAACCACGATGCGTAAATGTTTCTGCTAGCTTCCCAGGTCGTTATATCTCAATGATTCGTCCAACCGTGCTTTGTTCTTAAGATCGCTGGCTGACTGAATAAAACTTCTGCTTTCCTGAAGTGTTATATCTCCGTCACCCCCGAAAAATTACAAGTAATGCTCTCGAAATTATGTCGAATGACGTGACTGAGATATCTTTCCTTCGATTGTCTACTCTGCTCCAGCCTTACGTGCGGCACTTAAACTGGTTCTCACGTCTTCTTCCCTTCTCTGGTCGGCGCTCTTTTTCATTTATATCATTGATAATCAGACTACCTATTATCCATCCAAATACTTTTCATTTGACTAAATATTCCCAGGTTTAATAGTATTATATTAAAAATTTCACATGTCGGATTGTTTAGATGTTTATGATAAATCTTGTAACCTAGTTACATGTTATATAGTATGGAACATCTTCTCTTGACGTCAGAACTGCAATGAGAACCTCTCCTTCAGTTTTTTACTATCAAAATTAATGTTCTGAAATATTTGGAGGTTGTGTCAAATTTTAGGAACTGTTTTAGAAGGAAATCCTCCCAGGGAATACCACCTTAATGTAGCACTCTCCGTGCGGGTGGAGAAGGTTTGCGCGGATCAGTGTAGTTGAGTACTATGCCGGCGGTAGTACAGCTACTGGCAGGATCTCCCAAGCCGGACAGGTCTCAACAGAGGTTTCAGACGAAGTGTGTTCTATAACGGCCTTTCATTCTTAACCGATCCTTTGATCCCTAACTAACCCTAACCCAACCCTAAGGTGTAAGACGATCCGTGCCGATGGGGTGCATGGCATATGGGAGATGTGTCGCAAACGGAACCCTGGGATATCTGACGTCTTCCCTTGCATTATAGCCATATCTAGACATGCGGAGCTCTGTCTAGACAGATATTTGACTCCCCTAGCTTCTCGTGGGTACTTTATGGATTCAGCAAACAAAATTACAAACAAACTGGAGCGTTCCTCTGGGACATTCGAGAGCAATAATGGAGAGACGACTGAGAGAGCCTCCTCTGAGATACACTCGGATTCAACCTCTTCAACGGTGAGGTGGCTCATGGCGGATGTGGGCAACCTCAACCTGAAGAAAAGGATCCGCTCCGGAGCAGAAGAAAAGAAGCGGAGGAGGGCAGCGGCGGCTCGAGGCGAAGCTCCCCGAGTTTTAAGCTCCAAGCGAGCGGTCGAGTGCAGTGTCCTGATGAGACCGACTGTTCGTAAGCATACGAACAGTGTGGAGGTTTCCAAGGTCTTATACAATATTCATTAGCTATAAATGAAATAATCATACATCTAGTATGCACAGAATTGGCCAGAAATAATATAATGAGGAAAAAAATTGTTTGTTTACGTATATTATGGACGCGGTCATATGTAATGGTGACAGAATGTTTATAAACATTATGTTTACAAATAGGGACTCAGAATAAGATCAATGACAACAGATTGAAAAATTCGGAAAAACCAGCGAAGAACTTATAAAATATCCGACAAAAAGGGTCAAATAAATTTCAGCAGTGATGAGAATTTGTTCAAGATATAATTTGACATAATAAACTTAAATACTATGGAAAAAATAATCTATTAGAAATATAACTTAAGTTCTATACTCAGTGAAACTATAATTTGTGAATGTGTCAAAGATAATTTGGGACTTCATTAAATCTTGTACTGAAGAGAATTCAACAAGAGATTTTGATTTCGTTCAAATTTGATAGAATATATTCTTTCTGGAAAAGAATTATACGATATTTTAGCAAGGAGTAAATCTATACTAAGTCAACATTTATTTAAGTCATTTATTTTTTTATCTTGTAATATTTTTAAGAAGAATCCTAAAATAGAAGAAAGATTCTGAAATTTTTCTTATCTTATATAAAGAGAATGGAATGAGTGCTTTCTGTACAAAAAAATAATTTTGAACTTTTCATAAACAAATTTGGGATTTCATTAAGCTCACATTCGAGGATCACCTAACGAGATAAGTGCAAGAGGAATTTAATGGCATTACTAGAATATAGTATCTAACGTGGGAAGTAATTTAGAACACACACAATGCAGGGACATGCCAAGAAGATTTACGAGGAAATGGAGAAACAGAGTGAACACCAGACACCATATGGGAGTAAATACAACACATCTAGGGAAGGCGAGGATACGATTGCAGGGAAGGCGAGGAAACAGGTATATCGTAGAACGGGTACAGAAAAACAAGGGACACGATAAATATATGATCAGCTGCAATTAGATACGAAAGATGAGAAATTTAAGATATTATCATGTAAAATTCAGTAGTCTCTAAAGGATGGAATCAAAGAATTTTGGAAAAAATGTGAGAGGTATTTCAAAGAGAATGAAAAATTGAGAAAAGAAATCAAGGAAATAGAGACATTACAAGGGGCAAAGAAACAAACATTAGAAATTGGGAGACAATTGGAAGCAGATAATTTACGATTAATGAAACAGCAGGGACCCGTTTCACGAAAGTACAAGTTTGTAAGTGACAAGTAAATTTTTACAACTTTGTAAAAATATCCTGTTATTAGCGTTTCACAAAGGTACACTTGTAAACTTTTACTTACAAGTGAATTCATACAATTTTACATGCGCTTTACTTGTAACCCACCAACATTTTTAGATTACTTACAATTGTAGCTGACAAATTTGTAAATTAGATTTGTTACCAACCAAGAATTTCTTACCTAGCTATAAACGTCCGTTAACTATGTTACAAGTGTTATTTTATTATTATGAGGTGGTCAAATTATTTCTAGGAAGATGAAGATGAGCTGTTCATTCGTGTACAACGATATAGGAAAAAATTCAGGGGAAGAGTGAACTTTACATTTGTGTCGTATGAATTTAACGAATGCTTTAGAATGACGTCTGTAAAACTAGAAGAAAAAGAGAGACGTATTACAAAAACTTAAAAGAAAAGAACCGTATTTACTTTACTATATATTTTAATTTAGTTATTCGTCATTATTTTAGCTCAGTTATTATCATGCAGTTTGGAAAGTATGTTGATAAGGTTGAAAAAATTTTACATAAAAACTATCACTTCCTGTACTATGCCTCCAAAAAAGTGTACTAATGAATGTTTTAGAAATACCAAATTTGACATTACGTAACGCAGAATTAAACGAGAAAGAGTAGACTGTCCGACAATCATTGTTACTGACAAGTGTGAAGGCACTACACTTGTTACCGACAAGTACTTGTTACTGACAAGTTAGCGAATTCTTGGTGAAATGATAGTAACTAACTACTTGTTATTACAAGTATTTGTATTTTATGAAACGGGCCCTAGGACTTGTAGAAGATGGAGCAAAAGTTGATTGGTATCATAGACGAACGATGGAATATGTATCAGGAGAGAGAACAGGAGAAAAAAAGAACAGATAGTTCAAACAGATTGTAGGAAGTATACATCATACTGGGGTAATCGAACGACAAAATAAAGTTCTGGAGGAAGTTAGAGGAATACAAGGACAGGTCGAAATAACTGTAATAGTGCTGAAAAGAAAAAAGAAGAGTCCGCACGATAGGTAACAATAGGCCATAATGAAAGAATTAGGAGCAGGAAAATGAGGGGACGTTTGCGGAAATAGTAAGGCGAAAGAAGAAAAGAGAAAAAGTTATTTTAGTGGAAAAAAGATGGATACGGACAAGATTGATATAGTAAAAGACGTACATGGACTATTTGGGAAAACGCAGGAGATGGTCAAGATTGATGATTGTAGGGTGGTTCGCGGAGAGAGGGTATTATTACGAATGGAGGAAGGGAACATGAGTGCAATGGTTGGGGATATAATAACGACCCATTGGAAGTTGAGGATCGAGGAACCAAAAAAAATAGATCCGAAAACAATAATATACAATGTGGATGAGCAAAAGGAGGAGGTGTTACTGAAAAAGTTGTCGAAACAAAATGGGTGAACTGAGAATAATAAAGTGAGAGTAGATTGGGAAGGAAGAATGGAGGTTACTAGATGTTGGAACTAGATGCGCATTATATAAGCGGATAATGCAAGAAGGAAAATTGTATTTAGGGTCCAAATCCTACCGAGATGACACCTGCGTAGAGGTGTTACCGGTGCCATCGGTATGGTCACTTTACTATATACTGTAAGGATTCACGGCCACTGTGGGGTGACAGGTCACGATCAAAAAGACTGTAAAGTATCAACTGAGACATGAGTCTATTTGCATAAACTGCCGGCGGAAAAACAAGTGATGCAACCATAACGTTTGGAATCGTGAATGTGAAGAGTAGAGAAAGGTAAGAGACATAATTAAACGATACACAGGCTATGGGGATTAGACTTATGCATAAAAATTTACATTGTGTTCAACCAGGGACGATGGAGCTGTCAAAATTTATAATGGACAGAAATATATATGAATGCGCGTTATAGGAACCTTATCTAATTAAAGTAAAATTGCCCTTTCTCCCGATAAGTACGCGTTATGTGTATAGTTATAGCGGACGGTCAGCCGTCAAAATATGCAATAAATAGATCGTTGAGATGAAAATTAAAGGATACACGAAGAAGAATTTACAAGTGATACGAGTCGTTAAGGAAGAGATCAATTTAATTTTAGTTAATGTATACGTTGAATTCGGGTGCAAAAGGACGCCAATCTTCACAACAAAAAGGAAAATTTTAGATAAGTATGTTGGACAGGCGNATATATATGTGTGTGTGTGTGTGTGTGTGACGACTGGAATATCTGATCTAACTTGTGAAGTGATAAAATAGCCAATAGAAGGGGAGGAAATTGGAGCAAATTGTTTTTGAACACGATCTCAATATTGTTAACATATATGGGATACCAACACACGATAGTGTTAATGGAACCTCCATTATAGGTCTAACCCTACAACGAAGAAATCTCCATACAACAGCTACTATTTGGGAAAATAGTGAGGAGATAGAAAGTGCTGATTACTATAGAAATGAAGAACAAAGAAGGACAGAAAAAACTGAGTAAAATAAATTATAGGAAGATAAGTTGGGATATGTTTGGAAAAGAGAACATCGGACTAAAATATACATATACATGTGACAAAGATAATATTGATGAGCGCGTAGAAAACCTACAACATACAATGCTACAGATGATAATAACAATATTGCGCGAAGATAATAAAAGGGGGGAAAGAGACACACGTGGTGAGATACTGATTTGCAGGAAGCAACGAGGATTAGAAATATGAAGAGGAAAAGATATAAGACATATATAAAAGGGCAGAGAAATGTGCGAAAGGGGAAGAGAGCCATACCGAAAATATTTAAAGGGATTATAGAAGTTAGTAAGACAGAAGAAAAGAATGAACTCGGAGAAGTTCGTCTCCGAAAGTATGTCCACTAATAGTATATGAGATTTGCCTTATGTAATTGGAAAAGATAAAATCAAGACGAAATTAGAATGGAAAACTATTAATAAAGATAATGTTATTACAACAGGTTGAACAGATGCTGGCAAACAATTTATAGAAGACATACCGCACGCAGATGAAGAGGAACTAAAGTTAGAGAGAGAATATGTATTTGAGGAAGTGAAAATGACGAACAAATTACTTATGCTTAACTAATGAATATAGTGACAAGATTAAAGAAAAATAAGAAAAATGATACAGTTATGGGTAGTATCCAAGACATTGGAAAATTGGATTGTTTCGGTTGTTTCTAAAACCAGGGAAAAGAGATCAACAACAAGAGATCAACAACATTCATATTACTCAGTAACTCAGACCTATTACGTTACTAGCAGGAATAGGCAAGATACTGGATCGAATAACAGCGGAAAGGTTGGAATGCGCATTGAAAGGAAAAATGTCTTGGAACCAGTATGGCATTAGGAACGAAAGACTTGTAATACAAGGTAAAAGAATGAAAATCTCGATATGTGATCCTTCTATGTGTGGACATTCCGGGAGTATTTGATGGTGCACAATGGTCAGTGATAATTGTAGAATTGGAGAAGAAAGGTATTTCATATCATTTGTTGAAATGGATGAAATCATATCTTGAACACCGGAATACAATTTTGGAAATAGGGAATGAAAAAATAGTAACTATGTGGCAAGGACGTCATCAAGGCAGTCATACCGGTCCTATAATCTGGAAAGTGACAATGAATATTATATTGGAAGCGATGAATATGAAAGATTTTGACATCATAGCGCATGGGGATAATCTGGCACTTTTAATAGATTCAAATAGTAGGAGGGATTTGGAACAAAAATGTGCAAAATTATTAAGAAAATTCGAAGAAAAGTGTGCAGAAATACAATTGACTATATCCAGGACAAAGAGGACATGGTTTTTGGAGTGAAACGACGTAGGGCAAACGTAAGAGAACCAATCATCGAGTTCCTGAAATGGCATTTGAAATTGAAGCAAGTTATCAAGGACATAGGAGTGATGATCGATGAAAAATTAACGTTTATCACACATTTGGGTTATGTGAACCAAAAGATACGGAAAGTTCCGTACGGTTTGCAATGTGTAGACATGCGCAGTACAACAATAGGACCAAGGCAGTTGGAAGGTTTATATTATGAAGTTCTCCGAACACGTATTATCTACGGTTTACAGGCATGATATGTGAGAAGCAAACAACAACATATAGAAAGGAAACTAAGCATCAATACAAAGTATGTCTTTTGTCATGGACTGGTATGTGTAGAAGCACATCCATAAGGCGATGCAAGTATTATTAGGGATTATTCCCATAGATCTCAAAATTGATAAATACTAAGAGGGAAGATTAGGCGAAGAGATGCAGTGAAATGCAATTGAATAAGACAAAGAAAGGATGGAAAAGCGTTATAAGTAAGGAGTTGGTTGGGTGTTGGGGAGTAAGATTGGAAAAGCCAACAGAAATTAGGGTAACGTATCGATTTATTTCTGATGTGAGGAATGGTTTAAGAGTAGTACTGGTTCCAACCAATGTCGCCGATATAACAAATCCTGACTGAACACGGAAACTTCAAAGAATATGTTAATAAAAGAAACTTGGCAACGAGTAAATAGTGTGTTTGTGGCGAGGAAGAAGAGACATTAAACCATATATTGCATAATTGTCGGATATTGGATACATAAAGAGGGCATTTAATAGGAGCGCTTAAGAGACATGGGATACTCAGTGACAAGAATGGGGAAGATTACATTCTTTCAGAGGTGCTGAATTGGATATTCTAAGGAAACGTAAATACAATAATGGAGATAAAGAACATATATAGCTAGATGGTGAAAGAATCCCCGCCTCGTTGTAGGGACGGGGAATGTATGTACCGGATTAATACATACGCCCAAGTGGGAACCACCACAAAATACATGGGGCAATAAATCAGGACAACAATCACGAAGGAGAGAAAAAGAAAAGATAGAAAGGAATGAGAAAGAGAAAAAAGAATAGGATGAAAGGATACAGAATAACTAATTAATGGTAGATGAAATGAAGGAGAGATAAAAGTGATATAAAAAACTAGATTCAACATCGAGTTCAAAAGAGAGGAAGAATAGCCCAGATAATGGCCGAGAGGTCGATACGCCGGGAAAAAATAGTACCAAAAATGTAAAAAAATTAAATGGTGCTCCCCAAAGGCATAACCCTGAGACGACTGAGGGGCCTCCTCTAAAGTCCTCTCGGATTCAACCATTTCAACGGTCCGCATATTCCATTTCAACGGCTCATGACCTCGTAGAAAACCTACAACATACAATGCTACAGATGATAATAACAATATTGCGCGAAGATAATGAAAGGGGGAAAAATGTCACACGTGGTGAGATACTGATTTGCAGGAAGCAACGAGGATTAGAAATATGAAGAGGAAAAGATATAAGACATATATTAAAGGGCAGAGAAATGTGCGAAAGGGGAAGAGAGCCATACCGAAAATATTTAAAGGGATTATAGAAGTTAATAAGACAGAAGAAAAGAATGAACTCGGAAATGTGGACAAATTTAACCTGAAGAAGAGGAACCGCTCCACAGTAGAAAAGAGTTGGAGGATGGCAGCGGCGGCTCGGGGTGAGGCTCCGCAAGGGCCTAACCCTGGAACCCCGGGACAGACGAGAACACTCTGGGCCCAGGAGTAAGGTTCGGATACCGGGGCACAGAAGTCCGAGATGAATGGAGATAAAGACGACAAACGGCTCCTTTCGGGAACGACACCTGAGGAGGTGAAGCAGGTCACTAAGAGGCAGAATGTGGACTATGTCAGAATCACCAAGAAGCGGATCAGGTTGGCTATCGTGCCTGAGGACTAACCTGAGTCCCAATGATGCGCCAAAACGATGACTTAAATACCTCTAGCTGGAGGATTTATGAAGGGAAGGTAGAAAAGAAGGGAGTCTGGCTTGTAGTGAGCATTGATTCCCGAGAAGACGCTAGGGTGGTGGGTACGAGCATTTATTGTGGTGCTCGAACTGCCTCCTTCACCTTGCTAAAAAGCAAGCAAGAGGCAAAACCCACCATTCCTAAGGAGCAGGAACCGCCACAGCAGAAGGCGGTAGAGGTACTCTGTACCGAGGCCGGGATGTAGACCGCACGTAAGCTCGGAGAGGAGGCTGAGCATAAACCCAGAAAGGAGGCTGGACCTGAACCCAGCCGGGGATCCGTGATGGAGTCAGCGACACAACTTGGGCGGGGGACAGGGCCGGCAACGGAACCGTCCAGCTTGCCGGCGGACCCAGGAACATCTGGAGGAAGAGAACCGCAACCACTGGCGTAGCCGCGCGGTTTTGGCAGGGGTAGGGCAGAATTAAGGTAAGCGATAATCTCTCTTTTTCAAATAAACTTGCACCATAGTATTGCGGTCTCGAGAATACTCGTAAGAAGTATAGTTGTGGCTTTTTGTTTGAAAGAAACCTAATATTTTCCTCTTATCCATCCAAATACTTTCCATTTTCTAAAAATAACACCGGATTTAGTAATAGTATATTAAAATTTTCACTGTCGGATTGTTTAGATGTTAACGATATATCAAGAAACATTGTTAAGAAAATAATTCATACTTTACCCTCTGACTTGTTGTATAAATAAGTATTTAACCAGATGTTTTTTATCTCCAAAAGTTAAAATGTATCTTGGTAGCTCCTGTACACAAAAAGGGTTAAAAAGACTCTCCTTCTGGATTTAGGCTGTCTCAATTATCAGTGAATTTGCTAAAATCTTTGAAGTAGTAATTTATTATAAGTTATATACTTTGAGGGTCATAACATTTTAAGCAACTCACCAAATGATTTCAGAAAGAAATGGTTCACAATATACGATATGATTGAGCTAATTCTTAAAGTTTTTAAGGCAGGGACTTTGCTGTGCCCACTTTCTGTGGCATAAGACCTTTGACAGCGTTGATAATGGGATACTTCTAGTTTAGTTGAATTGTTATGGTATAAGAAAAAATAGCTTAAAACTTATCACCTCTAATCTAATGAATCGTCAGCAGAGAGTTCATGTGGGTAAAGATAAATCTAGAAAAGCACAAGTAAAGACCGGAATTCCACATGGTTCTGTTCTTGAACCATTTATGTTTCTGATCATGATCAATGATCTTCCAACGTTAGTAGGACCCATTTAGTGTTATGTGTTGATAGCTCACTTAATCAATATTAGTGATGATTTCAATAGCCTTAAAGAACTTACTGATCATATAGTTGCAACAGCATGTTACTGGTTTATAGCAAACAGATTTTTGCTAAATGAAGACAAAACACAAAAGTTACATTTTAGTTTAAGGGATATGAGTAAATTAATTACTGATACTCTAACTAGTATTACTTTTCTTGGGATTGTCCTTGACTAAAGCTGACATGGGAACCATATGTAGCATATCAATAGTAAGCTTTCCAAGGTTATTTATTCGTTAAAAAGCCTCAGGAGAGGTGTACCGGATAACAATATGCGATCATCTTATATTGCATTCTTTCAAAGCATTATTATGAATATATGTATTGTATAATGTTATGGGATAACTCTAGTCATGCTAATAACATTTTTGCACTGAAGAAAGTGTGGGTATATATATTTATTTATTTGACACGTTGTAGACCCTTTTTGGATCACTCGAAGCCTCTATAGTTTTCTTCTTCGGTCTTGCCGTGAGACCTTCATTTTCTCACTCATAGCTTTCTTTATCCCTTCCGTCCAAGTCGTTCCGGTCTTTTTGTCTGTAGTATCTACCTGGACTTCCCACTCAAAAACTCCTCTTCTGTAGGTGTTACGATCTTGAATGTCCATAGTAGTGAGATTTGCGTCAGCAAGATCTCTATTCACTTTTTCGGCCCATGTCATGCCTTTGAGATTTTATGTTTCCTTGAGGATCTGGTGTGTGAGCCTATCTCCCGGAAGTTCGTGTATGTATCTGTAGAATTTAAGTCTTTTTTTCTAATGTCTGCTGAAATGTTTGAGCGTTCCTCTGTCGCTTTGTTGATTTGTAGTCTGTATCCATCATCTGTTTTTCTCGGTCCAAAGATTTTTCTGATTATTTTACGTTCTTCTTTTTTTATGTTTTCTAGTAGTGTCTTGTTGTGAAGTGCCAAGGTTTCTGTTGCGTATAGCGCTTCAGGTTTGACAACTGTGTTGTAGTGTCTGAATTTTGCATGTTCAGATATGCATTTTTTGTTATACAGTTCGTGTGTTCGTCCATAGGTTCTTTATAGTTTTTATTTCCGCGTTTCCTGGGTCCTTTTCTAGTCCAGTGGTTCCAAGATTTATTCGAGATATTAAAATGACTTGATCTGTCCGTATTTTGTGTATAGCGTCTGTGTGTAATATTTCTGGTGCCCTAGCTAATAAGCAAACGAAGGGCCTCCTGTGATGTGAAGTGCGTAGCCTTGAAAGCCTATTTCAACAATTTATTAAGGGGCTCTGGTGCGTTTTAACAAATGGCAGAAGGAGAAAGAACGAAGGAAGCAACCTTTCTTCGAAGCACGCAACCAGACGCTGCTGAAGTTTGTAATAAATAATTAGTTGTGATATGCCGTAAAACCTTGTGAGAAATTTTAATCTCACGAGTCGGAAAGGACGCAAAAAATAACTGCCTCGTATAATAGGACGCGTTGAAATATGAAAACACGTTCTCATAATTTTGAAAGGAAGATGTGGTATGTTTCGAGATAAGAGAAAGAAAGGGGGAGGCAGCTTTCATTCCGAGCGAGCAACCAGACGCTGCTGGAAGTTGGAATAAACAATCAGCTTTGGTATTTCGTAGATCCTTGTAACAAATATATAGAAGCTCAGTTCAAGGGAAAACGAGAATAAAGGCTTCTTGTGATGCGACCCTTTTGCAGGAAGGAGATACCTCCAAGACAATTTTGGGGATGAAGGTCTAAATTTTAAAACCTAAACAAGACAGAAAAAAGGGGGAAGGGGTTACGACCACCCGTGCGAGCGAGCGCCCGTACGTTGACGAAAGAATGTTAACAGCATATAGCAGATGTGAAAATTTAAGAGAGCTGGTTGCGACGGTGAAGAAATGTGTGCCGCCTGGCCTTCATGAATGAGCCTTTATGAGAAGCTGGTGATACGATGGTGTGGATAATAAACTAGATGACAATTAGGGAAAAATGCCGAGAGCACGATGCAAGGCATCTTGTAATTAGTAAACAAACAGTGATTGGTTAGTAAAGAATACTGCGTCACAGAACGTGTAGCTAGTCGGAGGAAGTCATGTGAGCATCTAGGTGTTGTGGATTGATTGAAAGGAAGATATGACGTAGGCGATGAGTGGAGATATGCTAGCCGAGTTCGGGAGAATAGGAGGGGTGAGTTCATATTTAATACTGGAACTTAGGCGCTTCGTGATACTGAGACTGATATATTCGTGGTATCTGATACTCTGATACAAAGTCGAGAGAGACTGTGAGAGATACTCCGTTCGTGATACTGTTCATTATATTCTGATAGAAGTGGACTGTTCATGAGATATTGTTCGAGAGACGGTTAGAGATGCACTGAAACTGTGTAGCATTGTCAGAGAGGCATCGACCTCTATCCCTTGAGAGAGTTATGAGATTTTAACTTACTTTAGTCAAGTGATTTTTTGTAACAGCGTTAGTTAGAGGTGCTTAAATATTCTGACCTTGCTAAGCATTTCGAGGACAAAAAGTGCGATCATTTTTTCCACCTTCGTGAGATGACTTAAATCGACATCCGGCTTTCGAGGGAGTTTACGAACTGGCTGAGCTAACGTGACCAATCAAAGGAAAGCGCGGAGGAGCCTCCGGGACGTAAGAAACCACGACTGCGGAGATGAGGGGGAGTCTGTACCACCATGCCACACGAAAGACAATTGCTTTTCGTGACGACTGGCGCAGAAACACCTACTTGGTAAGGTAATTACGTTGAAGGACCCATAACGACACTTCATTCTATTAGCAATGTGTGATCAGGAGGTCAGACAGTGTTGAAAGTGTAACCAAGACTCTTGGCGTACTTGTGTCATTGATTGTTACGATGTTTTATTTAAAGATGGACGTTTGTAAGGAACTAATTATGACATCAAATGAACCCTAAGCTCAAAAACATTTCCAAACAGACCAATTCTGTTGAAGAGATTGTAAATTCAGTGTTAATTCAACATGTGTAACTTATTTTATTTTCATTGCTAAAGGAAGTGTTGAAGGAAGTTAGTAAGAAGAATTATTATATTCATGAACTTTTATAATAGTAATTAAACCAGATCTATGAAAGCTGTGTTTCCTTTGATAAGGATTAATGTGTATTTTACGCAAAATACCGGCCGAACCCTATCCTCTCTTTGCTATTTGTATCTTGTCCCTGAGATGAACCTTCCGAGTGGACCAAATACATGGCCCTCGTATTTGCTTAATATC
>NNCF01131635.1:19790-41381 GCA_002313205.1 Laupala kohalensis | reverse complement strand
TGCTTGCTTCCGGAGAGTAAATTAGTTTTTTTCCCTCCACGTGGTCATACGCAGTTTGTACTGTTTTTTGACAATAAATCTATTATTATTATTATTATTATTTCCATCTTATATTAAAAAATCTTCTTCAGTCAACATTTTTTATTTTGAGATAAATATAACACATTTATTATTTGGAAAAGTCTGCACGTGAAACAGTGAAGGACTACATTGTGAAACACTTTTTCATTTTAGTCACATTTTAGTCAACAGTCTAAAACCACAGAGTAGCTTGCCGTTTTTAAGAATGATTTTCACCCATTTTCAAACATTTTCGCCGAGGATATCGATTCGGGAAATCGTAAATACTTAACCACCCGCTTTTCAACCGTCCATGTAGATTCCTCTGGAATGTCGAAACAGAATCCTCAGTTCCCCACTAATCGTCGAAACACATTATCACTGCGAAACAGACTTGTCTCGTAATTGGGGATGGGATATTAATGAGTAAATATACTTTGAATAAATAAATATAAATAATTCATCTTTCTTGTCAAAAAACAGTTGTAAATTGCGTATGACCACGTGGGGGGGGGGGTAATAAACTAAGTTACTCTCCGGAAAACAAGCACGGGACCACCCGATCAATTCGATCAAGGGCCCAAGGGCAGTGGCGGGTTTAATGGTTATAAAATAATTAATCAAATACGTACTGTTATCTATTTGTTATTCCAAAATAAATCGTAGATAGAATGAGCAGTGAAAATTCGAGATTAATGACAACAAAAGCATTAAATGACATTGGCGCCTATGGAAAGTCCGCCACTACCCGGAGGAAAACCTAAGAAAATACCGGGCCACGATGGGAATCGTATTTCTACTACGATCGATTGAAAGTTGTAATTCGATAGTAAACGTTTTCGAAATAGTGTTCATCGGCGCGAGGTTCCGTTGAATTAATCGGAAAAAAATGTAAGTTTTGTTGAAAAAATACTTTCTCCCTGTTTAATGTCGTTGTTCTTTATTATTACTTTCAATTTGATGGAATAATTTGAATTTACCTATTAATCATAAAAGTTTTCTAGTTTGTTTTATAATAGTTTCAAACATTTTTCGTGACATATTTAACATGAATTGTGTCTAATATTGCTTGTTCTATTGCCCCTTCCCCAAATTCCATCGGATATTCAAAAATACTCTGCTCCCTCCCGAAAATATATCCCGCGGTTGCCCTTGAAAGATATCAGATGTTTAAAATTCTGACGAAACGTTCGAGATCTTCGTTTGGTTTCAAAAAGTAATTAACGTGAAAGTGTTACAATACTAAGGAACTTTGTTCCGTGAACTTCAAATCACGTACAAACAGAGTAAATTTGTTTGTTAGATGCACGAATTTTTATACTAACAAACGTTTTACACGCTATCGCGTGGCAGACAAATCTTTTAAATCAATATATTAAATAAGCTTTCGATTGCATTTGATCTAGAACCTAATTAAATGACTTTTAAACAATTCTGATTTGCCCCCCCCCTCCCCCGCTTGAAGCCCAGCCTCGCGAAAGGCGCAGGTCACTTACGGCCATAAGAAGACAATCACTTCCACTGTCGAACAAAAATTTTAAAATAATCTAGAAAGTCGTGTGTTACTGTACTGAACCGCATATTAATTAACGCTTAGATGACCTAAACTTACAATTTGCGTTAGAATTTTAAATATTTTTCTGAGTTTGGGATATTTTTTGGAACGTTCTATGCCCAAGACTATTCTTTTGCTATGACCCCACCCCTCTACAATATTAGTCTGTATGCGCCTGTGCCTATCCCCGAGTTAATTTTAATTTGACGCGGACGCCCTAAACGGTTTCCCGTGTACGCAATTTCTCCTCCAGGTTTTGTACATCTGTTTTATTTCATCCGTAACCGTGAATTACGGGAGCCGCAATCCACAGAGTACAGACATCGTTGGTGCTTTACTTTTTTTTTTTGCATGAGACAGTCAATTAAAATGTAGAAAAAAGAAAATTAGATGGAGAAAGAAAAACAAATATTTTTCTTCAGATTAAAAGTATTAAAAGCATTGATCTATTTTAGCCTGTAAATAATAATGCTCTCCGAGACTAGACAATGCGGGGAATTAAATGCTGATTAAGTAATTAATTAATGCTTCTATAGTGATAAGAACATCTGCGAGTAGATCGGTTTATCAATTCTGATACGCCATATAGTTGTGGTTCTCCAAGATAAGGTGCACTTTGGAAAATTGTCCTGCCATATCAACAGAAAAGGTCCTTCGGTCATGGTCATTTCCGCTTCGTATTCTCATGTTTAAATGTATGACCGGTTATTTTAACACAAAGCAGATCAAAGGTCCATTTGGTGACGTGGACGCGGCTTTCACTGTAAGTTACAAGGCATTCCAGTTTCTCCTCCGAAACCACCTGTTCCTAAGTATGGGTGAGTGGCATACGGAGAAGGGAATCATTTCTTCCTTTCTTTTAAACTCGAATATACTGTTTTTTGGTTAATATTTTATTATGGAGTTGGTATTCGATTGTATTTTTTTGCTCCTCCTTTATATAATAATAACGATTACGACTTAACGTGAGGTGCGATAAACACCACACTACGTACTTAATTATGAGCGGAATGTATCTCGACAGCTTGCCTAACGCCAATGCCTCCTATATTCTCAACGTCACGCATCCAAAGGTCAAATCCATTTCTTTCAGTTAGGCTGGCCACGGACATTTGATCGTATGCTCGTGTCATTAAGAGACCATAAGAAGACTTCAGAATGACACGTGAGAAAAATAATCTTAGTCCGTACAAGTTCGTGGCATCCCTTTGAACAACCCCGCCCTGCGGTTCGACTTCTGACCTAGCTGTGCGTGTTTTGAGTTACGTGTTGATCTTCAGCCAAGAATTTGTTGAATTGGGTGGTCCGCAGCCCCATGAAGGTTGTCAGTGGGTTGTAGTTTGAGTCATCTCTTCCATTTAGATGTATTATTAGATTAAGAACATATCTTTTATTTACAGGTAGTTTGTGAGTTTGATACTTTTAAGATCAATCGAAATAATTATAAACTTTCGTTATTTTGCAGTGTTATGCTTTATGTTGCGCCTTAACTAAACTTTTTGTGATGTTCCAGATTCAAGTACTCAACTTAACAAGATGCTGAAAGTTTTGACATTTGCCAGTCCTCTTCGGGGAAAGGTACATTTAAAGAGTAATTCCTGATGAAGGGGATGTAATATGATCAAATGTTGTAGTTGATTAATTGTTAAGTTATTTTATTATAACTTTTAAGTATCTTTTATTATTTTATTTCAGGTTTTTCGTTCAATTTGTGATCACACGAGACATAGTAATGTGGCTTCTGTTCTTCAAGTGTATCCTTGGGGAGATAAGAAAATCTATGCTCATAATTTGTCATCGAAAGCCGAACTTCCTGCATTGCCTGTCCCACCTTTGCGTAAAACGATGGATTTGTTCTTAAAGTGCAGTATTGTTTGGTGCAATAATTATATTGATGTTAGAACTTTTCTTTTATGAAATTCAAAATCATTGGTTAATTATGCCTAAATAGCAATATATTAAGTGAAATCTTGTTATTAAGTATCAAATTATGAACAATTTATTTTATATGTACACTATGTGTAGTGTTTTGTCAGATGTGTCACTCTTTGAATGTTTATTGGACTTATTTGACTAACTCAGAGGAGCAAAGGAAATAATGTTGATTTTTATCAATGTTTTGATTAATTTAATAGTGAATATTATTATTTTTATTAAAGAATACCTTTCCTGTGACATATGTCAACTTCATAAAAGCTAAAACACTTAGCTTTGGAATTAAGGTGACAAATTAAATAGATCCTGAATTAGAAACAATACTGCATCTTGAAATACTATTTTTACAGATCAGTGAAACCTCATGTGACAGAAAGGGAATACAAAAACACAGAGGAACTAGCCAAAATTTTCACTGCCCGTGATGGATGTGGCCAGAAGTTACAGAATATCATAGAGAATAAAGCCAGGAAAAACAAAAACTGGGTGAGTGCTATTGAAATGTATTTATTTTTTATTTAGTTATTCAAAATATTAGGATCTAGGGTAATGTCATGGGTTTCTACTAAATTTAGCCAACAATGAAATTGATTAAGCAAGTGTAACCATACCATATTTAAAATATTTGATTGCCAGTTTTACCTAATAATGAGTTCCTTAGGAATAAATTATAGGAATATTACTTGAATTGGGATGAGTTTTGTTGTTTCACATCATTTTTCACACTTCTTAATATTTTGATGATCCATCTCAAATTTTTGTAATATGTCTGCAAAATTTTGTTTCGTCAACGATATTTTTTGATTTTGCAAAATCATTGAAATCAGAGTTGAAGTGTAACTTATTTGGTATCTGCTTAAAAAATGTATTCTCTTAATTTTGTAGGATATATAACTTATCATTTGTCAACGTTTCATTAATAATTAAAGAATTGATTCTGCTTTACTTTACTTTACATGCTGATTCATTCCTAAGATAATTATTATTAACAATTTTATTGAGGTTTAAGTGATAGATTAGCTGAATTTTACATTTGTATGTCTTATTGTATTCTTTCTCTTTCTTGTAATTTCTAAATTTTGGACTAAAGAGAAGGTATGTTGTGAGCTAGAGACCTTTTCTTGAGAAACTTATATAGTTGTGATACCAATCTAAAAAGGTTTAATCTTAATTCCTAACTCTCAGCTTGCAGATTGGTGGTTAAATACTGCATATATGGGATTCAGGTGGCCCGTCGTGGTTTGGTCAAGCCCAGGTTTAGTATTTCCTTTGCAAACAGTTAACTGTGAAGAGGAACAACTGACATTAGCAGCTAAAGTGATCATAGGAGCCCTCGACTACAAGAAATTAATTGATGAGTGGGTTATTTAGTATTATGAGTTGAAATAATTAAAAAAAATGGTTTCACAGCACATTAAATTACTGATTTTTGTTTTCAGAGATAAAATACCTCCTGAAACTATGGGGAAAGCTCCCTTAGATATGGGACAGTATAAGAAAATCCTGGGAACCTGTCGCATTCCAGGATTACCTTTAGATTCCTTGATTTATGCAAACCCCGTCAACCCTCCGAAGCACATAATTGTCATGCATCAAAATAAAGTCAGTTGAAATATTTATTACACCCAAGCACCAATTAACCCCACTAAATTTTGACAGAAATGGTCCCAATATGTATAATCTATAAAAACAAACTTGTAAAAACAGTATGAAATATAAGAGATTGAGTGTTTCTAATGTAACTTTTTAGTTTAGTTGTTAATGTCATGTTTATTGTGATTTTTTAAATTGTAAGAATGGCTTGAAAAGACACTTAGGAATACCAGAAAGAACACCAAGTATCTTTCTTAAAATTGCAATTGAAAAGAGTTAACAATTAATTAGATTGAATAAGGATGTATATTAGAATCTCTCTTTTGTTCTCGTTGCATTTTTTGTTTTGTGATAGAGCACATAAATGCTTTCTATTGGTCTCAGTTTTCATGATTTGTAAAGTTCTTCCATTGAGTATGCAGGTGCAAGAGTGAAATAAGTATGGAAAGTTGATTTTTAGTTATAGTAAGTTGAAATATTTAGAATACTATTATTTACACAACTATTTACTGTTGTTTCTGATTTATAGCTTTCTTTGAAAAACTATTTAAGCGCTGTTATGTATGTTGATATATAAATTCTGAACAATTCTGAAATAAATACATTCATTTTGGTAAAAAAATTATTTACGCCATTACTGCAGGAATCATGCAGAAACAAAGATTTTTCATCTTAACTGATGAAAATGTTGAGTTATTTTTGTAATTTTATGTGTTGTTGCATCTAACATTTCCAGGTAGGATCAATGAATTAAAAAAACTATTTGTCTAGGTCAACTTTACCTGTTTAGGGATCTCTCTTTTGTATTATCCGAAAATAAACCTTGTCACAAAAATAGGCTACAAACATTGTATTAGTTCGTACTTTTGAAAATACATACTATATTGTGAAATCAGTCACTTAAGCTTGAAGTTGTATCCATACTGTTATCATTAACAATCATTTAAGCTAATACACCAGTGTACCAGCAGTGGAACATTGAGTTTGAGACTATTAGAGAACCTGTGCAGTGATCTATTGTATCACTTATAGTACTAGTTTTTTTTACCTATTTTTGCTTATTGAACTACAGGGTACAGGACGTAACACTCTCAACATGAATGGGATAAGTTGACTTACCCCATTCTTGCACCTGCTTGCTCAATTATTTCTCGATGTCGTATTAAAGCAAGAAAATAGATATGTCTGAAATTCCCAGTTCTAATAATAATACCATGAAACCCACATATGTATCAAACTTGAAACAAACAGGAAAAAAATTAATTTAACTGGGAATTCAATAATGTAAAATATTTAATTTTGGTTTCACTGTATTTAAGCTGTTAGAAATTGTAGAATTTTAATTATTTAATAAATTAAATATCTCTTACTTCATTAATGAAATGGAGAGACCTGCCACCCTTGTTGTTACAGACTGAGATAGCACATACATTCTGTTGGTTTTTGTCTTCTCAATATGATTTCAAAGAATTTTTCCTTTGTTGTAAAGAACAGTTTGTGGAATGGAACTACAGTTGATTTTGATTTTTCTATCAGCTAATGTACTATTAAAGCGGACCACAAAGCCCCTGACAACCTCTAAGTGATTTTTGATCTGCTGTATTAGAAATGAATTGTGTTCACGAGAAACAGTTATCCCCATTCATTCATTGGAATTTCCTCCAAGAAACATTAAAATGTGGTTTATGGACTCCTATATATAAACCAATCCATTGTGTGGTTAATTGGTGTCTGGTTAATTGGTGTTCTTATTCATTAGGAATAATGATTATTACCAGTGTATTATTATTACATTTCCCATTGCTCTTCCACCAGTTTTTCCGTTTGAATGTGGTCACTGGAAGCCCCCTAAGTGTTGATGATATTAAATACCAATTGAAAGCAGTTGTTAAGGACTGCTCTGAGGAAATTCCAGAACCCGTTGGCATCTTGACTTCTGAACACAGAGACACATGGGCAAAAGCATACAAAGAGCTCATTAAAGGTTTTTTTTTTTTAAATTTTGATCCTTAACAATAGATCTGATGTTTATTTATGGTTCACTAGGTCCTTGATGAAAAATTTTCTTGGTTTCACAGATCCGCTAAATGCAGCTACTTTAAAGACAATTCAGGAATCATTGTTTTTGGTATGCCTTGATGGACCGAACGCTGAACTTGGCGCACCCAATCGACAAACTCAAGCCGCTTCACAAATGATTCATGGCTGTGGTAGTCCGAGTAATGGTGGCAACCGTTGGTTTGATAAGACAGTGCAAGTAAGTGGGAAGAAAATACTCTGGAAAATTGTATTTTTTAGTGGAAGTAACAGTCAAACTCGTAGTTAGCTTTGGGCCTTTTTTATATATGCTGATACTCATTAGAAACTTTTATTCTTGCCTAATTTTTCATAATTTAATTTAATATAAGTTTTAATTTCAAAAATGGCTTTGGAAATAAGTGTTTCATTATTTTGTTATTCATACTCTAAAGAGAAATTTGTGCTGTTTGTAAATACAAATTAGTAAAAAAAAGAGGAAATTATAAATAATATTTCCTAGGTGAAATTTTCACAATATCTTTTGTTTTTTGTTGTTATTTATGTTTCCTTATAATTTTAAAGAAAGGTATCAAATTACATATTCTGGTTGTGATGAAGAGAATTCAATATTAATTTATTAATACTTATTATTAATATGTATAATGCATCTTACACCAAAGTTCTGACAGTCTTCTGGTGGCAAGCTGGTGAAATTAAATTATTTTCTAATTGTACTTCCAGTATTTACCCGAATATAGACCCCCCTTTTTTTCGAAAAAATCACCCAAAAATCCTGGAGGCGGGGGAGGAGTTTAGGACGGGGAAACTGCTCATTCAAAGTTTCGTGGGTGATAACGAGTAAAGCGAACACAAGCCATATACGTAACAAAGCATAACAAAGCACAACAAAGCACGAAGAACATCGATCGGTGATGGCGGGATTCGACGCGCATTCGAAGTGGAAACCGAACTGGTCCACGTCGTCTGGGAATGACCGATTGCCGTCGCCGTGCCGACCGTGACTCACGATTTTTTCGAGAGATGGGGATCTTCTTCGATACAACGAAAGTTGGGCGATCGAAGATGCTTCGACGCCAACATCAAACTGCGAGTTCTAAATAATGCTCAGACACACAGAAATGAAGCAGTGGTACGAGAATTCGAAGTAGTATCGAAGTCCGTGTGGATCTGGCGATGTCAAGAGGAGAAGTTGAACTGCATCAGTTAGCTTTTCAAGTACTGTTGATTATACTTACGAGAGCCAACCATTTCACATGGAAGTTTGAATAAGCATTTCTCTTCAGAAAGACTTTTTAGAAAACTGATTTTACTCAACTTAATTTTTTCCCAAAATTTTGCCGCCTAAAATAAGTGGGGGACTATATTCGGGTAAATACGGTATAACTCAACTAACTCCTATTGCATCAGGAAGTGAATAGTTGCTCACAAGCTAACAGTCTTGTCAACCTTTTCTATTCAATCTCGACTTTGTCTAAAAGAACTGCTACATCAGTCAGATTGATAAAACTTGCTGTATTTCATTGTAGTTACTCCAGTGTATTTTTAACTTGTTTTATCAATAGCATAAAGACACTGTGTTCTTTATTTTTCTGCATGAATTCTCATTTGCTGATTTGAATGCTGTTTATTACTTCCAGTTACTAAGCTACTTATGAGTAACACACAATTTTAACCTTGATTGTAAGTTTCTGCAGGAGTGCTGTTGTTTGATTTCTGTCATAATATTTNGTAGAGATATTGGTCGGTAATTTCCAATATTAAGTTTGTTTCCTTTCTTGTGTAAAGGTTTCACTTTAGCTCTCTTAAATATATTGGGAAACACCCCTTCCGATAAAGAACTATTAAAAATATTTACGAGTGGATTTAATATAGCGTGGGACGAAGATTTAACAATAAACTCTGGTATATCATCTATGCCTCGTGAAAATTTGTTTTTTAAGGAGCTGATGATTCTCATGACTTCACTGGCGTTAGTTTCGGAAGTGAACATAGAATTGGGTATGTGGGTGGATATAATTAATAGTGTTTCTTGTAAGCATTTACTATGTTGGAGTATTCTTTCTAAATTGTTGTTTATTTATTTTTGTACTGACCCTCTATAATTAGTGGTTATGTTTATTTTTTACCAAAGATACATTTTAGCTCTTTCAAAAATATTTGCTCTTTCATACTGCCCTTGAATATGAAGGGTAATTGTATTTATCTCTGATTTGTAGTTTGTAGTAGGGAGCGAAGGAAATTTAGGATTAACTTATGAACACAGCCCAGCGGAAGGACCTCCAATTGCAAATCTCATGGACCATGTCATGAAATTTGTGTAAGTACTAATGGTAATAATGTCGATCAATATTATTTTGGAAATTGTTTGTTATGAATGATGAATGATATAGGAAAAGATGAATTTTTGAGTTAACTAGTTGTGACAGTTACAATTAAAGTCCTATAACTTTAATTGTAATATACTGGCTGTTTCATAACCTCCCAGTCCTGTTGTGGTTAGTAAAAATGTTTGAGATCAGAATAAAAAATTAAAATGTGAGTTTGTTTGTTGCAAATTCAGTGTTGGAGACCAAATATGTTTTATTTCTTCATTACTTCTTTACAATTCAATTCAAGCAAAGTATTGAGGTGTTGTTTTCCTTTGAGTGTATGCCTCAATGTTTGTGTTTCTTTGAAGGGACAAGTGTCCTGATATTCCATCCACCGGGGATGCAGATCTCCCTGAGCGACTTGTGTTCTCACTTTCTGATGAAATAATTCCAGTGATAGATACAGCAAAGAGGAATCTCGACAGGTAATATGATCCCTTTTTTATGTGTGTTTTTGTGATTGCTAGAGTGACAAATCTAATTTTAACATTTAAAAACCTCTCTTGACTCCCACTAAGGGTGCGTGAAATAATGAAAGTGACCCATAGATATTGTTAATACATGAGTCTGGGACCATCTACTTTGAATTTTAAAAATTTATATTCTTGTGTGATATGGATCTGATTAAGAACGCTGCATTGAAATTACAAAATATGTAATTATAACTATGAGTGTTTGGTTTCCCAAGTTGTTGCCACAAGACCCACCCATTATATTCCAGACTTTTTCTTACCTCCCCTTCCCAATCATTCAGATTAGGGAGAAAGGACCTCAGTAATGGATATTTGCTGTAAAAGACAGCTCCTTCCTAGATACCTGTAAAAACTTTTAAAACTAGCCTTGGGAATGGGTGCTGCGACTCTTTCACAGCACATGTATACATCACACTTGAATGGTATTTCAGTAATTCTCAAATATCTACAATCCCTACAATGGATTGAAAGGTTTCATTTATCACTATCAGATTACACCACCATATGCAAAAAAATGTGTGTGTACAAATTCATATCATGTGTTCCCCACTGGATATAACTTACATATGTGTTTTGGACTTGATATTCAGTTTAAAAATAAATTTTTCCAAAAATTAAATGATCTTAAAGTTACAAGTCTGCCAGGTCCTTTGCTTCTCCTGAAAAATTTACATTTTGCTACTTACAATGTTTGGAGCCTGTTAATTTAATTCAATGTGTAATATTGTATGTTTCAAGTGTTTTGCAAACAGACTAACCACAAATTAATTCAAAATGCATTAGTAACATTTTGTGAAATCTTTAAGTTCGAAACTCGTTTTCTATCTAACGATTGTCCATTTGTCACTTGTTGTTTAATAATATCAATTATCTATGTTACAAGTGTTTCTTGTTGCTTTTCCCAACAAATATCTTTTACCTTGATGAAGTGCCAATCTATACTATGTTCATTCTTGCAGTATGGTATGCGATTTGGATATGTATGGCTTCACATACAGAGGGTACGGAAGAGAATTTCCTAAAGCTCATAGGATGAGTCCAGATAGCTACATTCAGATGGCCATACAGCTTGCCTTTTATAGGTAATTATGAAATACTTCCTGAATGTTTATCTATTCACTGAATTGTGACCACACATGTCAAATCTTTTCCATTCTTCCTTACTCACATTATCTGACTTCTGAAACACTCCTTTGCCCAGCTGTCTCCCTAATAGACTACCAAATGCATAAGGAATTTTTGAAAGATTTTTTTGTGTGTATCAGGGTGGCCAGCAAGATTGGTGTATTGAAAGTCAAGTTTTTTTCCAGATCACAAAACATCAATATTGTTTAAAAAATTATTCAAATGAATGCTATTGTTTACAATAAAACTTGAAAGTTTAACACTTCAAATTGTTTAAGTTTATGAGTTACTGCATTAAATTACATTAACTCATTTGTAAATTTAATAAAAAAATTAGAAAATTTAATTAAAATTAAACTATAAAAAAATTCATTCTAAAAATATGTGAATGTTATTTTGTTAATATTTGTGAGAATATTGGAGTACATTTATAAATGGAATCAACCTTAAAAGAAGTAAATGATAGAACTTTCTAAAAATAATTATTAAAATGAAAACAAGAAATATCAACACTCTATTTGTTTTTAATTTGATACTTTAAGTACATTAAAAATTATCTATTTAAAATTTTATTGTTAAAACCCAATTATTAGTATTCAACTACTTTGTTATTAAAATTAACTTGTGAGGATTCTTCCTTTTCATTCGTATTATTTCTGTCCTGTTACCAAAGAATCTGTTTGATCCTTATGGCACTGCAAAACTATTGTCATGGGATGTGATTTTTCTTTGGTTACAGCTATTTGTTGATGCTCCTGCATATTTTTTTTTTGTGACCGTACTTCCATTGGTGCAATATTTATAATTTTGTAACATCAAGTACCCATTGCATTTGTATTTATTTTTGGATCAAGTGTCACTCAAGGATTATTAAGCTCATAAGTGCTTTGATACTTTGTACTGCTCGGTTCTGTTATAGACATTATTGATTTCATTAACGAAAACTAAAATAAAACACAGCAATACAATAGAATTTGTGATGTTTAATACTTCCTCAAAGTTAATTCCATGAAACTGTCTTATTGCTAAATATACACCTTTACCAATAGTATATATTCAAATATAATAAATGGCAGCAATTTCAAAATTAATTTTAATATGCTTGTGAAGATGTATTTTATTATTCCTTCACTTTTCTAAAAATGTTTGGAATAATCTGCGAGATACCAAGCCTCCTCTCACTGACATCAACAACAAATTTTCTCTTATTAATAACTATGTTATGATACTACTTATTATTGGTTGTAGATTTGGGCATTTTTGAGTGTAACTGTTGCCTGTATATACAAATAAATAAATAATACTGGTTTTGATTTCTGAATCAAGGCTTTCTCCCATTTTTTTTTATTTTCTTATTTCTTTTCTTTTCAAGATTATTTAAATCCCTGGTTTATAGTTTCCTTATTTACTGGTCACTCTGGTATTCATGAATAGATTTGTGAGTACTAATGTATTTAACAAACCAGTTAAACCATAATTATATTAAAATTTGCTGTTATAACCATATTTATTAAAAATGTTTTCGTGCATAAAATCTACTCACAAAATACCACTAACAAAACAAATTTGTATTCTCTGGTGTTATGAAGTGCTGCTTTATATGCTAAAAGTAAAAATGTTCTGTGTGCATCGTAACAAATGCCAGATGGAACAAATGTTTGAAATCTTCAACGGATTTGTTGGTTGATGGTGAGGGAATTGTGTGGATAAGCCTTTCACATTTGTTTGAAGGTGACATTCTCTTTAGAGTCAAGAATTATCTAAAATGTTGAATTTTTTACACAGGATATTCATTTGTCAAATAATCCAAATGTGTTTTTCCTCCTCTTAGACTCCATGGCAAACCAGGGGCACACTACGAGTCCGCTTCAACTAGGATGTATGATGGAGGCAGGACAGAAACAATTCGATCTTGTTCCTGCGAGTCAATAGTATTTGCGCAAACGATGTTGGATAGTAAGAAAAGTGATGCAGAAAAAATTGAGGCCCTGAAAATGGCAGTGGAATGCCATAAACAATATGTCATGCAGGTGAGATGTTTATTTTCTATTAAAAGATTTTTATAAGAGAGGACACTAAATGCATCTTTTTGCAAGTGAGAATATTTGTGGATTGCAGGCAATTCAAGGCTTAGGTGTTGATAGACACCTTTTAGGTTTGAAGCTAGCTGCAGCGGAATTAAATTATGACGTACCAACGATATTCAACGACCCAGGATACATACGCAGTTCACACATGCGAATTTCAACTAGTCAGGTGAGCAAAAAAATTGTATTATATTTACAGTCTCTTTACAGTAAGCGACATCTCCTCCCTTACAGTTTACTCTTGAATGAATTCAGTTGCAGGAAGTATTTCAGTTTATTTTAAAAATGTTATTTGTGTTTTAATCTCAGTCAAGTTCTTAACTCTTTCACACATGTTGTAATGCCTTAGAAATGCAACTAAGAAAAAAAAACACTGATGGGGTTTAGTTAATCTTTCTTTTTACCTCCTAAATATCATAAAAATCTTGTGAAGAAAATTTATGGAGGTTGTGAAATGAATAATGAATACTTGGGACAGAAATAATAATTTTTCACCATAGATGATCGAGGAGAGAAATGTTAATCCCGCCTGACTACCTATTAACCAACAATTGAATGATTCAATCTTCTTGTCACAAGGAAGAACAATACAAGTTAGTTGTGACAAATAAATTCCCAAGAATTATTTTTCAGAGGGGATAGAGTAGATAAAAGTTAATAATTCTGGAAATTAACCAGTGATGGAAAGTTTGAAAATTACAGTAAAAGATGTATGTAATAAAAGAAGTCAAATGATTGATGATAATATGTTACCAATATTATGAGTCATTGAATATAAAAGAATGAGTAAGTAAAAGATTTTATCTCAAACAAATAGTTCATATTAATCTGTTTTTTTTGTGCCTGCATTGTTTGGCATTTTCCTCTGTTAGTATTTCAAAATTTAATAAACTGGATTAAAATTGTTGAAAGCAAGTCCTATTCAAAATTTTCAATCCAGTTATAATTGTTTATAATCTTATAACTTGTTAATCTCATCAATAATATGCTGCTGTGGCCGATTCTTTTCGATTGACCACTGCATAACTTCTCACAACCCTTACATTTTATTAATACCTTATATTTTTTAGTATTCTATGTCCTTGTACATAAAAAAATACTATTGATCACTGAATGCTTGTTGGAATTTGAGAAGTTACAATTCTCTTTGATGTAGTTATCCTCATGGGTGTTCTTAAAAATTTTAAATTCTTTCAATTTCAAATTATCTTTAA
Source organism: Laupala kohalensis (assembly GCA_002313205.1). Classification (NCBI taxonomy): domain Eukaryota; kingdom Metazoa; phylum Arthropoda; class Insecta; order Orthoptera; family Trigonidiidae; genus Laupala; species Laupala kohalensis. The sequence continues at coordinate 26,930 of NNCF01131635.1, read as the reverse complement.
ATACTACAAGTTTCAAATACTACTAGATCACCAATTTCTGAAGGAAATATTTTTTAGAACATCATTTTGAATTGTTGTAAGGGGAAAATATAATGAAATGTCATTCTCACTCTTGCCANCCCCCCCACCTTATTTTACAAGGTAAAACTTAGAAGAAGAAAAGAAATTGAGTAAAATTGAGTCTTTATGAAGGGAAATGCTTATTTAAAATTCCATGTGAAATAGTTGTTCTGGTAAGTAAAATCATAAGGATTTTAAAATGAAAAGCTAACTGGTGCAATTCTTTTTCTCCTCTTGACATCGCAGTTTCCTACAGACTTCAACTCTTACTTCGAAATCTCGTAGAAACTTCAATAACTTCTGTTAGCTTTACATTACACTACATGGGAAGAAACAGGTTAATGAACAAAAAACTGAATGAGCAGTTTTCCTGTCCTAAACACCAAATATAGTCTCCCCACAAATTTTTAGGTGATTATTTCGGAAAAAGATAAAAAGCAGGACTATATTCGGGTAAATATGGCAGGTAGTAAGAACTCTTGTAAACGTGTTCTGACATAAAACATGAGTGAATATTGTATCTGATGAAACTAAAACAATTTTATTTTAGTGACTCCACTTTAAGTTCTGCAAGCATACTTAATCTTGAAATTGTAACAAAAATAATTTTTGCATACAGTTGTTACCTCCTAATCATTACAAGGATTGGCTGCAGATGAAGCAGTGTTGTTTTGAGAGTCTGAAAGTTACAGAATTCTCACAAAATAAAATAAACAATTTAACACTACTTTTATGTCTGTAAAAAACAAGAATACGTGATTACAGGTTGCAGGCAAGAGCGAGGCGTTTATGTGCTATGGCCCTTTGGTATGTGATGGATATGGATGCTGTTATAATCCCAGGAAAAATGAAATAATCATTGGAGTATCTGCTTTCCACTCCTGCAAAGAAACTAGTGCTGCAGAGTTTGTGAAGGCTCTGACACAGTCTTTTGATGACATGCATAATCTGTTAGTCAAAAATACTCCCTCGAAATTGTAATGTCCCGAAACTGGGATAAATCACAAGTATTTCTGTATCAATGTATTTTTATGATAATTTAATGAAGTTGATAAAATATATATTTGTATTTGTTGATATTGAGGATTTGTAGGATAAAAATATTTCCTTTACTGCTGAAAATAAACTTTTATTAGAACTAATGTTTAATATAACTTATACAATAAAGCATTTAATTTTCTTAACTTGATTGTTTTGTTTATTTCTAAATGGAAGAAAGTGAAGTACAATGATCGTATTATTTACAGTACATCTGTACAACACATACACATAATGTCCAGCATGCAAGTCCAATTAATGAAGTTAACTTATGCACGTTTTGTGTCAGACAAAACTCTCATAATACTTCCCACTCCTCCAACTGCATAAGCCTTTTCATGCCAAAGAAGAAGATGACCACTACTGCCTTCTGAAGGGGATTCAAATCCCTTATACACATATTTCATTAAAACGTCTATCAAGTCCTTATCTAAAGCGGCAACTGCTTCTTCGATTTGGGAGGACTTAATTGCCAACAATACTCTGAGAGTTAAATTCAATGCATTGTCCTGGAAGGAAAGCATAAAAAATAATCAGTACAATAAACAAGAAAGGAGAATTTTGTCATTATGGAAACAACATTTCTGGAAATGAGAATATAAGGAAAAAAAGATGTGTTGGATTTTAAACAATATCTTAGCTATCTTAATCTTCATTATTATAATTTTTACCTCATGTTATTCTGAATTTAATTAACTTAATTCTACATAGTTAGCTGCATATTTGCTTGGTGGCTGAAATATTATTTCAAGTTTAGGTCATCACAGAGTAGGGAACAAGTAACTGAACATTTTCAGTGATAAGTTGAGAGCATTGGTCAAGAAGTTCAAAATAATATTTCCAATTACTATAATACATGATGAACCAGGGTAGTATGAAATATAACTTAAAAGTGAGATAGGAGAGGTGGGAAAAGCTTTCTTGATGATTGAAGAGAAGTAATGAACTAGGTATTAATCCTTAAAGAGAATTTAAACTAAACTGCACAATGCAATTTTGAAGAGAGAGAGAGAGATGGCTAGTAAAATGCAACAAACAAAACTATAAGAAAAGTTCTAGAAGCATTATATACATAAGGAGTCAAAATACCAACCTTAACTAATTGATTTTTTGAACCAAGAGGAGCATTTTTCAGAACTGTTTTCAGGGCATCTGTGTACCTCCCCCTAGGTATAGTTAAGGACAACAAATACAAGTAAAGTATTTTATAACATATCAACTATCATAATTGTAATGTGTATAATTATTAAGAAATATACTTTGCATCAAAGACCGATCATATACTGCAAGCAGTGGTCTAGTGGTAGCGTCTTGACTTTCAAGATACCACTGAGCAGTAGAGCTTGGGTTCAAACCCTGCTTGGTTGAACTACGCAAGGTTTTCAGCTGGGGTTTCCCTCACCTACTCCAGACAAGTTATGTTGGTTCTATACCATACGTTCCCTAGCATCCCAAATCAAGGTTTTCTAGGAGAACAGACCTCTCTGAACCTCGCCATAATAATAAATAAAAATTTGCATCTAAGACAAGCATTAAAAACCCCACAGGAAAACTAGTAAGTACATTCAAGTCAGTCCACATAATTCAGTGAAACCCAAATGGGTGGTGCCTGTAGCTTGTCCATAGCTATGGTTGTTATATTAGTGGTTGGTTAATAAAGATATTGTTCAAGATAATTTCACTAATATCCTAATATCAATGAGTGTGACATACAAATCTGAAGTGCATCTTATCTCCTAGGCATTGTATGAAAACCTTAATTTGCTACTGAAAGTACGAACTCAAAATTTTTCTGTGAAAATGTGAACATTTTAAAAAATTTCCTGAAAAGAAAGTAAAACACTGAGAAACTGTTTTCCAAAGTTGTAGTCCAATGAAGGGAATTCTTCAGAATTCTTTTAGCAACCCAAAATTAACTTGGGAAGCCAATGCATTATGAAGACTCCACCAACTTTTATACATAAGTGAAAGGATACTGATTCATTAATGCTGTCACCTCGGCCTCATCTGGCCCTATTGGCGGAGATTGTAACTCTGCCTGCTCCTCCTCTCTATAATTATCTTCATTATACTGATCAACATCTATTTTCCGGAAGGCGGAGCTGGACGTATTTTTCGCCATTTCAAGCAACTGTACGGGAGTCTTTAAACTGTCTACTTTTTCACTACGTTAATATCACGAATAGTTGTAAATTTCGTGAATTTCACAAACGTTCGTCGCCACAGTAATTACGAAAACCTTGTCACGAACAGATGGTTATGACGCATCATTCAAAACCACACCTAACCAAACAAATCCTGAGAATGTTATCTTCATCCAGACGCCACAAGCGGACACAAGGTGTGGCTGACAGGAACACTCCTATTTAGTTCAACGCAGGAAATTGATTATGAACGTTTGACGGAACAATGCAGTCGAAGAAGGAACGGGCGGAGTTACTCAGTTTATTCTATTAGTCGAATGTATAACAGAAGATGACTAAACAGCAGCGGCATCAAGTTTCACAGATTGCGATGGAAGTTTATTTACGTGCATGACAGCGAGGCTCGATCGCGGAATAAATATATTTTACATTGTCAAAGAATAATAAAAGAAACAGTTCAAATATGAAATACGCATTACTATTCCGAATGTAGGATTTTTGAAATACTTCTGTCGGGGAAGATTCTTTATTGCTTCACAAGTCTCGATGCGGAGATTGCTTCGCAATAAGATTCCTTTCCAAAATAAATACTCAAAGGTTAAACAGGACAAGATTTATTATGCAGGATCAATGTGAACAAATAATTGAATCGTAAGCAAACAATAAATAACACCAGGGTGACAACACAGGCAATGAAAGTTCTATGAATGATGTCTTTTTCTCGTTCGACTCACGACTTTGGGTAAACTGGTTGTCGAGGTTAATGAAGTTCTCTCCCTCGTCACGAGATGGCACCTCTGGTAATAAGTCCTGGCCACAGACTATAAACCAAACGCCCCTCTCCCATACTAACGGTGTATTAACAGCTTTCAGCGCTCCTAACATTATTCTGTGCAAACTACCAAGTTCAAAAACCGACCACAGGGCGCGTGGCAGTTCCCGATTCCCCTCCGCCTTCCCCCACCAGGTACTGTACCCGCCCCTGTCTCTTATACNTTTCACAATAATTTAGCTGAAAATACTTTCCCTACAAAAATTAACATTTGTGAATAGTTAACAAGATGTATAACTGAAATATTTTACTACACGTATGAAATAGAAAATGAAAACAGGACAATTGACAGGAAATGTACACAAAGAAAATACATACTTGCTCTTAATTCTATTTATTCATAATAAAGATTCAGGACATTCTCATATGAATGGAAATATACAATCCAGTATACAAAAATGGGGTATACTTGCAATAAGGTACTCATTTATTTATATCCACCAACTATTCATATCAATAATAAATAAATGAGACTGTTAAAACAAGTCACATGAGAAAGGCTATATAGAAAGCAGTCAATGGAATGTTGGTTTTGCTTTAAGCCACAGTGGTGTATAAATACCTCTGCTCATTGCATGAGAGAATTACATGCCACAAATCTAATGAAGGTCAAGTAGAAATAATTGATAAAGAAATGAAGACAATCCACCAGTACCATGTCATCAAAAGCGATAGATATATCATAGGATGAACTAGTTACAATAATCTATGAAGAAACCATACAGTTTTGATTTATACAAGTTGAATATCATTCTGTTTAACAAATGAGAAAGGTGTTAATCAATTCAATAGCACACTACATTTCCCATTTACAAATACAATATTAAAAAAAAGTCTGAAATTTTCCATTCTACAAACTGAATATCAATCCATCAAGGAAATGGGAGAGGTCTGTCAACCTGAGAATATCTGTGAGAAGACTGACTTCACAATAAGAAATTCACAAAATTTGTACCAATGCCAATGTTAATTTTAAAGAAAAGTTTACTGTAAAACCTTTTATATATCTATAGGATAACGTGACTAGATTTATCAGTCTCATGGTAAAAAAAACATTACCTAGTTACAAACACCACAATATACTATAACTTTCATAAACTATCAAAGTGAAAGTAACATTAAATAACATTAAGTTTCAGAAAACCAAAAAAGTCACAATACACCAAGTAGTAAATAAACAAAGTGGAAATAAAGTTTTTTAAAATGCAAATTCACATTAAAACATAAAAAAAGATGGCTAAATGAAAAATGTAACTCTTCTACACACTACATCTTGTACTTGAACATGTTCGAACACTTCACTACCAAGACACCAACACAAGAGTACAAACCATGTTAACAATAAAATACATATCGAGTGATGTAGGTTACTCTCTCCTCTTACAATTTTCTACATACCACAGGAGACAATGCATCTGATTTAACAGAGAAATCTCAAAGGTGCAAGATGCCCTTCCTGACATACCTCCCTGAGGCAAACGATACATTATTATTATTATCATCATCATCATTACAGACCTTTATGGCTTGCCAACATCTAGGTCATTAGCACCCTTGAGTGATACATGAATGACACTAGAGCAAATCATGAAAATTATTGTGGAATGAGAGGTATCTTGCCTTCATAATCTTGGATCAGACAGGATTTGAACCAGTTTCACCAGAGGTGGAAGACTAGTATGCCATACCACCTTTAACCACAATACTAATTATTCATAGTAAATGCCATCCATGATGTGATAGGCCCACTGATTTGTACTCTTATGTTCCTTTAAACACAGACTACATATGTCTGCATGTATACACAAAACATGATACAGTAGAACTTCGATTAACCATGGTGCTCACTCTCCCATCGAAAAAAATAATTTCTACCAGAGTAAATTATTTAATTATGCTTCACGTTGTCATAAAAAGTTTGAACTGCTTTTTTAACAATAAATGTATCATATATAAATCCAACCACTTCCTACTATTTCCACAGTTGTACATATGTTCCTCGAAACTTGGAGACAGAGACCCTCAGGTACCACTAACATTAATGAATTTGAGAAATAAAATTAATGAATTCGAGAAATATTAGAAATGAAAGAAGAAAACTTCGTGTACAAAATTCATTAAATAGTGTTTCAATTAACTGTGGTTTTCATGTATCCATGGGACCCCTCTCCTCCTGCAGATAATCGAAGTTCTACTGTATATGAAGACGTGTAGGGACACACTCCGAAGCAAAGTATCACTAATTACCCATTGAAAGGAATGACCATTTACTCCAGTTAGCACAACACAAAGAGAAAAATATATATACAAATACAAAATATACTAAATACACACACATATATTAAAATTAAAAGAGAACCTTATAGAAAAAATGACAATGAAATTATTAAAGGAATGGAAGAGAATTAATTGTACAAATACCTGTGTCTACAACAATCTAGATGCATAGACCATACATGCATTAAGAAGGAACTTACTGGTAAATTTGAAGATTGAGTAGAGAAATTAATGCATACAGATTTAAATGGCCAAAATTCATAATCATATACCTTAACTGGGAAATGAAATACAAATTTTGCCCTGAATTTATTTGTATTTCATTTCCCGGTTAGCCAACTTGCACCACCATGGTAAACAAATACGGCAAATTGCCTGTACAATTAAATCCTTAATGCTACCTATATGATTAATATGAGTCCCCGTGCTCAAACATTCACTCTCACTTGCACTCATTTCATTCAACCAACCTAATTCAATCCTTTGAAGTAGTGATTCCTTGATAGTTTGCAAAACCCGAGGCATGTGTGGATTTTCAATTAACATGTCATCCACGATGTTTGCACCCTGAGACACAGACTGTACTAACTCCTCACTAGAATAAGTAAGTCTGCGTTCATCAGCAGTGTATTCTCTGAATAACATGCTACCATGAAAATGGACATCAGGATCCTCGGTAAGGAGAAGTCTTTTGCAAATATCACAAGAAACTCTACTCAAAACTCTCCTGGCAACATATCCAGCAACATACAAGACACTTGCATTAGCCAAAGAAAAATCGACAGAACT
>NNCF01131635.1:0-19023 GCA_002313205.1 Laupala kohalensis | reverse complement strand
ACGAATGTAATGAACAAAGATCTCTAGCAGCCAATAGGAGAAGGGTGAACACGATCTTGCAGCCATCTATTGAGCGCTGGACTAACCGGGTGACTGATAGCGCAGTCTGGTAAGTATTCTGTGCAAACTACTTGAAGCGTGAAACCTCAGACATTTTCGTCCTATCTTGTTTCTTGGGCCTGGTCTTTGATCTCGAATCTCTGATACTTCGTCTTGACGACGGCATATACAACATGGCGTTTACTGCTTTGGCGTGGCAGCATGCATATCTTATGTGTTAGATGCATGAGGGAGTTCATCATATACGTATTAAGGTACGTGTTTCGTCGTACATGTAGTAGGGTACGTCTACACTACTTTAATTGCAAGGGTGTAAATGGGAGGGGCACATATCACCCCCCTAAATACTAAAATGAAATAAAAAAGGACAGATATAAACGCCACTCAAGAATATCGGGCGTTATTCATATATCGGGCGTTGACACATTTTTGATTCTTAATATCTAATTGAAAATAAAATAGGCGTGACAATATCACCGCTACTTCTGTGTTTTGTAAATTACTTTCTGAAGTTCAGACCGGTTGATAAAATATCCGCTAAGAACTTCAAAAGAAGATTGTCCAATTAAACGAACTTATTTCCAAGATGAGATGTAGCTATCCTCCGGAAATAAATATCCCCATACCTGCTTGATATCCTCCCCTCACCAGTTAAAAAACTTGCTACGCCCTTGTTAGTTTTCTTCTTCATTTCTCGCTGTCTCTTCTTTTTCCTCTTCTCCCCTCTTCTTCGATTTGTCCTGGAAAATTGTAAAATCAGATGACAGAAAAGCAGTGAAAGCGAACACGTTTTTGAACTGGAGAGCGTATTAGAACATTCCCATTTTCATTCATTTTTTACATTTCTGTTTCTCTGTATCCTTACTACCCCGTCCGTAACAGAATCAACAGCAAGAACATACGAGAGAAAGTTTAAATGACACCGTTTCATTTACACGTATTTAAGGCAAGCAAAAAAGCGATAAAATTATAAAAGAAAACTGATTGGAAACGATTGAAGGATTGTTGTGGACTATATTACATAGTATTAAAGTAAATTAAAAATTTGATCAAATAAAATTTTATGAAATTAAATTTAAACTTTGTTTGAATCGTTTCTCTTTCTATCACACATAAAAACAAATGAAACTCATATAAAAATGAAAAAGAAACTCTTCCTTTGTTCTACCATCAATCCTACAATTTTAAACGAATTATGATAATAATAAATAATGGGTTTATTATCAAAAAAGCTGTACAAGCTGCGTATGACCACGTGGAGAACAATAAACTAATTTACTCTCAAGTCTCTATCATTTTTCCGATCAAGGCAGATGCGGTTTTAACATTCAGCACTCTCATAAGATAAGAGTAAAAATTGTTTGGTTCATGTTGTAATATAAATAAATAAATAAATAAACTTTATTGTAAAAAAAGTAGTTACAAACTCGTAAATCTATAAATCCGAATACCAGAAAAGCAACGCATGGGTCGAAGTTTGTGGGCTGATGTTTCCGGAATAAGCTCTGAATAATACCTCTGAAAGTTTGGATAAATTTAAGAATAATTATTTCAGTATAAGAATTACATTATATTTTAATTACTGTATGAAGAACTATTGTATGCTAAAGTAAATCACATTTTAGCTCCTCCAAACATCCAAGTTCACTTTAAATGAAAATTTATTTCATAAAAACACCCGCATTCCACAACACAAATATAAATCTTGCAATTAAATTATACATGGCAAAGAAAGGAACTTATGTGAAATACATTAGAGATCCCAGGAGGCATATGGGATTCCTTTCGCCATAAAATAAATACCAAGACTCAGAGTGATTGGTTGATCACCAGCTACAAATCACATGAACCAACAAAAAAAGAAGAAAAAAACAGATTTGACTCGTAAATAGGACTAAATTTTTTTTATTCTTGTACTAGCAAAAGTGTAGTTACATGATTTACTACAAGAAATGTAAGAGATAAAGAGAAACATGGTCTTGCACAAATTTGTAAATTTAAATTATTTGCTACTCACATTTTATTTAACCTTATGGTTCTAATCTGCGCTCATTTTTATCACAATCGAACTAACAAAAAGGAATGGTTAAAACAAAAGTTTTCAATTATAAAAACAAACAAAAACTGCTCGGAATCAGTTTTAAGATTTAGAGGATTTTAAAGTTTGGATATTGAGAAAAGACTTTATTTTCTAAAGCAAACAAAAATAATCTTTTTTTTTTAAATGTATTTAAGCTTAGAAGACGAATATCTCCAAAATGATTAGCAACTCAGTTAAATATTCTAGGAGTAATACAAGTATAAAATAGTTGGACAATCGTTAAATTAGAATTTGGTAATATTTATTCATCTGAAATCATACAATTTTGCTTCCCGTCTAGAACAACTAAAAATACGAATAAAAAAACACATTTTGTACTCTATGAATAAATAAATGCCTTAGTGGAAAAATATTAGTTGTATAAAAGTGGTTACACCATAATATTTTCAATTTTTGACGGGAATTATTGGCATTTAGATGTCATTGGATTGCACTGGACATTTGAATGGGTGTATGGGCGCGCCAGGGGCATAGTGGACCAATGAAAACGCACGTTATAAAGAGAACCAATGGAAATGTTTCAAATGGAGAACGTGAGTTGAGACCTCGACTCTATCCTATCAAATTACAGATTGGATAACTCAATCGCTGGGTCTCGTTACACATCTCTGCGATTTCCAGCGTCAATACCATTGCATGCGATTTTCACTTGCGATTGATACGCGCGATACCATGAACGACGGTGTAAAACGGACACGTGAGTAGCTAATTCCTGCCAGAGCCATGCCAGATAAGTGTTATTTATAGATTTTTGACCGGATATTTTCGTTTTGACATGATTAGTGATTTGGCGGGAAATGCCAGAGCGGAGCCATGGGTTTTTCCCATGTGGTGAGCCCCCCCCTCTCAAAATCACTATGCCGAAGCGAAGTCACTTGGAAACACCCAGGTGATGAGAGCACTCCTTCCCCCAAATTCACCTATGTCGAAACGAAGCCACTTTCCCAGGAGGTGGGGGTGGTGGTGGTTTGAAGCGTCGCGAGTGGACAGGTTGAAAGGAAAAAAAGATGAGAGAAAATCAATCAGGTGCCATAATGGGGCAATAGCGTATTGGAAGAGTGGGAGTTGGTGAAGGGAAGGAGGAGGAGGTGGTCACGTCACACGCAATCAGGCGTAATCGAAGCATTTGGGAGAGAGAGTGCTATCGAAAAAGAAAAGGAAGAGAGAGAGAGAGAGAGAAAATGGCGTAATCGATGCGTATGGTTGTTTACGACAAAAAAACACGGTACAATGAAATGGATGCCATACTGTGTGTGTGTCTTGGACAAAAGCCTTCCGTAGAGTGAAATGATGGCGATTCTTAGTGAGATCTTTATATGACTATTTTTTTATTTTATTTCAATGACATAGTATGTCATAATCTTTTTTTTTTGCAATGACGTACTATGACGGTTCTTCGTCGAATCGAATGCCATATGCGTGGCATTGCATACGATACATGCGATCACGTGTTGAAGTGTTTTAATGTTTAGTATTGAAGGGGGATGAAAAGCCAATTCGAATGTGAATTTTTATCGTAATAATTTGTTTATTTCTTTTTTTACAATTGAATGGGAATGAAATCCAATTTGAAATTATAATAATATTTTTTTAAATTATTGTGAATCGTCGAATCGAATGGCATTTGTTTGTTTTTTTCAATTGAATGTTCAATGAAATCTAATTGTAACATATGTTATAATATGATGAAATCTATTGAAATGCTAATGTATCTCGTGTCGCTTTAAAAATATATGATTTTGTCATACTCCATTTTGTGAAAAGGGATTTGAGTGTGGGCGTTTTGAAAGAAGGAGGCGTCGAAAGATTGTATGTTGTTAGGAGTGTGGTTGGCGAAAAGAAGTTATCGCTTTCCTCCTCCCACATATCGGGACGTTAGACTATCACTTCCGGGCTTGCCCCTTAATGCGATTAGGAGACGTTTCCGAATGACCGCTGAGTGTTGCATGTCACCCATCCTTGCGAGCGGCGTTGGAACTAAATTTGTGTGAGTGTTTCTGAAAGAGAACGATGATGCAATGAAATCCAATATTCATTATTGATTTGTTTTATTTCTAGTGTATTAGATTGAAAGTCTATTCTAATAATTATTTGTTAATGTTTAATAATATTAATACTTTTAATTGATGTGCTTTGAATGAAATTCTATTCTAATAATAATATGAATTATTGTCTATTGAATTCGAATGTTATAGGAGTGAAATCCAAAAGGAATACTTATAATGATTCTATTGAAAAGACATAAAATCTTATACAAATTTTGGATATGAAAGGATAATGTGAGGTGAGAATAAAACGAGAAAAGTTGAAAAAAAATGTTTATTGTAGTTTAGTTTATTCTACATTTGTAATAGAATAATGTTTCTTGAGATAACCAAGAGTGACAACATCTGAATCTTGCGTTGGATCAGCGACATTAATAATTTTTACATTCTGACAGTTGAATGCGTCGTTGTGTGCTTCATGGAGAGATCGTGTTAAACTTTGCTCACGTAATTGACGCAATTGAGAATGGAGAATGTCGCGAAACGTATGGGCAAATTGTTGAAAGTTTTCATCGAGAAATAGTTTGTTGACTGCATCAGTTTTTTCATGAGGTCTTCCCACATGACGTAGTATCTTGTTTCCTAAAGAAAAATGCCCCTTCTTCATGTCTTGGAGAACCCTTTCTAAATATTCTTTAGTAATCGCATCGTGAGCCTGTAGAGGTGCACCTACAGATTGAATGCGAATGCCGTGTGCATCAAACGCGCCATCCGAGTATGTTAAGCAACCCTCCTCGAGTTCTACGACACGTTGTGCAATTCCTTCAATACCACCAAAACGAAGGCTCAACTGTGCGATATCTTCATTGAATTTCTTTAGAATTTCATGCTTGTAGGCATCGAGTATATCGGGAATAGTATCATCCAATACATTAAATCTTTGATTTGTATCTCAATAGTTTCAAAACGTTGATTCAAAGTGTCAATGAGCTCGTGGTGTAATTTGTTAATATGCAGATCCACAGTTGATGTAACATAGTGCCGAGTGGCAACATCCTCGCTTTCTTCTTCGTGTTCAGTAACACGACGAAGCAAAGTGTCTTCAACGTCTTTTGTCGCACTCTGCAACACCTCACGCACAGAAGATTCGAGAGAGTCCTTTAATGGAGCCTCACGTAGATGCTCATCCTCTTTAGAGGAGAAAGTTTGGAAAAGAAAAGCGAGTCGTTGTTTTCTTTCCTCTGTCAGATGGTGATAGACGTCTTGAATTTGATTGTCAATATATGTTTTCAGAGGTGATGTTGACAAGCCATGGTGCAACTGAAACAATTTAGGACTAGAGTTGCGTTTTTCTTAACATAGCATCGAAGAGATAGTCCCCCACCCCTTCCTTATGAGTGTCATGTGATAAAAAAAGTGGCACAGACGTTGATGCAAACCTCGAAACAAAAACGTTGAGTCGTAATGGCTGACTGTGTTACATAAACAGTTCAGTTTCTTCCAACTTCATTTGTAATCAATTATCGCCTGCATCTGTTCTTGAGTAAAATCGAAAACCACCTTCAACGTTTCCAATACCAGTTGTCTATCGGATGAATTCTTCATAGAAGTATGTTTTTCATTAGAGCATATGTAGATACCTCAAACACGAGTTGGTGACGACACAAAGGACACGTGTCGTGGGTGGTTAGCCAACGCGTTATACACGAGTCACAGAAAGAATGTTTGCACACTGGTGTTAGTATATCAGCAGTGGCGTCCCAACAAATCGTGCACAGAGTCATAACACAATAGAAAAAAGAATAATGATGATAGGAGGTAAGCAAATGTCAGCAGGTGTTTTCGTTACCCTATTCTTCTCTAGCCAAGACACACAGGTGGCAGTCACGAACGAGAGGAGGCGGACCATCAATGTGAACGCGTTGTAAACGCTCGTACACGGTGGCCACTTGAGCTCCGGCGCAATCGTGCAGGACTTCTATAGGTAGTTGATGTAACGTCGCATCATCCAAGAGTGCAAGATATTTCTTTTGCCAGTAGACAGCAAGAGCGCGATGCATCTTTCAATGCTATATGTATGTGTTGAGATGAACTGTGCTCTCGGTGTTGTAGTGCAACTCTTATATACACCGTGAACAGGATAGGAGCATACCGCATGTTACAGGATACACAGTGTAATCTGTTGGATGGGGAAAACAAACACACATAAAGTTTGCACGTGTATGACCAAAGACAGGATGGACACTGGGAGAGGGAAATCACAAAAGTGAGGATGCACGTGTGACCAGAGATGGGTTTTTTACAGCGGGGAAAATACCCAGAGGATATATGGGTGACTAGAGAGATAGAGGAAAGACAAAGGACGCACGTGTATGCTCAGTGACACGAGATAAAACCATGTTTCTATACAGTATAACTAGACGAACAGTTTGTGACCATCTGTGACGTCTTTTAGATAATGGTACAAGGGGTGATCACATATCGTGGTGTAGATGTAAATATGACGAAATTTGAGACCGTTTCGCGATGTGAAGAGCGAGAGTAGTACATTAGTTTTTCCACAGCCTGATGGACCGACAAGGAGAGCACGTACATTGTCAGGTAAAAGAGATCCGTTGCACCTCTCCTTCTTTTGTCCTCCCACCGTCTCCAAGAGTTGTATGACGTTGTGAACGGGAAGCGTGGAAGATTGTTCTACGACCTCCATCATGGGAAGACTAGTAGAGGAGTGGGTTAAGTTCTTTCATAAATAGACACATCAAACAGTGGGTGACATTAGTTATCAACAGATCCTCCAGCATCATTGACCTCTTTGGACGCAATCTAAACGTCACCATAAAATGTCGAGGAGGACATTATTACTTGGCAAACAAACGTGTCACAGGTCTCGCGGAGCCGAAAGATGAAAATGATGGCGTTACAAAAATTTACGTACATGAGTTGATAAAAAAAAGTATTGGACGAGAGATTAGCCGAAGTAGATAGGAAAATCAATCGTGTGTTGGGGAGGATAAAGGGATAGAGCTTACACAACACGTGAATGGTTTCAAAGAAGAGGTGAAGAAAAAGTTTGATGATCTCTATGGAAGAGTAGTAAAACNAGTAGTCAAATGCGAATTTCAATTTAATTATTTCACAGAACATCAATATACCCATGTCTTTACAATCGTCTTTACACATTCCACAGTTCGATTTCCCTCACTCCCCGACGATATGAGGTCGCTCAATGCAGGATGGAATATGCATATCGAGCACCGTACAGCGGACAGTGGCGTGTGTTCCGTTATACTCCTCAGGATGGAGTGATGCTCGTGCTCACGGATGGAAACAATAATAAATCAATGACACCACATACAGAACTAGGACCACTTATCTCAAACATAAAGTTTGATGTGACTGCGAGAAGACTATACGTTTACAAAACAATTGGTACAGGAAGTACGAAAAAACGAAAGGATTATTCTTTATATATTGAAATTGAATAAGGTGTAGCACATCTGGAGTGGATTCAGCATCATAAACAAACCCTTCGCCCACAACACACGCCATCCCATCCTCCCTCTCGTCCACCCTCTGTTGATCCACCCCTTTCCCCCTTTCTACCTCTTCTACCACCTGTCTTTAAATAGAGAGACATGGCGAGCGCGTGGTATAGTTCTCTCACAACGTCCACGTCACACGCAGATGAATAATAATAAGAAGAAGACAAAGAGACAGCTTCCGATAGCGAAGCGTGTCGGTGGATTTCTCCCACTGCTTCCCCTCATAGGTGACTTAGGTGCATTGGGGTCATTAGCGGGGGGTGCTTCCGCCATTGCCAACGCTGTGAGTAATTTAAAGACGAATCAACGTAAAATGGAGGAGATGATACGTCACAACAAAGCTATGGAAGGAAAGGGATTGAAAAGACGATTGCGCTGGCGGAAGGGTAAGGAATACGGAAAGAATAAGAAGAAGACTAAGAGGAGACAACACTGTAGGATTCCATAAAACTAATTCTGAAGGGGATTCCACAACAAAGTATGACGCATGACGAAATAATAGGACATGCTCAAGCACTGCGGATCCCCTATTTTAGAGGTGTCTTTATGCTCAAGAACTGCGATCCCTTATTTTAGAGGTGTCTTTATGCGAAACACGTTACCACAACGGAAGAAACGACGTGAATCGGTGGTGATCAATCTGGATGATACTTCAGGTCCTGGAACGCATTTTGTGGCATACTCCATACATCCATCACACATCTGCTACTTTGACTCCTTCGGATTACCCCCTCCCAGTTTCACAGCTATGCGGGAAAGCGACATGTTATCACCTACAATCGAACGCACGTGCAATACTGAAAACTGTGGACGTCTCTGTCTTCAATTTCTATATTACGATTGGAAAAAGGGGAAATGTCGTAGACTGCAGAGATGAGTCGAACTCTAACCATCACTGTAACTACTCCCGAGCTCACCGTGCATTACACCCCGCCCATCACCTTGGAGAGTAATTATGAACTCTCACTCCTCAGTTTGCAGACGACGAATACAGTGTGTAACGTGCTCGACAGCTGCAATCGATTGGGGTACGGTGTCCCCGAATACGATGGAAAGACGCGTGTGCACATCCTCACCGTCCCAGTCGGCACGTATACAATCGACGACATTGAGCACTATCTCAACAGCTTTTTCCGCCAACAATTTCCCGATAAAAACACGTGTTTGAGCTTCACGCGGATACAACGACGCACAAGTGTCGCGTGACAACTTCGCTTCCTCTCTACCTTAACGTGGAATATTCCATCGTGCCCCTCCTCGGATTCACTGTCGTTCCGGATGCCAGCATACAGGCGAACGTTTTGGATGATGGCGCCCTAAGAGGGTCTAAAGTGGAAGGTCTCACGCGAGATGGTGCAGTCATCATCGAGCACTACCTCTCCGATCGTGAGGAGCAATTAACAAAATATTTTGCCGTCTTTGTCAATTGTAATATTATCGAGAGTGGCTACATTAATAGAAGAAAGGCACATACACTCCATCAACCCTCCCGGCGCCATCGTGGAAGAGATACCCTACGATAACGTGCGTCACAGAGTGACTACACGGTACATCGATACCATAGAACTTCGGTTGGAGAACAGCGAGGGAAAGCTCACACGATTTCGAGAGGGTACATCGGTCTCCTGCTGTCTGCTCCTCAGCCCTGAACCATGTATAAAATGAAACCACTACCCCGTCGACGACACATTATGCTTTGTAAAACCATTGCATTGACATCTGCGAGCAGACGTATCTTAAAAGCATTAGGCTATCGTCTTTATAATGAAACGAGCAAGAAGAAGAATACAAACACAAAACGAAAGTAAGAGGAGAAAAGTACAGATATCCGACGCACGCCTTCTCATTGAAAACGTTCCTTCCCTACACCACGAAACACATTTCGTGGGAAACGAGGTGCATACCTATACAACGTACACTACAGGCTTTGGTCAAAACAATGAAATTCAAATCAGCGTGAGTAACAAAGTTTCCGCGTACCTTCCCTCAGAGAGTGTGCTCGCGATGGAGGGCAAGGCGTTGAAAAAAGCAGAACCTACGACGCGAACACCGGCCGACTTTGATGAGAACGGATTCGCTTTTCTCTTCTCCGAAATTCGTTATGAAATTAATGGTACACAAATTGATTGTACACGTATCCCGGGTATAGCTACCACTATTAAGAACGTGCTCTGGCTATCAGCGGAAGAACGACGTCACTTTCACCATGCAGGATGGAATGAAAAGGAAAATCGTGGAGAGGAACTCAAATATTTGCTTAAAGAGGATGGAACATTCGTGGCCTGCATTCCCCAGAAACTATGGTTGGGGTTCTGTGAAGATCACACCAAGATTACCTACGGNTACGATGTCTCCCATGAACTGGTGTTGGTGCGTTCACGAACAGATAATGATTGTCTCTACGATGCAAACGCCACATCCACCCCCAGTGTCATTCAAATTGATCGCATCAGCTGGCGTTTACCCATCATAAAACTAGACCCTAACATGCAACTCTATCTATTGGATATCGTTCAGCGAGAAAAGGAAATTCTCATTCGTTTCGATCGATGGGAACTGCATGAACTACCTCACGTCACGCAAACAACGAAAAATATTTAGCCAGTCAAGACGACGTCGGTGAAAGAGATGCCTCTGTATATCATTTTCGCTTTGCAAACGAATAAACGGGATAATTTCAAGAAAAATGCGTGTGAATTCGATAGTGCTACTCTGAGAACGGCAAAGTTATACTTGAATGATACTTGTCTTCCCTACAACGACATTCGCTACAGTTGACCGACGAATACGACAGATGCTGCTGGAGATCACACCCAATTAACACCAGAAACATTTCACATGTTTAAAAATTTTGAACGTGGCTACTACTATAGAGAACCCCTCAACGCCATAACGTTCAAGGGTTATACGACAATGTATCCTTTCATCGTGTTTGACTGCACACAGATTGAACAACCCACCATTCAATCGATGGTTGATATTAAAATTGATTTTGAAACGAGAGATAATATTCCTGTCAACACTTCCGCATATTGTCTTCTGCTGTATCCCTGTTCCTATAGCTATTATCCTGTGACGGGTATCGTCACAAAAGTATAACTACATGGAAACATTGTACGCTATGTTAGTTGATTTGTCATCACGACAGCAGAAGCATCATGGACGTAGAGGAAGCAGCAGAAGACGGTAAGAGGGAAGGAGTCGAAGACTGTCCATCGAGTTCTTCTACTACTACACCCTCGCCACCTCCACCACGCAAACGACGAAGACGTATGTCTTTGCATGACGATGAAGCACAGTGTAGTCAGTGTGGTAGGAAGGAGAAGAAAATGAAGAAGACAAACCCGAATGGTGTGGCCAAACGACGAAAAGAACGTCATCGTTCAACATCCCCGTCTACGTCGTCGAAACAAACCAGTGCAACTCTTGCTGCAGAATGGTTCATGCATGGCGTAAAACACGCTGTACGTCATGTATACAACCTCTACACGAAGGTGGACAACCCTGTGCATAACCATACACACACAAAAATTATATTTTTTAACAAAGTAATATATACTTATTTTTCCACACTACTCAAATTGTTTTATATTCATTTTTCCTTTTTTCTTCTTCTTCATTCCTCCTCCTGCCTATAATGATGGTGAATGGGGGGAGTGGGGTAGAGAACGGGATATTCAAAACGAGAGAGATGAGTATGATAAGTTTTTGTAAAAAACAAAAAAAATATTTATTCAACTGAGTACTAATAAAAAACTATTCCTTTTTACATCCACTTACTACTTTTTTTAAATATATATTGTTCAATCATTTTTTTGTGGGGCTTTACGGCTCATGTCGACATCAAAGGTCATTGGACCCCGAAAAACTTGTACAGGTAGGGAAAATGCAGTTACGCACTAGGGAGAGCCAATATGACTCTCCCCGCGTGTGGGACTCGTCAAATGATTCAACCCTACCCACTAAAAACCTTCCTGATCTACAACACACCAAAACATATCTCACAACATACATGAAAACATCAAATTGAGGGGGGCGGCAAAAATGAGGGAGGCACATAACATGAAGGGGGACAAAAAATGAGGGGTAGGACAAAAAATGAGAGGAATGAGGGAAATGAAAGATACCCTAGCCTTAATAGCGTCGGGATCGAAAAGAACAAGAGGTGTCCAAGGAAGGTCAGAAAGAGAAAGGAAGGAGCCTTCCACAAGTAAGTGGAAGTAATGCCAGATTCAGCTCGGGGCCCCGTGTTCGCCAAACACGTACTTCCTACATGTAAGTCCCCTGGGGGGTATTCAATCATTATCGTTGAATATAATATTGATGTCTTCGTTTCCAATGGCGGTAATCTGCGGTTTCATGGATAGAAAATCGTCAATATCATCGTCTTCTTGGTTCATACAATCAGCAAATCTATAAAGAAACAGAAACAAAATAATAATGTTTCTTTTTTTAAACTTTTTTTAAATGTGTATTCTTTTAGACCTCTAGAGAGATATAACAACCAATCCATATTTGCGTGGCAGGAAATTTTTTTCATATTTTGTAGAAAGCAGTACTGCATTATAGCCGAATTTCGTTTTTAATAATTTGTCATGGCACGGATAAAATACATCTCCTTTTACAAAATCTTTCACATTCTTCAAGGGCGGTTCGTTTCGTCTCATAATTTCTTTTTTCCTATAATACAAAATAACATCGTTACGAGACCACTACATTACTTAAAAAAAATGGTGATACAACAACCTAACTCACATCTGCTCTTGCTATTTCTCTGTCTTCCCACTTTCGGTTGCAACACTTTGTATACACACTTCCCATTATCATCTTGATCCTCTTCCCCCTCATCCTTCCATAGGTTTTCTATATCCACTTTGATACGATCAACGTCCTTTAGACTTTCCTCCATTTTCATTCTATTCCTCCGACTTTCCAACATACAGTCTCTATCATTATAAATACCAAACAAACAGAGTACGAATTAAATTAACGTATCTCAACTCTTTGTTCAAAGACACACACTAAAAACCATATCAAAAACACACAATGTCAAAACTATATAAAAGAAAATAACACACACTTATATGTAACTCTGCGCCATAATGCACTGGTCACACAACAGACTGTCCGTTCTCCATATGTCGTATGCTCTTTATATGTACAGGTTTTTCAAGGCACTACTCCACACGTGTCTATCAACACATATCATTTCATATCCTATTCGGTTCGTTAAAAGCAGGAAATCTCTTGGTTCGCTAAAACCAAACGTTGTCTTTTGAAAAATCCCCGTCCTAGTCGCTTCTTTCGGGGAACACCCCACTGCGGGCGACGCGTTTCAAAGTCCAACGGAAGACTCTTTCCATTAAAGTATGTTCTATCAATAGACGTTCGGTTACAGCTGTATCCTGTAGAAAGCTTCGGGAAAAAAACATTTGTGGGGACACCGGCGTTCGCAGTACGCAACACACCATCTTTCGTCGTTCGGTTTGGCGATTTCCTCAATAACCTACCTCAAACTTCCTCACTCTTCAGGCAACATCACTCTCTCCACATCCTTCGTGAAAATATTATGTCATACACACATTCGTCATACCTAAACATTTCAATATTATAAAGACTGATTCAACGGCCATTTTTTTCTTTTTCCTTTTCTTTCTTTTCCAAAAATTATTTATTTCACAACGGGCATTGCGTATCCATTTAAAACACCAAACACTACAATACTATATAAAATTAATAAATATCTTTCAATACATAATAATAATGAACCCAAAAACGGAAAATAAACAAATCTCTTATTATATCGTTTTCTTTCGCAACAACTCGATGTTTAAAAGAATCTGAGCGCGCGCGCTCTCTCTCTTTCTCAACCATGGATTTTTTTATTTCACGCTACATATAAATAGTTTATCGTGGACATAGCTTTATCACATTATACTGGAGAGTCACGTCATGGACACTGTACAAGTTTATTCGCTTGCTCTCCAGCAAATTCGCACAATGTTCGATATAATAGATCATCCGTCTACAACACACAATCGCAATACTATTCTCTCAAACCATGTATTACAAGCACACTGTTGCCTCTTGGCAATATTTGAATGGATAGATGATGATGCACTCGTGGAACGCGTATGCGTCATACGCCGAGCACTTTGGTCACTCCAACATCCTCCAATCGAAAATCTACCCCCTGCTTATGACGGTGACCTATAAAAAACCCTTCCCTACATTTAATAAAACAATTCAAACATTACTCTTTCCAAAACTATAGCATTATATTAAAACCCATTTGCTACGTTTATTGGAATTCAATAGATTATTAAAAATTGACATTCCTTCCATCCATAAAGACCACAATGTATCGAACACCTTTAACAAAATGCAAACCATTATAGAAATAAATCATAACCATTCTTTATGGATTACAAAAAACAACAACAACTTATCTATAGGAATAAATAATAAATAATAATAATAATAATAAATTTATTGTCAAAAAACAGTACAAACTGCGTATGACCACGTGGAGGGAAAAAAAACTAATTTACTCTCCGGAAGCAAGCAAGGGACCATCCCATCAATTCCGATCAAGGGCCCTTGAAAAGAAAATTGACATTCCTTTTCCCACCCCACCCCCAATTCAATAGAATTGGACATTCAATACAAGAGCAAAAACAAAAATGAATGAATAAAATAGTATTAACAGAATCGAATCATTAATACTATTCGAATTGAAACTTCAATTAAAAAACAAAATTGGCATTTTATTGCATCCATTCAATTGAGAAAAAAACTTCAAAAGTATTACTATTATTAAACATTAAAAAATAATTATTAGAATAGACTTTCAATCTAATACACTAGAAATAAAACAAATCAATAATGAATATTGGATTTCATTGCATCATCGTTCTCTTTCAGAAACACTCACACAAATTTAATTCCAACGCCGTTCGCAAGGATGGGTGACATGCAACACTCAGCGGTCATTCGGAAACGTCTCCTAATCGCATTAAGGGGCAAGCCCGGAAGTGATAGTCTAACCTCCCGGTATGTGGGAGGAGGAAAGCGATAACTTCTTTTCGCCAACCACACTCCTAACAACATACAATCTTTCGAAGCCTCCTTCTTTCAAAACGCCCACACTCAAATCCCTTTTCACAAAATGGAGTATGACAAAATCATATATTTTTAAAGCGACACGAGATACATTAGCATTTCAATAGATTTCATCATATTATAACATATGTTACAATTAGATTTCATTGAACATTCAATTGAAAAAAACAAACAAATGCCATTCGATTCGACGATTCACAATAATTTAAAAAAATATTATTATAATTTCAAATTGGATTTCATTCCCATTCAATTGTAAAAAAAGAAATAAACAAATTATTACGATAAAAATTCACATTCGAATTGGCTTTTCATCCCCCTTCAATACTAAACATTAAAACACTTCAACACGTGATCGCATGTATCGTATGCAATGCCACGCATATGGCATTCGATTCGACGAAGAACCGTCATAGTACGTCATTGCAAAAAAAAAAAGATTATGACATACTACGTCATTGAAATAAAATAAAAAAATAGTCATATAAAGATCTCACTAAGAATCTCCATCATTTCACTCTACGGAAGGCTTTTGTCCAAGACACACACACAGTATGGCATCCATTTCATTGTACCGTGTTTTTTCGTCGTAAACAAGCATACGCTTCGATTACGCCATTCTCTCTCTCTCTCTTCCTTTTCTTTTTCGATAGCACTCTCTCTCCCAATTGCTTGGATTACGCCTGATTGCGTGTGACGTGACCACCTCCTCCTCCTTCCCTTCACCAACTCCCACTCTTCCAATACGCTATTGCCCCATTATGGCACCTGATTGATTTTCTCTCATCTTTTTTTCCTTTCAACCTGTCCACTCGCGACGCTTCAAACCACCACCACCCCCACCTCCTGGGAAAGTGGCTTCGTTTCGACATAGGTGAATTTGAGAGGGGGGCTCGCCCCATGGGAAAATCCCATGGCTCCGCTCTGGCATTTCTCGCCAAATCACTAATCATGTCAAAACAACAATATCCGGTCAAAAATCTATAAATAACCCTTATCTGGCATGGCTCTGGCAGGAATTAGCTACTCACGTGAACCCGCTAACAATGTTGGCTAAAATTCGGAATGCATAGCATATTTTGCTTAGTTTCGAATTCAAATTACCAATATGGCAATTCCATTTGAGGTTGTCCCGAATATGAAGCCCTAAAAATTTTGTTATGACTGATTTTGGTTTCCCCTTAGCGAAAGGATGTAGGAGGAAGAGATTTTGTTACACTATTGCGAAATAACATTGATACTGTTTTATCAGTATTGTAATTATATAATAATTCCCAGACTAACAATAATAAAGATAATAAAGTGTTAATATTGTAATTATATAATAATTCCAAGACTAACTAACATAAAGATCAAAATGTGTCAATATATTTCGAAACCCAAACAGGAGTAGCGGTGGCGTGAGTGTTGTCGTAAGCGATCATAAATTCAAAGGAGCAGAGAATCTCGAAATGTATACAAAAGGGTGGTCTTCAATAGCGCACAGACTGAGAAGGTCGTAAAAGGACATTCACCCAAGAAACCGCAGCGGTCGAGTAGTTAAGATAAAAGTGTTTGGGTTCGGCCCAATTAGAATAAACATCGACTCGCGTGGCAGATGAGAAGCATTTGAAGGTGTGGGTGATAAGATCAAATAGAAAAATGAACAAACGTCTCGTCCGAGAGAAGCGATGCTGCGGGAAACAAAGGGTTGAATAAAAAAATAATGAAGTTCTCCAAAAGAGCAACGTCGGAACTTGCATCATCGCCGAGCGTCAGTAGGGGGGATTTTTCCCTAAAATTTAGTGGCAACGGAGGCGGAGTAATAACGACGAGAAGTGGGACAAAGTTATAAAGAGGAGTGGCGAGGCAATAGAACTAATGGACCGACTGAACTGACGAACTAATCAACTGATCACTAACTACTCTCTGGTTTCTGTTTCTGTGCTTCTGCTGTGTTTTACATTACGTTAAATTGACTGAGGAGGTTAATTGAGAGAAATTTTACTTAGAACTTTACTAAGAATTTAACGTGAAATTCCATTCAGATTCAAAAATTTCATTCCATGTACTTCGAGATGTTTCATGGATTATTTCCGACTTCGGAATAGTCGAGTGTTTGTTCCGAGATAATAAGACCTTTTATATTTGTGGAGCATCATTTGGACTTGAGAATGATGGCTCAAGTAGTGCACGTTACGAACAATACTTGGTGAACATGGGTTCGAGAACGAGCTTTGGAGATGTTGATTGGAACATGACGGCGTCGTTTGCTGAATTGGCTCTTCCAAAACGGATGGGCGCTTTAGCAGTAGGATACGAGTGAGGAGACGACGTGTCCGTGAGTTACCAGCTCCATTCTGAGGCCGTGATCATCCATCTTTGCAACAAAGGTAATGAACAAATGCTCGTTGCATCCAGTAACCAAATATCGCAGCGAAGAAGCTTACCGTGTGCGTCGAACATGAATTCATTGCGACCTAGCTCAGAATTCTAAAACCATTAAATTATAAGGGCCAATTTGAGAAGATGAGCTTTTAAATATATAACCATTTTATAAATACAATTAACATTTGCTTTCAGCATTTTATTTGATGACAAGATCTAGTATGTTAGAACTCATTGTCAATATTTTCTGTGTTTGTGCCTTTTTTGGGGAATGTTAATGGGGAAGAAGAGAAAAGAAAGCATGGTAGTGGTAGATATCGAGTATTACTAATGAATAAACAATTTAGTCATTTTATTTTCAAATTGCGATTTCCTTATGGAACTCTGTGTGCGTTTTTCACCATTTAAATAATTCGAATCCCACACTCATTTCTATGAGAACCCTGAAGTTTCATGTATATGTTTTTGAGGTCCCTTATTACCCTTGGAATTCCTCAATTAATTGTCCCACTTTTCAGGACAATTTGGCGCCCAACTTTCAAGACAAGCATCATTTTAACACATGGTTTTCGTCGCCAAGCTTGTTTAATTAAACGCATCACAATTGGTTCCAAAGCGAAGCTTGTTTGTTTTAATTAATTAACTCATCACAAATCACGTTAATTGCTAATTAGTTGTTTAATTAAATAATTCATCACAGTATTAACTATGAGAAGATTTGTTATGAAACCAAGACAAGAATCTAGATAGAGCTTTCTGCACATTGGCATGTTTACATAGTAGATTTTGCAATCGGGCTTGTTGGATGACGTATAATAAAAAGAGGATAGGGCCTAAAATTGAACCTTGAACTCCGCCAATACGTGGCTTTGTTTCTGGATGATAATATTGACATACTATATTTTCAACATGGGAAATTTCAACTCGCTATTGCCTATCTTTCTAGTAGGAAGCTAGTCATTGATGTGCCAATTCACAAATGCCGTATGAGTGCAGTTCTGAGAGATGAATTTCGTGATCGATTACATCGAATGCTTTCGAAAGATCAAGAAGAATACCTTGTGGATTATCTCCACGGTCAAGAGAATTGGTTACATCATTTGGAAAAGAAAATATGGCGCTATTGTTGAAAGAGATTTCCTGAAACCGTGCTGATCATTTGAGAGAATATAATTATGCGATAAGAAGTCTAAAAGTCACTCATAGAAGAGTTTTTCCAGGATTTTTGAGAAAGTTGGCAATAGTGATATGGGTCGATAGTTTCCAACATCACGTTTTTTCCTTTGTTATGTAATGGTTTCACTTTAGCTTTTTTAAATACGTCAGGAAACACACCTTTCGACAAGGAGCTATTGAAAATATATGTGAGAGAATTTAATATAACGTGAGAGGAAGACTACTATAAATTCAGGTATACCATCTATCCCTGCTGAAAATTTATTTTTTAAAGAACTGACACTCATAACTTCACTAGAGTTAGTCTCGGTAGTGAACATGGAATGCTGTGGATGTGTGGATGTATTTGGGGGACATTTGTTTTGAGTTTCTGATTTCGATATTTTGCCTATTTTTGAGAAATAAGATTTAAACAAATTTGCGATGTTCTTTGGATTTGATACCATTTTGCGATCGTCGAGTAGGGAAATGTTTTCTTGGCGATTTTCTGAAGGGGGTGTGTAATTTTTGATAATATTCCACATGGTTTTAGTCCGGTTGTTCGATTCTATTATCTGTCTGTCATTTTTAATTACTTTAGCTACATAGACCACTTTTCTAAGAATGGATTTATATTTACGGAAATAATCATGAAATTCGGGTGGTTGGTTATTGAGTTTTGAAAAATAAT
>NNCF01131633.1:18136-30881 GCA_002313205.1 Laupala kohalensis | reverse complement strand
TGAACGTGTTTTCAATTCCTCGACATATATTTAGAATCTTTTTTCTCCACAGAATTCAGAGCGATTGTGTTGCGAAGACTATAATTATTTTTAGATTTCATCTACATGTCACTCGATAAAAATGTCAGGACAGAAGGAAAATCACCAGCTCTCTTTACCCACAGCCAACAAATGGCTGTTGATGTATCTCCCGACATACAAATCGGCGTCGTAATACTCCCACGTGAATGCGCTGTGGGGACACAACCCATTCCATCCCCTCGTGGCCTATAGATGTACTATTAGGGAGTACATTGTTGAGAAACCGAACATTATGAAGAAAATCATTTGTTAAATAATAATATTATATTTTTGGTGGGCTATAAAATTGGTGAGTAATCTTGTTTTCTTCAATTTATTTCTTCTATGCAAATCTACAGATCTTGGAAATAAGATATTATACAGTAGGTGAATACCTTGCGTTGCTCGGGAATTTAACTTTTTCCCAATTTTATCGTATTTTGTGGTCAACAAGTGTTTGTATCTTTTTTATCGCACAATTTAAAAGTAAAAGTTAGCTTATGCTGTTGGAGTATTCTCAAGTGACATCCTTACATTGCTAGACACCTTCGCCTTACGTATGTTTATAAATGGAGTATGCATTTTAATTGCTGATTTCATTTAAACAAAGATTATTAAAATTATAAACTATTTCAAAATCAGTTTCGAAAAGTATGTTTGTCGACATAATGATATAAAATACTGATTATATATTGAAACTGAATATTTTTCTCATCCAAATATTTCTTTATGATATTATTAATATGTGTTTATATACTTGTGTGTCATATCGCGTTTACTGGTACAACGCAGGCAAATCCGCAGCTCTGCTCCAAAGACTCTACACTTGTGTACTTTCATGCGGGGAATCCGATTCTTTTTTATCCCCAAAAATTGCTCTTAAATACAGAAAATTCGGTTGAAGACGACTGAGGGTGGGGGAAAAAGTTTCTGGCCTCAAATTTGGACTTCGTTCGTCAAGATGCGTAGTTTTAGTCTTTGGAACAGACCAGTTTCGGTTTTCGTTTATGCGACTCTGTAATGAAAGGTTCCGATGGATAGATATTTCTTATGTCTAAATAAATCAAATTAGAGGTATTATATCCTTCAGAGAGACTTAGACAAAAATTACCCTCCAAAATGTTTTAAATGATAGTTTCAACCAGTGGTGATGAATTTTCATTCCCTTACGGCGCAAGATTTTGAATTATTTGACTTTAAATTATTGTCAGTTTACATAGCGAAACTTTCGCGGGCCTCGGATTTTGATATCGGCTTAACATAGCGAAACAAAACTACTAAAACATAGCAAATGGAAATAGGAACGACGGATGCAAATGACATTTAAGACTTTCATACCTTTACGGGGGTATTTTACAAAAGAATAATTCACCAAAAACTGTGGAAAATACTGTTCTAACGGAAATGGCAGCCGCCGCATCACGTGACTTGAAGACAATGCGACTCTTTTGTCAAAGAGATAAGAGTCAAACGACAGTCTAAATTAATTATCGAGATTTAAAATCATAAAATAATTGTTCTCATCTAAATTTAAAAAAAAAACAGTAGAATCAATTATTCATTAATAAGAATATTTCCTTAGGGGAATATTTCCAAGTTCCGTAAATAGTTGGCAACTTGACTTCAGTGAACGCGGGTATAATACCTTTTCCTTCTTTCACAACGCGCATTACACACACAGCACAATTCAGCCAAGAAAACTTTCTTCTTTTTTTTTTTTGCCACTGGACAATAGAATGCATCTTACGACTAATCTTAGAATTCGGTTTCACCGACCACGCGAATAGACGTCCAGAGCCCTCTCCTTAACCTCACAAAAGACTCGCGTTCTGGAGCTACGTCTCCCAAGTATTTGGCTGCTTCCCAAAACTGTTGTGTCTCTCGTTCTCAGCGAAGAACACAAAAGAGATAAACCAGAGGTCGTTCACTCGCCCTTACGCTGATTCAAAATTACACGAAACATGACCCTCTTGCTTTACACACAACACATACGCAGTTTGTACTGTTTTTTTGTTGTTGTTTTTTAATAATTATATCCTAGTAACGGCTTTCAAGTTAAGGGTATAGGAGGAGCAGTGAATGGTATATATGAGAGTGCGTCTGTATCTGTTTGTAAGCGAAACTGTGTTTGTGTGAAAATGTAGACGTTTAGGTCTTCTGTAGATAATTAATTTCTTAAATGTAATTTATTTCTCGTTGTTACCTTCTGTACTAATTTTCGAAGCATTTTATTCCCTTTCTCTTTTGTATGGTTATTTTATATTTGGGGCGACGATTTGTTCTTTAACCTCTTAATATTTTCTATCTGCCACCGAGTCTTGTTCCCTTTTGCAGATTAATAAATTACTATTAAAAGTACATCCAATTAGACAGAATGAACAATGTAATCGGTCGAAAAATAATAATAATAATAATAAAAAATTTATTGTCAAAAAACAGTACAAACTGCGTATGACCACGTGGAAGACAATAAACTAATTTACTCTCCGGAAGCATGCAAGGGACCATCCCATCAATTCCGAACAAGGGCCCTAAGGCAGAAGCGGATTAAAAAATCTCAGCAAAAGTTCCTAGATAAGATAAAAAGTTAGCTGCTAGTTATAATACATATATAATGTCAATATGTTTGTAATTTAACGCAAATATGTTTGTAAATTTACACGTACAAGTTATTATCGAACTATAGATTATTCTGAGTATAGTGTTTAATTCTCTTCGGATCTTTAGGAATTGCCTCCACGACAGATTATTTTCAAATTCCGATGTGCTTATGTTAAGAATTTTGTTCCCCCTTCGATAACTCTCGAACAAACTGATGCTTCGAAACCAAACTTGAGGTTTGACTTTGAANTTTCTGGACACGGAAACTCATTCCGACTTTCATACCTCACGCGGCGCCATTTTGATATTTCCAGTTCTATCCACTGAAATCTTCACATTTACACTTTTATAACATCTTTATTACACTCACATAATATGTACTATTGAACACTACATTTCAAACCCTAGGATAGGATCATGTTCAGGTGTCCCAAACAAAAAATATAACTATTACTTTATTATGGAGAGCATTTTATCTCTATTTTTTTTAATTTTATCTCCTTTGATTTTCTGTTTGTTTGGTAAGATTGGCTAGCCTGCTCCTGGCGTTAGCTGCGGTTGTGAATGGGCTCTCTCTATTTTTCAGTTTAATCTTCTTTCTAATTATTTTATTTTTTCGAGTTTTTTGTGATCAGTAGTTGTATTTAGATCCTAACCTTCATTGTAATGTAAAATTCTTTGTTATGTGTGATTGTTAAGTGAAAAAACACTAAAAACATTTCCTAAGGTTTTCAAACTCAACGGACCAAATATAATTTCATATTGTTTTCATTCAGTGCTTCATTCAAAGGTGTGATAAAGTTTACGTAAGTACACACGGAATCATAAATTTAACTTCTTGGTGCATTAAAAATAATTATTTTGCTGTATTTAGATTTTCTGCTGCTTATACTATTACATCATTATTAACTTACAAATAACTTACTCTATTGTTGCACTGCTCAAGTTTCATTGTCGTAAATAGAATTATTCCAATATTTTACCATTTGTTTTCGTGATCTTTTTGTAGTTATTCATTACAATTTATCATAATATTGCCATAATTATTGTGGAATTAATTTATCTGCAGTTGTCATCCTAAATTATTTCTGTCATTTTAGTTGTCGGTTTGTTTATTTACTTATTTATTGTCCTCCACGTGGTCATACGCAGTTTGTAACTGTTGTTTTTTTAAACAATAAATTTATTATTATTTATTATTAAACCTGAACATGATCCTATCCTAGGATTCAAACAGTGTGTTCAATAGAATAGTGGTCACATGCTTAAAGTACGCTGTGTTTAGAAACAAATAAATTGTAAGAATGATTTCAAAATATTAAAAAAAAATTGTTCCATTAATTATTCTAACGTCCATCTGTTTCAGGTCGGTTCAACGACGCGTTGTGCAACGTCCGTGGAACAGAGGGCTTCGAGAAGTTCTTGTTTCAATCCGTGTACCAACATCGCAAAAACTACGCGAGACGTCCAACAGCAGTTAAATGAAGGAAAAATCTTGCTTCTCGGATGCTTTAAAAAGCGCTTTAAAAATTATGCTCCAATAGATACGAGGTTCAAAAGATCTCGTGAGTTATAACTAAGAAAAAATGCAATAATTTTAACACACAAAAACCCCGAGAGAAACAGCAATTTAAAAAAAAACACACATTTAGTGGTATCGAGTTGGAAAGACAGAAATTTTGTCAGGAACTATTTCACACGCGCTGATTCAATTCTTTGAATTCTTCCGCACAGAGTTTGTATAAATAAGAAAATTAAAATTTCCAGAAAAAGCATTTATAAAGACCTGTAAGCATGAAAACTAAAGAATTGCGAAAGTAAAGAAAATTCCAATCACAAGAGGAAATTTAAAACAATTTTAAAACAATCTGTGAAACAGTTGGTCGTTTCTGAAATGTGAACCTTTTGTTGAAGAGCTGTCAATAAGGTGAGAGATACATTCACCTTCAATTCTCTTCTCATATTGAGCTTTTATTTAATATGGATATGTACTTTTTCGTCATTAAATAAACAAACGAAAATATTGTTATAGAAGAATATTTCAATTCAGGAACCATAGCTCCAGTGATGGACAAATAGATCTTTCCATTTTCATCTCAGTCTCCATATAAAGACGTATAAATGACTTGAACGACATACTGCGTAACCTTGCGTTCTTTATACACACTGCCTGAAGAAGTACTGAAGACACATTTTTATTTTATAACTTTCGATCAGATGAAAATGGCGACGAGCACGGAATCGAACCCGGGACCCCAGCATAGAATCGCAAGGGTGTTAACCACTACACCACCCGTTCGCCTTCCACAGCGGTGCACCATTTCCATCCAGATCTAGCCCTGGAAGATCTGAGACACGAGAAAAGTGAACCCAGACGACTACTTGAACCACACAGAAGAAATATATGCATTTTTTTTTAAATTTTAGTCTCCGTAGCTTGAAGACAAATATGATGCTCGCGAACGTCATCAACAAAACCTTCCTTATTCTCGCCCTATTCGTAAATAGGGTTAAGTCTGCCCGTTTCCGATTATTACCGTCAATCGAAGAACTCAATTCAAGAGCTAACGTATCGGAGTCGCGTTTCGGCATGCCTGAAGTCGTGCCATTCGGTATCTCGATGTGTGGCGACCAATGGAATGCTTATGGACGTGATGCGAATATTGTGAAACTATTGGCCAACAAACTGGGGACCACGTCTTGCCTTGAAGTGAAGAAGCTGCAAGTAGACCCTATAGCAGCGATGCAAAGCGGAGTCATAGATTTCTACGGCAACGCCCTCCAAATACGGTTGGGTCTCATCCCCGGAGTGAAGTTCTTCTTCGCTCACGTGCAAGGCGACCTTTGTATCCTCGTGCTCGAAACGCGACCTCAAAAATCCCCACTCTTCCGAGCATTCTCGAAAGAAACTTGGCGAGCCCTAGGAGTGACATTTTGCCTATTCGCCCTCGCACTGACCTTCGCTGGACAACCAGCCCCCGCGCTGCGAGTGCTCCAGACATTTATTTCCGGAACCTTCCCAATCAACAAGGGCTCTCGTGTGAGGAAGGGCCTTCTACTGCTGTTGAGTGCTTCGGGTGTTGTTCTCTTGAGCGCGTTCAGCGGTTGCATTGTGAGCGCGGTGACCGTCCGAAATGAAGCGGCGCAGATCGACACTCTGGACGAAGCAGACGCCGACATTGGGGACATTCACTGCGAACCCGTTTACGTCTCGTATTTCGATACCGTCGAGGAGCGAGACGTGGCGCGAAGGATCATGAAGAAGAGAGTGGATCCTTACGAAAAGAGTGCCGACTTCCTGGGAAGTGCTCCTCGCGCGGGTCTCATCAGCTCCAGAGAGATGCTGAACTTCTGGAGGTTGATGGGACCAAAGGATAGCGACGGGCGACCGCTCACGCACATCGTAAAAGAGTGTCTCATCTCCCCGGCCTACAGAGCCTTCTCCGCTCGGGAAGATTGGCCTCTATTCGATGAGTTCAACGATCTGTTGATGAGAATCTACGAGTCCGGGATACCATCCAAGTTGCACAGGTGAGATATAAATTCCGTTCAATCTGTACCTTGGAAAGCTATTTTTATAATGATAACTTTCGGTCACGAGAAAATGCCGACGAACCGGAAAACAAACCTGGAACTCCTGCATAGATCGAAGATGTGTCAACCACTACACCACCCGTTCACCTTCGGCGACTGTACATCGTTCCCACACACACCTAAGACACATCCCCAAGATACAGGATATGTTTTTATAATTTTTATCATGTTTATGTCTAAAAATTTGGCAACAGAAATACGAAGAGGTTAGTGCCGAGTTCGAAAGCTTGATGTCCATATTGATGCTCATAACAATGAATTTTTAATATTAATAATTTGCGGGGTTTGGGGAACTTCCTTGGGAGGTGGTGGGAATATTTGTTTACCCAGAATTTGCTCAGCTTATTAAAATAAAATATAAAAGCGAAGAATGAATTAAAAATAACTTCAAATTACTAAAATTTTATTGATCAAACAACGTATAATTTCATTGAAGTCAACATGTAAAAATATAGTTTAATATAATACCAAATAAAAAAAATATTACTAATACCTTCGCAGGGAGGGGGTACACAATACCTTCAGAGCGTGTGATAGTTAAATGACACACTTGTCATTTTGTAGAGTGTAAGAAATGGTAACAAATAATAAACCAGTTCACCGCAAATATCAAGATTTTATGAATTACTACTTACTTTTTCTTTTATTCAGTGTTCACTTCATCATTTACTGATGTACGGATGGGGTTTTTACTTGCATACTAGAAGAAATTCAATGATATTTTTAACAAGATAAAATAGTAAACCGCAAATCCCGCTCTACACTTGTGTCGCCAAACCGTGACTGTAAGATAAGCTGCCAGAAATCGCTAACTTCAGACCCGTTCGCTAATCGTGCAGCCTTTTATAGAAAATTGATATAGGTTGGAATATTTAAAGCTTAGCCATCCTACATTTTCATGGCGAGAAATTATATTAGTTCATTCCCTTTTCGGTCATACCATGATTAGTAATTACTTACGAGAATCGCGCGACAGGAATTAACTCAATGAATCTAACCTAACCTATATCGGGTGCTTCTTATCAAAACGTAATACAGTTCATTGACGAAATCTTTTTGAGGAGATATAATGAACTAATCTAACGTGCTTTAATTCGCAGAGACAGCTTTTTCTACTTTCGGAAAATCGGATATAAAATCGGTCATCGCGTCGACGTTCGCCATCTGGGACGGCCAATCATTCTGCCGATGGCAGCCATTTTCGAAGCCGTGATTCTGCTCATCGCCGGTTGGGCGCTAGCGTCGCTTTCCTTCGCTGCAGAGAGGTTATGGCAGTCCGTGTGCATTGGTCTTACGCTCCACATGAGAGCTGTGATCATCAAAGCTCGTGGGCTGAGAAATGTCTTTAACCCCAAGTCAGCTAATGAGTTGAAATAACTGAAGTTCCAGTGGAAATGGTGACGAGAACAACAATCATTTGGAGAGTAAAAGGTTCGACATTTTGATAACGGCGATTAGTAAACAAACACTCCGATTTCTTTATATTTATTGTAATTTTTACAACATGAAATTATGAATTATAATGAACAAAAGACATGATTTAACTTTATTTCATACTTAATAGAATCGTACAAATGATATTCAGAAACTCGCTTGAATTGTTTGGAAAGTAAGAGAAAGGAGAAACTGTTTTGTTATTTACACCCCATAAAAAGTCAATGCATCTATTGTCTCAAATGTCCTTCGGTGATCCATAGATTAAAAAAAAGTGATGTGAAAATACTACGAAAATTTTACTACAAATCAAAGAGTAGACACTTCAATCACTTTCCTGATTTTAAAGTTTATCGTTTCTTAATAATAATAATAAATTTATTGTCAAAAAACAGTACAAACTGCGTATGACCACGTGGAGGACAATAAACTAATTTTACTCTCAAGGGAAGCAAGCAAGGGACCATCCCAGGATTCAAAAAAACATTTCAGCAAAAGTTCCTAGATAAGATAAAAAGTTAGCTGCAAGTTATAATACATATATAATGTCAATATGTTTGTAATTTAACGCAAATATGTTTGTAAATTTACATGAACAAGTTATTATCCATTTATAGATTATTCTGAGTATAGTGTTTAAAAATCATAAGAGTTGAAAAAACACTAAATTCACGATTTATTGTTAGAATATACAAGGACCTAGACAAAAGCTTAGAGAACCTGTATAAGAAATCCGCCTCTACCCGAAGGAAAACCGGAGCAAAACCCGGGCCAGGATGGGGCTAGAGAATAAATGTACACAACCAATGTGCTAAAGTTGAGTACACATAAAACTAAATTAATATGAGTCATAAGACACAACACAATCATGCAAGAAAATAGTTTTTGAAATTGTTATAAGTTATTTAAAAAGTGCTACAGCAATGGCGTGATAGAGTACCAGACGGATTTAACTTTTATTGAAATCTATAAATTCTTTTACAGTGTAGAAGCACTGGTTGTCTTGAAAGTGTTTCTTTCGTGTATTTCAACGCCAATTATAATTGCAATTATTTTATTGAAATTGTACGTGAGGTGTTTCTTTTTTTTCTTTGTTGTTGTTGTTTTTTTTGCTGGTTTTGAGATAATTCATTGATTTCATTCTACCTGCCCTATAGTACCACTTCGAAGTGGACCGTCGCAAACAGTTGAGTCCTTTCGCTGGGTGAAAACAAACCACTGGCGAAGGGTCAAGTGACCAAGGAATAAACAAACCTCCCTCCCTTCCTCCCTCCCTCGAAACACCTCATGTACATATTCGCTCACGACGTAAACAGCGCAGCGCCTTTGGTCCATCGTTCTCAAGAGCAGGTCGTTCACCCGCCATCTTAACCATCTTAACACACATTCCTTTCGCGTCTTCATTGGGGATTCTGAAGAAGTTCATTTTCATCTTTCTTAGAATAATTTGAACTCAGCATATTAAAAACTATTTGTGCAAAATCACTGCACATACTTTCTGATATATGTTTTTTTCCATCTGCAGCATACGAGAGTGACAAAAAATTTCGTAAAAGTATTGTGTAAATGTAATTTCGTTGTAGACAGAAATTGATGTATTTTCGTATCTGCAGTGCGTTTGCTGTCCTCCCATGTATTTTATCATTATCACATCTTTCATTTCAGTTTACGAAAAGTGTATTCTACGTCTGCTTGGTCCATTTACACTGCTAAATAATATTCAAGCTAATTGAAACAGTAAACTAATGTGTAAGTGTAACAGACAGAAAATAATTTCCTGTGTCCATACCAAACTTTCAAGAGAAATGCCACTAATGCAGATGCACTGCATACTAATTGTACTTTAAGTAGAAAAAAATTTAAACAAAATCGTTGGAGCAGTTTTTTTTTTTAGAAATATCCGAAAGTGTACTTTGACCTTCATGTGAAGTAACCTTTGTTTGAAAGTTAAAGAATAATTAGAGCACGTGCATCGACAGAACAAGTAAATTCTACCGTAAATACGAAATGCGAATTAAGTTAATTCATCCATTTACTCAGATTCGCTGCGCACAGACGGACGGAAGGACGTTATGCCAAGAAAGCACTTCTTCAGAATCAGGGATGGCCAAAACGGAGTTTTCCTCCATCGAAGTCTCGCATTTGAATTTTTTTTTTCAAGATTACAAAAACACTCTCATTTTGTACTACTTTTATGAGAAAGAAAAAATACAATTTAAAAACGAAGAAATGTACTGAATCTTGCAGCGTGAATTAAGATAAATTTGTTGATTAGAATTAATATATCGCGTTAGAAATAAATATGTTTTAGTTTTCATTCCCCCGAGACAATCGGTCTCTGATCGATCGAAAAATGCAAAGAAAAATGTCAGCGGAAGAAGAGAAATTAATCAGCAGTGACCCCTCGTAGCGGAAAAATAAAGAGGGATTCTTTGGCGCCTATGAGAGAGCAAAAATGTAGTATGTTGGATGGCCGTAAATTAAGTGCGGTATATGCCCCCTGTGCCAACAAAACGAATTTCAACTACAATTTCAACTTTAGAGAGTAAATTGGTCAATTGTCCTCCACGTCGTCTTACGCAGTTTGTTCTTCTGCTCTTTTGACAATAAATGTATTGTCATATATAAATCCAAATACATTCTACTATCATCAGGCACCAATAAAAGTTTGACTTTGAGGACGTAATGAACTTGAGAAATATTAGAAATTAGGTAAGGAAAATCAACGAGACATTCTATACACATATGTATAGATGTTTATGTACATAATTCATTCAATAAAGTGTCTCGATTAACCGTGGTTTTCATGTATCCTTGCGACCCCTCACCCCATTATCCCGGATAATCGAGGTTAAGTAATTTTTAATAATCTCATCCTTAACACAAACAAGTTCTTATGAGCTACGGCGTCCAGACGAAATCTCAAAAAACCGTAACTCAAGTTTCATGGACCGAGAAGTGTGCGCTCAAGGTTTTTGGCAAAGAAACCCACTCGCGAGAGGAAGTATTTATGTAGCACTTTTCGCTCGCGCAAAGAGAGTACCAATGCTTCGCCAGAAAAAGATCTTGGCGAAGAGGACGGACGCTGTCTCGGCCAAGTCTGTCCGTCTTTCTCTTTCCTCTACGTTGGCAGCACTTTGTCACGCTGTGAGTAATTTTAGCGAAGCACCTGCTACGTCCCGTTTTAATAATCGTTATGTAACGTCTTAAAGAGACCGTTCTGTTCTGAAAAAAACTTTAAATGAACAGGTAAGGAATTAGGCAAATGACTCTCGATCGAAGAGACGCCTACACAATGCTAGCAACATGATATTGGCGCTTTAAACTCTATTTTACCAACAACAACAAAAGCAGTTGCAAACAGACTATGAACAATAAACTAAGTTTACTCTCCGGAATCAAGCAAGGGACCATCCCATCAATTCCGATCAAGGACCCATGGGCAGAGGCGGATTTGATATTTATAAAAGAAATTATTTAATAAATACGTTTATTGTTATCCCTTTATTATTCAAAATAAATCGTAGACATTTGTGCAGTAAAAATTCGACATTAATAAAACAAAGGTGTTAATGACGTTCCCGTCCAAGGAAAATCCGCCAAAGAAAACCCGGACGAAAATCTCGGGCCAGGATGGATATATCGTTAAATCCATTATTAGAAGATGTATTGTTTTATACCCGGTTCTGAAGAGCGCGCCAAGGTCTTCTGTCATTCGATTGTCGAAAGCAAAAGATCCGCTTCTGACGAACAGAGAGCAGCTCCACCAATTAAGTTGTGGAGAACCCAAAGGAAATCCAGTGAAACGGAACCATTGAATAGCGAAGTATCTTATTTTGTTATAGAAAAAAAGTTAAAAATTATCCTGTGCTGTGAGATAATGAATTTCTATTTCATTATTAAATATTTGTGCACCTAATGTACCAAATTCAATGCATTCTTCCCATCTCTCCACAATGAGAAGGTAACCTGACAATGAAGCTATTTTTAATATAGACGCTACATTCTTGAATCCTTCTGACTCGTTGTTTGGCAGCAGCATAGCGGAGAGTCGAGAGCCCGAGCTTAATGCTTCCAAGGTGTGCAGTGGTTGCAGTCTTATGATTTTGTAGAATTTCAACTTCGAAATTTCAAAAGTTTACTTTAATTTGTTGTAAATTTTTTCGTAATATTTTTTTTACATCGCTCTTATCTATATGTCATGGGACATTACGAAAATATATTTCGCTTTTTGCGAAGCGTTTTGCATATATTAGAAAACCGTTGCGCTCTCCGCCGCCGTAAACGAAACAAAAACACTAGAAGCGATGGCCACCTTAAGGGGTGTGAAAAGTACAAGGTTGCACTGCATCCAAGGGGGGGGGGGGAGGGGCAGCTGACCAATTTCCTCGTCGTCATAAGCAGTGCTCTGAGCCAAAAGTCTTCAAAGGCAGAAGGGAAGCGGTTATTCACGTAGACCTAGACCCTGGCTCTTTCTGCAGGGACTTTGGCAAAGCTTTCAAGGAGACGGGCGTCACAGACACTTCCGGAACGGAAGTCAGCGAGCGACGGAAAACGGAGGAGATAAACAAGATTCAGCGGGACTTAAGAACGTAGCTCCGTGAAGTTGGCAGGAATGGATTTTTTTTATACCCTGGACCGATTCCATCGATCTTGAGATTAAATATAAAGGTCCGACTTCGATCAATTTTGCTCAGGCAATTTTATCCTTCGCTCACC
Source organism: Laupala kohalensis (assembly GCA_002313205.1). NCBI lineage: Eukaryota > Metazoa > Arthropoda > Insecta > Orthoptera > Trigonidiidae > Laupala > Laupala kohalensis. Next base: position 18,473 of record NNCF01131633.1, on the reverse strand, counting down.
CTCACATTGTTAACAGTTGATCAATGAACACATTTTTTAAAAATTTCGACATTTGGGTTGAACGTAAATACTGTTGATATGACCACGGAATAATGAAACTATTTTTCTTATCGCTGTGTTTTGACCTCCCTGACTTTGCTGATCCACTATTTTCAGCGCAATAGCTTCTTTTTGCAATAATGGAAAAAGAAACACAGAAGCATTGTTTACCACGCGTGCACGTCGGCATTTGTTACATATCCGACGCGTATTGTTGAATTCTGCCACGGTACCAACACAACAACATAAAACAAGCTCAATTACTCCGTTAGTACAATTGATGCTATTCTAGAGGGGT
>NNCF01131626.1:2260-26914 GCA_002313205.1 Laupala kohalensis | reverse complement strand
TTTAGCAAATTGCAATAGATCATATAAATAAAAAATTTGCAATTTAAGAATTGTTAAGTGCGTGATAATAAAGATTCCATGGATGGAAAACAATATCCTTTAGCGTCTCCAGACTACGACTTTCCTCTAGTATGATTCTTTATTTGATTAATATTGATGATTTTGTTATTAAAATTTCATTGATATACAGTAAAAATATTTTTATTGAATGTTGATAATTTTAATGTAAATATTCCTATGATGATGACAGAATTGATATGCAATGATTCATAGAGTGCAGAATCCCTTGTCTTAAAGGATATAATAAAAAATGCTTTTTTGTTATTTCCTTTTTAAATTGATGAATTGGTGTAACTGCGGACGCTTAAGTGAGGAATGGAAAACTAAAAAGGGTTCAAATGAAGAAAAAACGTTCGTTTTCAGTTATTGCATCTCAACTATTTCTTAAACTTTGTTTTGTAATATCTATGACATGTTTTTAATAAAGGTACCTACGATAAAGTTCTTATTTTTTTTATCTCTAGGACCCAAGATTTTCATGCGATGCGATTCCCTTCTTGCTTCCGATAAAAAGCTAAAGAAAAGATGCGGAATTCATACTTTCAAAAGAAATTACTTAATAAATCCAAATTGCTATAGCATTCAATGGCACATCGAGTTCTCTTGTAATCAACTCACATAAACGCATTCCTTCTCACTAGCACTTCTAATATAAGAAACCTAGAAGCCCTTGCCACCTCCTGACCTCAATCACTAGCCCATCTAGCACAAAGGTCCAAATTCTGTTCACGTCATCCGTTTATTATTCAAAAATTAATTGTAATAGATATTATATTTAGTAAGAATTTGAGATATATTATGTAAAATTTATTAATGTCATTCTCGGCTATGAAAAAGCCCCCACTACCCAGAGGAAAACTGGATAAAGTTCTCGGCAGTGATGGTGCTGCAGAGATAATGCCAAGGTTGCACAAATTAACAGGAGCATACCAACATGCATAAACAAAAGGAATTTAATCTGCACCCCGAGTACTGTAACAATGTTATGATAAAGTGAGAGGCATTCCTATTCCGTTTACTCCTTATAAGTAGTGAAAAATATTCTTTTATAATTTTCACTTACAACATATCCGTATTTTGCCCCAAATTTATTTTTAATATTTCAGTATAAAAATAAGTGAAGTAGGTCATTTAATCTAATCCACAATTATTATTAACTCATAAAATCACCGCTAAATTTTGATCAATACATGCATTAAAAGAAGATATCGTTTCACACCAATAAAACTATAAAATTCAACAGATAAAAGAAGAAACAAAAAGAAGAATATTGCGATTGCAATATCACAACCACAAAGCGAATGGAAACGAGGAAGACTCCTAAGAGTGCCTCCGCTATCACAGCGGTGATAATCCACATTCTGGCTGTAGTCACCATGTCGTCTACTGAAAGCACTCACGCCTCACTATTCCGAGAGGCGAAAACACCGCCTTCTTATAAACCACGCGACGGATTCATTAAGCGGTGAGAGGACCTGGCTGGTGGCAACGGTGGGCAGGGAGTGGCAACGGAGACTGGGTTTTGACGGTGGGGAGCGAGTGTAAGGGGGTAGCAATTTACTGGGAGCTCGTTGAGATGAATGTGTGGTATACTAGTGGAATTTTGTCATTATAGCTGCCCTGTACACCAATTTTGTATCGTATATACTTAGGAACTCTTTTTATTTATAAAAAAATCATTATTTAAAGTAGAATTGAATTTGAAAATATATTAAGTACTATACATTGAGTTTGTTATAATTTTGTTTTAATAGTCAGAACCAACAATTAAAAACGTACGAGAAGCCTAGATTATGNAAACGTAAGAGAAGCCTAGATTATGTTAAATACTTATAAAGAATACATAATAAATATGCAATTATTTGTTCACTATGTCACGCTGTTCCAGGCGATATAGTATGCTGTTTTCTAACCTCATTTATTAACCCTTGTATTAAACTATGTGTTCGTTACTCCGTAGTGATACCAAACAAGAAAGTATTTATAAATCAATCCTTATGCTAACCTTGAAAAAAAAACTCCAGGTACTGAAAACTAATATTAAATAAAATAGTAATTATAAAATAATAAATATATAAAATTATAAAGGTAATAATCGCATGTATGACGGACGAATCTTGTTAAATAAATACCTTATAATTACGTCAAAGTCATCTTATGCCTTTGCTTCCTAAGTGCTTCCAATTACGGATATTCATTATATAATCGATTCAAGAATATTATCGACTCCATTTACCATGTAAATATGATAAACGACTCCTCTAGCCTCTCCAACTTATCCTAAAGATTACTAAATCAGATTTTTGTCAAAAATGAATACTCGTGTTTCTCTGAAGTTTTCTGCGCCGAATACAGTGATCACCTTGCACAAATGTTGACTATTAAAGGTAAATTTTAAGCATATTAAAAATCATTACAAATTTTCTAGAAAAAGTAATGACAAAAATTTAGCCACATTTACAAATTATTTGCGTAAGGAAACTTGGAAAGATGTTTACAATTGCCAAAACACCGACGAGAAATTCAATGTATTTACTTCAACATTCCTAAAACATTACAAGTGTAGCATTTCAATGAAACGAAAATTAATTAAGACAAAGAAATATAATATATGGATCACCCGAGGGATCAAAATTTCTTCAAGAACACAACACCGTTTATGTTTATATTTATTTTCAAATCACTATATGCAATCACCCGAATTCCATGATTATTTCCGTTAGTACAAGACTGTTCTCCGAAAAGTAATCTTTTAAGGTAAACTTATGGAAAATAAAAGGCAGATGCTAAAACTGAACAACCGGACCAAAACTATATGGAATATTGTTAAAAATTACACGTCACATTAAAATAGCGAAAAAACTTTTCGCTACTAAACGATGACAAAATGGTATCAACTCCACTTGATATTGGTAAATTCTTTTTTTCCCAGAAGTAGTGAAAATAACAAATTCAATATCTCAAAACCAATGTCCTCCAAATACATCCACCCGCATGTGCCATTCTATGTTCACTTCTGAAACGAACGCCAGTGAAATCATGAAAATCATCAATTAATTAAAAAACAAAGTTTCAACAGACATAAATGATATACCCGAATTTATTGCTAAATTTTCCTCCCAAGTTATATTAAATGCAGTCATAAACATATTATATATATTTATCGGAGGGGGTATATCTAGGCATATTGAAAAGAGCTAAATTGAAACATTTATACAGAAATGGAAACAAGAACAATGGTGGTAATTATCGATAAATTACTACACTTTCCAATTTCTCAAAAATCCTTTAAAAATTGTTATATAAGCGTCATCTAGATTTTCTATTAAAATATAACATTCTCTGTGACGATCTACTCGGATTTCGAAAATTCTCTTTTACAACCAGCTACATATTTTCTTTCTTAAATGGCGATACCACTTCTTTTGACCTTGGAGTTCATTTTCAGGGTTTTTTTCTTGATTAATCTAAAGCATTCGATCACCAATTTTTTTCTTCAATATTACAAAAATTTTGCATTTGTGGACTTTGCTCATCAGTGGCTGACTTCCTATTCAAAAGATTGATATCAACAGGTCGAAATATCAAATACTAAAACGAATGTACTTTAGAGTTGTTATATGTGAACGACATCAGATTGTAAAATGGTTTTATTTTTTCCGACAACACTAATCCACCATGTATACACGCCAGTGCTACAAAAAATTTGTCTAACCTCTCGTCTTGGTACCATGCAAATCGCCTCATTGCATGCACTGACAAAACAGTGTCTTCGTAATTTCACAATAGTATCACAAAATCTTTACCTCAGGTTTTTCTTTCCTTAAACGAGAGACAATTAAGAACTGTTACTAATACTAAGTTAGTCCACATATTTCCCGCTGCTTATATTTTGCAAATGTTAGCACCCATATAAGAAACGGCGTCATCTTCTGGGGCAATTCCCGGCAGAGCGTCCAAACTTTCACAGTACAAAAGAATTTTGTTTAGATAATTTGTAAATCTTACCACTGAATCTCTTGTAAACCCTTATTCAAGGAATTAAATATTTTAACACTTCCCTACATTTATATTTTTGAAACTCTCATTTTAATTAAGACTGAATTACTAAAGCACCATTATTGTTTCATGCAGGAATTTGTGTTCATGAAAATATTACTCGCAACGGGAATAATATTCATCGTCCGTGTGTCAACTTCGCTTTGATAAAAAGTACCGTATCATTCTAAAATCGTTCTATATAATTTTCTGCCCAAAATTATAAAATATATTATTAAACTGATTCTTTTCAAATTCGCTACATTCTGCTCCAGTGTTTCCATGCTGTATAAGAATTCATTGGTTTAAATACAAATTAAGGCTGTCTTGTTCTTTATCACACTATTATTTTACTACTTTCAAAAAATCTGACATGAATTTCAAAACTGTTTTAGAGCATGCTATTATTATTTCGTTATATTCATATAAATTTAGTTGTAGATGTAATGAAGTCTGTCTCAGTTTTGTACATTAATGCTGTAGCTCCATTTTAGCCCAGATATCTCCCCCGTTTCCATTCGGTTAGAAGTGGTTTTTTAAAAAGGCAGTGTAGGTTCTTGCCTAGAGACGGTCGTAATAGATATAAATATTACCAACTTCAGTGTTATTTAATAGTTACGAATTATCAACAATACTTTCCGAATGATTTGTAGCTTATTAATAGTACGCATATGAGAAATGAATTTCTATATTTTATTAAATAAAATTCCAGTTGGTATTTGTCAATACTATAACACGTGTCGAAATATTTTTTTATTGTAAGGATTATGTTGAAATGTTAATTCCACGTGTGCATTTGGGCCCTTGATCGGAATTGCTGGGATATTCCCTTGCTTGCTTTCGGAGAGTAAATTATTTTATGGTGGTCATAAACAGTTTGTAACTGCTTTTTTGACAATAACGTTTATTTACAATCACTTAAATTCCAGTCAGTGAAAATATTTTATATCGGAGCGTGTAACTAATTCTTAATCGATATTTCACTCTGGATATTTACTATCTCTAAAATTCCAGACTGTGAAAATATTTTATAACTAAGTTCGTATCTAAATTTTAATTGATATTTCAAACTACGGACATTTACAAATACGTAAATTCCACACAATGAAAATATTTGAAACCTAAGTGTTTAATTACATTTTTATATACTTATTATAGAAAATTAAATAAAATTTTTAATATTTCAGTTAGAAATGTTAACAAATAAGTAATTTTAACTGAATATAAATAGAAACTCTGCGTTTGAGACATGAATAATTGCAAAATAAGTGCAATATTTGCTGTAATATTTTTAAATGATGCATCTAACGATTTTAAGAGTTTTGTAACAGAAAATATTTTGTAACTCTAATTTATATTTTATACAGGGTGTAGAAACTCGATAAACATTTAGTTATACACTTATAATTGCGTAACAATATCTTAATCGATTTTTCACTTTCTGGACCAGTATTCAATCCTACAATAAAAATGTTACATGTCTTTAAAATTATGTAAGTCTAATCGGAACGAACAATGTTTAAAATCTATGACACATGATTAGAGAAAACAGTTTGTGTGTTAGGATATGAGAAAACAACTACATAACTTAATGAAATCTTAGGATATGCGCCTTTATTAACCAAAACATTTACGATTCAGGAAATAATTTAAGACATATTCGACACAATTTTTCACTTATCTTATCTTATAAGTTTTCTGATTTACAAATACATACATTAAAAAATTTTGTTTGTTTTAAATAATCATTTTCTGTACTATTACTATATTTTATTTTAATCTAGTGGTGCAAAACCCTTGCTCATACTTTTTCATATATGCTTCTCCATCTGCAGAATAGAGTAAAAAATTCTGTAGTGAATGTGTCAATTCTGGCCTGGTCCTCTATATTTTGGACGTCATTGACTTTTCTGTTTATGCTCAAAGTCGCTAATTTGAATAACATTCATCATCCGAGAGTGTCAAACGCACTTTGCCAAAAAGGACCGTATCATTCGGGAAACGTTCTATATAATTCCCTGACCAAAAATATAAATGATATTATTAAATTGAATCTTTTCAAATTCATTACATTCTGCTCCAGTTCTTCTTCACAGTAAAAGAATTTATCGATATAAATACAAATTAAAGCCGTCTTGTACTTTATCACGTCATTTATTTAATACTTTCAAAATATCTGACATTAATTTAAAAACTTTTTTAGAGTATGCTAGTATTATGTCTTATTATTCAAAGAAATTTAGTTGTTGATGTACTCAACGCTGGCACGGTTTTGTACGTACATTAATTCTCTAGGTCCATTTTAGCCAAGGTTTCTCCCCCGATTTCCTTCGGGAGAAGATGATTTTTTAGAAACCCTGCCTAGGCTCTTTCCTAGAGACAGTATTAAAAGATATAATTATTATCGAATTTATTGTTATTTAATAGTTACGAATTACGAGCTATACTTTCCGAATAATTTGTAGCTCGATAATAATACGAATTTGTAAAATGTCTTTTCTATGTTTTATCAAATATAATATGTTTTGGTATTTGTTAACACTATAACGTGTCGAATTATTTTTTTAATCATTACGAGTATGTTGAAATGTTAAATTTGCCCTGCCTTAGGACCCTTGATCGGAATTGATGGGAAAGTCCCTTGGATGCTTCTGGAGAGTAAACTAGCTTATTGTTCTTCACATTGTCACACACTGTTTAAAATCGCTTTTTTGACATTAAAATTCATATCTGTTAGGTTTTTAAATGATCCATCAAACGATTTCAAGTGTTTTGTAATACAAAATATATTATAATTATAATTTATATTTTAGTTTATCTTTTTCACCTTCGGGACCAGTATTTATTCCTACAATAAAAATGATACGTCTTTCAAATGATGTAAGACTAATCGGAGCGAACAATGTTTAAAATCTGTGATACATAGTTAGAGAAAGAAGTAGGAGTGTTACGATGTGAGGAAACACAAACATATCTTAAGATACGCTCCATAATTATCCAAAATATTTACGATTCACAAAATAATTTGAGACGAATTAAACACAATTTGTTACTTATCGTATGTCATAGGTTTTCTGATTGTTTTTGAAACTTTTAGTTGTTTTGTTAATAGAGGAAGTTAACCAATACATACTTTAATTGTATTTTGTAAAAAATAATTTTTTTCTGTACTATTACTACATTTTATGTTAAACTAGTGGTGCGAAACCATTGCACATACTTTCTCATATACGCTTCTACATCTGTAAAATAGATTGAAAAAATTTCTGGCGGGGATCCTCTATATTTTGGACGTCTTTTACTGCTCTGTTTATGCTCAAAATCGCTAGATGAACTTATTACAGTGTTATATCTGAAATTTGAGGGTAAAACAAACATTCGGAATGATATATCAAAACAAATAGCGTCGTATCACACTTATAAATATCATAAAAGTGTTGTATAAATGTAATTTCTTTATAGACAGAAAATTATGTATTTTCGTATAGGAAGTGCATTTTTTGTCCTCCTATGTGTTTTATTATTATCATATCTTTCATTTGTATTTACTAACAGCGTATTCTATGAATTATTGGTCCACTTACACTGCTAAATATTGTTCAAACGTTTTGAAAAATAGAAAAATTCTGTAATTGCATCAGTAAGACATTATTTTACTGTGCCTATACCAAATTTACAAGCGAAATACTGCTTATTTAGATATATTACATACTAGTTCTACATTACGTACAGAAATCTTAAGCAAAAACGTCGGACTAGTTTTTGAAAAATATTTAAAAATGTACTTTGACTTTCATGTGTGGTGCCCTTTGTGTACAAGTAGAAAGAAAATTGAGAACACGTGCATATGTTTGAAGTAAATTCTAACCTAAATACAAAAAATGAAAAAAAAAATCATTAAGGAGTACTGCGCACAGACGGACGGAGAGACAGACAGACATACCGAACAGACGTCTAGACAAAAACCACTTTATCGTAATCAGGTGTTTCGAATTCGGATATTTCCGCCAAAATCTCGATTTCGATTGTTTTTATGATTGCAAATTTATATATATATTACGTATATGAGATAGTTAAAACACTTCATGCCATAGAAGCATCTAGAGTTCAACATAACATGTTTCAGGATATTGCTTACGCAATACACTTTCTCTTAACCATTGAAGACTTATGTGTAAAAAAGTGTATTCTGTATATTGGTCTTGAAGTAACTTGTAACGAATACAATGACTATTATTGGCACGTTGAGGTTGTCGGTAGATTGAAGATAAAAAAAATACCACCAATTATACGATTAATATCCCCTTTTACTTTGTGAAGAAACTCTTATACATGAAATACAACATCGTATTCAGCGGATATTTGATATCTTCGTCAGTCTTTTAATTTTTTTCTTTGCACGTTTATCAATAAGATTAGTAAGGAAACGTGACTAATAATCTCCATGAATTTCCGAAAGTTATTCTTTTCTTTAATGAAAAAATACTTCTAAAGGCGCGCTAGGTAAATTAATAAATTCCAATGTCAAACAAATAATTTATAAGGTGAGCTTGATATTTATGAGCAGGAAAATGAAAAATGTATTGGTAATATAATAAGTTTTTTAAACAATAAAATGTAATTTTACATAAAAATTACAAAATATCGGAAGTGTATTTCCAGCTGGGCATGGTATAATCCTTTCATTTTACAAATAGTTTATCTCCTTTCCATTAGACTTATTTCTAAGATGTACTCCAGCGAAATGTTTTAAGGTATTGCATCACTTTTTTTTTTTATTTGCTGAAAAAAGAAAACAAATGTAATATTCGCGTTTCAGAAACAACCATTGTGGGATACATACTACAAGGAAATTGATTATTGACAAACTTCCCCACTTCCAGATACACCGCTAAAAAAACACGCAAAAACGCATTTTGGTTTAATGACAAGATCCTTCGTTCGCTATAAATAATAGCATAATTTACATTCAATAATGTGTTACGAAAACATCAAGTACTGGTGGAGTTACAACAACAGAAATTTGTAATGATATAGATGAAAATTTTGCCGCCGCATTATTTTCAAAATTCCGGTTTATTCTCTTCGGTTAATCTACAAAAATAGTTCGAAAATCATGGTTAGTTTACTAACGTATGTAGGTGAAATTTTATTCTTCCGAAAATATGTATTAAAAACAGGAAAAATTTATGGTAGAAAGTTATTTGGCAGAGATGGAACCTTCCGTGCCATTTTATATTTTGTCCACATATTTCCTGCAGCTTATATTTTGCAAATGTTAGCATCCATTTAATAAAACGGCGTTATCTTCTGGGGCAATTCCGAGCAGAGCGTCCAATCTTTCACAATACAAAAGGATTTGTTTAGATTTTTTTACGAATATAGTATATTCTTTCCTGTTAATGTATTAAAATATTTTGAAATCCATAGTAATTTTCTCTTCTTCGAACGTATTTTGGTGAATTTTTTTTTTCAAAATGGGGTATCTAAAAACAGGAATAAAATATTGTAGAAAGCTTGTTGGCAAGGATGTAACATTCCATGTCATTTGGCATTTAAATGATATTTTTTGAGTTTTCTAAAGATTATAATAATGCTTTTGTAGGTTGGAATCGTGAATTGCTTTTTATAAGTAGTGCAGATAATAATTATACAGAAGCATCCGCTTCAATTGCAATTACAAAAATTTAGTGGGAAACATTTCTTCTAATTCCTTTCCTCTTAACAGAGACAAAAATGTTAAAATTACATGATAAGAATGCTGTGGAAGATCTTCCATACCGCACAATGACCATATTTGAATATCTCTTAACGATAGATACGTGTCTTGTATGCCAATTTCAATTCTTTCACCTTGAAATTCAGCGCGACTCCTTTATATAATGCAAATTGCAAGAGATCATATGAATAAAAATTTGGAATTTGATCATAGTAAAATTCGTGATAATAAAGGTTTCATGGATGGAAAACAATATCCTTCAGAATCTTCATACTACGACTTTCCTATTAGTATGATTTCCTTATATGATTAATATTTTGTGATATTCTTAATAATATTCCATTGGCATAGAGTAAAAATATTTTTATTGAATGTTGATCATTTTAATGTTGACATATGTCTAACGATGGTAGAATTGATATGCAATGCTTCTTAGAGTTCAGAATCACTTATCTTCACGGATATAATCAAGAATGCTTTTTGTTAATTTACTTTCAAATTGGTGAAATGATGTAAGACTATTTTCTACCTACCTGGAACGTCCCAGACGCTTAAGTGAGAAAAGAAAACTAAAATACAGATTGAATAACAAAAAGTTCGTGTTTGGTTATTGCATCTCAACTATTTTCTACAAATTGCTGGAAATACCTACGACATGTTTTTCAAAAAAAAAAACTATTAATAAATGTTTTTTTTATGTTAACTCACGTATCCAGGAGTTTCATGCGATGCGTTTTCATTCTTGTTTCCGTTAATATGCCAAATGCAATTTGCGGAATTCATACTTTCGATAGAAATAAATTTAAAAATCCGCGTCGAGGAATGTTTTTTGAGAGAGCCTTAAAACCCTTCATGTTCATATTCAGACCAATAAAGGGACAGTGAGGCCTTTAGTACGAGCTCTTTGGCCCTTTGAATCAGAACATGAAGGGAGGTATCTACTGCGTGTTTGGTCAAATATGGCAAATCCACAAGTATGCAACGTAAAGTGAAATGCGAGCATGAAATATGCGGAAAAAAGTTCGATGTAACATAAATCGTGCCGATAAAAATGTATGGGTATTTTGGGAGGGAAAAGAATTAAACCAAGCAATTTAATATCCTGACTATCACATACTTACTGGAAAAACATAATTTGTGATATTTGCAGCATTCATTAGAATTGAGAATCCCGCAAGTTTGTCATTGCAAAGCATCCATATTGCGTTTTCCATAGGGGGGTATAGGTGGCGGAGGCCTCGGAGGAGGCTGTGGAATATCCATATTGCGTTTTCCAAAGGGGGGATAATGCGGTTCAGGTATCGGAATAGGCTGTGAAATATCCGTATTAAGATTTCTATCAGGGAAGCCTATCCACGGCGGAGGCCTCGGAGGAGGCGGTTGAGCATCCATATTGCGTTTTCCATAGGGGGGTATAGGTGGCGGAGGCCTCGGAGGAGGCTGTGGAATATCCATATTGCGTTTTCCAAAGGGGGGATAATGCGGTTCAGGTATCGGAATAGGCTGTGAAATATCCGTATTAAGATTTCTATCAGGGAAGCCTATCCACGGCGGAGGCCTCGGAGGAGGCGGTTGAGCATCCATATTGCGTTTTCCATAGGGGGGTATAGGTGGCGGAGGCCTCGGAGGAGGCTGTGGAATATCCATATTGCGTTTTCCAAAGGGGGGATAATGCGGTTCAGGTATCGGAATAGGCTGTGAAATATCCGTATTAAGATTTCTATCAGGGAAGCCTATCCACGGCGGAGGCCTCGGAGGAGGCGGTTGACTATCCATATTGCGTTTTCCATAGGGGGGTATAGGTGGCGGAGGCCTCGGAGGAGGCTGTGGAATATCCATATTGCGTTTTCCAAAGGGGGGATAATGCGGTTCAGGTATCGGAATAGGCTGTGAAATATCCGTATTAAGATTTCTATCAGGGAAGCCTATCCACGGCGGAGGCCTCGGAGGAGGCGGTTGACTNGGCGGAGGCCTCGGAGGAGGTTGTGGATTATCCACTTGCATACTGAGAACAGAAAACATTACCAAATATTACCAGTTTTAAAAATAACTCGTAAATGTTGACTTAAACAATAGAACTTTTTTGTCAAAACGTTAGTTGCAAACTTCGTATGACCACGTAGCGAATAGAAAGCTAAGTTACAACAGCCATCAATTCCGATCAAAACCAATGCGCAGTGGCGGATTTAACATTAATAACAATATGTATTTAATAAAAAAGTAGTTATGCGTTTATTATTACAAAACGAAATGTTTTCATATACAATGTGTAATAAATATTAAAGATAAATAATGCAAAGTTTTATTAATGACATTCTCGCGTATGGAAGACCCGCCACTACCCAGAGGAAAACTTGATATAACGCCGGCCTGTGATGGAACTGCATAGATAATGCCAAGGTTGCACAAATTAACAGGAGCATAACCAACATGCATAAACTAAAGGAATTTAATCAGTATCTAGGGCACTGTAACAAAGTTCTGATAAAGTGAGAGTCATTCAGATTCCCTTTACTCCTCATAAGAAGTAACAATTATTCTCTCATATTTTTCACTTACATCATATCTGTATTTTTTCCCAATTTTAGTTTAAATATTTTAGTATAAGAATAAGTGAAGTAGGTCATTTATTCGTATTCTCTATTATTGTTAACTCAAAAATTGCCTCTCTGTTTTGATTAATACATTCATTAAAATAAGATATCGTGTCCACATCAATAAAATGACATTCTTATAAACTAACAAATTTAACAGATAAAAGAACATAGAAACAAAAGAAGGATATCGCGATCGCAATATCACAACCACAAAGCGCATGGAAACCCACCCGGAGGAGAAGACTCCTAAGAGTACCTCCGCTATCACAACGGTGATCATCAACATTCTGACTGTAGTCACCATGTCGTCTACAGAACACACTTACGCCGCACTACGCGAAGAGGCAAAAAGAGCGCCTTCTTATAAACACCGCGATGCATTCGCTCAGAGGAGAGAGGGGTTTGCTGATGGCAACGGAGAGCGAGGAATGGTGACGCAGGCTGGGATTAGACAGTGGGGAGCGAGTGTAAGGGGTAAGGAAGATATGAATGTGTGGTATATAGGTAGAATTTGGTCATTCTAGTTTCATTGTACACAAATTTCGTTTTGTATATACTTAAGACTTTTTTTATTTTTCGAAAAATCATAATATAAAATAGAATTGAAGTGTAAAATATATAAAATAAAGCACATTGATTTTTTAAAAGTTTTATTTGAATGGTCATAATCAACGGTTTGTCGTGTAAGAGAAACTTTCATTCTGTTAAATACATACAATGAGCTAATATTATAAAACCTTTAAAGTCTGTTCCAGGCGATATAGTACGCTGTTTTCCGACCTTACTCATCATCCCCTGTATGAAACTGTGTCATATTTACTCTTTCGTCGTCCCCAACAAGTAAGCATTCTTGAATCAATGCTTATGCCAACCTTGCAAATAAATTCTAGGCACGGAACACTAGCAATAAATATAAAAATTAAAAAATAAAATAATAAAAATTAGTAATTGCATGAGGGACTGACGAATCTTGTTAAATAAATTCCTTAAAATTACATCAAAGATGGCTTATGCTCATACTTCCTGAGTGCTTCCAATTACGCTTATCACCAATCAATCTATTCAAAAATCTTATCGACTCCTTTAAAAATGTGAATACGATAAACGACCCCTATCGCCTCTCCAGTTTATCTCAAACATTTCTAGATCAGATTTTTCTCAACAATGAAACCTCGTGTGTATTTGAAGTGTTCTGCGCCGATTACAGCGATCACCTTGAACAAATGTTGACCTATAAAAATAAACTTAAACCACATAATATCATTTACAAATTTTCTAAACAAATAAATGAAACGAATTTAGCAATATTTACAAATTATTTGCGTAAGGAAACTAGCAAACGGCGAGAAATAATTATATTTATTCCAACATTCCTAAAATATTACAACTGTTGCTTTTGTATAAAACACATATTATTTTACACAAAGAAAAACCATAGACGAATCATCCAACAAATAAGAATTTATTAAAAAAACCTGCACCGTTTATATTCTTTTTCAAAACTCTATATGCATATACCCGAATTCAAGAATTATTTTCGTTAGTACATTATTGTTCTTCAAAAAGTATTCTACGCTGCTAACGTTATGGAAAGTTAGATGTTAAAATCGAAGAACGGAACCATAACCATACGGAATATTATTAAGAATTACACGTCACCTGAGAATAGCAACAAAAACTTTTCCATATTAAACCATGGCAAAATCGTATTAAATCTACTTGACATTGCAAAATTGTTAAATTCTTATTTCTCAGAAGTAGTTAAATAACTTATTTAATATCACAAGAGATCACCGAATATATCCACCCGCGTGCCCCGTCCTTTGTTCACTTCTGAAACAAACGCCAGTGAAATCATGGAAATCATCCATTATTTAAAAAACAAAGTTTCAACGGACGTGGATATTATACCCGAATTTATTGTTAAATTTTCCTCCCAAGTTATATTAAATCCAGTCATAAACACATTATATCTTTATCGGAAGGCTATATTAAATCCAGTCATAAACACATTATATCTTTATCGGAAGGGTATTTCCTGGCATATAGAAGAGAGCTAAATTGAAACATTTTGAACAAAAAAGAAGCAAACACAATGTTAGTAATTATCTACGAATTTCTCTACTACAGACTTTTTAAAAAATCCTTTAAAAATTGTTCTATATGCGTCATCTAGAATTTTTAACAAAATTTAACATTCTCTAAGACGATCTATTCGAATTTCGAAAAATCTTTTACACCACCAGATCAATATTTTCTTCCTTAAATGTTTTTACTACTTCTTTTGACCTTGGAGATAATTATCAGGGTGTTTTTCTTGATTTATCTAAAGCATAAGATCAAGAATTTCTTTCTTAAAAATTACAATAATTTGGCATTTCTGTACTCTCTTATCAGTGGCTGAATTCCTCTGTAAAAGATAGATATCAAAAGGTCTAAATATCATATAATAAAAAGAAAGTAATTCAGCATTGTTGTATGTGAACGACATGACTTCTTTCACATCAGATTGTAAAATGCGTTGTTTTTATCGATTACACTAATCTATTACGTATACACGTCTGTGCTAAAAACATTTTCTAACCTCTCGTCTTGGTTCCATGGAAATCGTCGTAAACACTGACTTCCTCGTTGTAAACACTGACAAAACAGTGTCTATGTCATTTCACAATAAAATCACAAAATCTGTACTGCAGGTTTCTCTTTCATTAAGTGGAACGCAATAAAGAACTGTTACTTAAACTAAGTTTTTAAGGTCTTCATATTTAGGAAATCCTCAAATGAAATGTTCTCGTTGACAATCATAATTCGAAATTAAGTAAATAATGTTACAGAAACCGAATCTTAGTTAATATTGTTAGTCCACATATTTTTCCTGTTGCGTATATTTTGCAAAAGTTACCACCCATTTAAGGTACAGCATCATCTTCTGGGGCAACATCGGGCAGAGGGTCCAAACTTTCAGAATACAAAAGGATATTGTTCGGATAATAGTAAATCTCACCACTGAATCTCTTGTACACTTTTATTCAAGAAATTAAATATTTTAACACTTTCCTGCATTTATATTTATGAAACTGCCGTTTAGGTTAAGACCGAATTATTGAAGAAACTTGATTGTTTCATACAAAACGTTGTGTTCACGAACACAATATTCGCAAATGGAATAATATTCATCGTCTGTGTGTCAAACTCGCTTTGCCAAAAAGGGTCGTACCATTCGGGAATCGTTGCATATAATTCCTGCCCAATAATGTAAAAGATATTATTAAATTGAATCTTCTAAAATTCGCTTCGTGTGCATCCGTGCTTCAACACTGTAAAAGAATTTACTGATTTAAATACAACATATATCCGTCTTGTACAGTACATTATCTCGTTATTATTTTATAACTTTTAAAACATTTTACAATAATTTCTAAACTGTTTTATAGCATGTAGTATTTTCTCTTATTATTCATGTAATTTTAATTGTATATATACTCAAAGCCGACACGGTTTTCTACATTAATTCTGTAGATCCATTTTAGCCCAGGTTTCTCCCCTGATTTCCTACGGATAGAAGTGGACTTTTTAAAAGGCTGTCTACGCTCTTACCTAGAGATGGTATATAGAGATAATTATTATCGAATTTAGGGTTATTTAAAAGTTACGAATTATCAACAATACTTTTCGTATGCCGTGTAGTTCGATAATAGTACGAACTTGTGAAATGACTTTTCTATGTTTTATCAAATACAATATTTATGGTATTTTTTATTAATATAACACGCGTCGAACTATTTTTTATCGTTAGAAGTATGTTAAAAGTTAAATCCGCCTCTGCCTTAGATGCATTGATCGGAAATGATGGGATACTCCCTTGGTTGATTCTGGAGCGTAAATTAGTTTATTGTCCTCCACGTGGTCATACGCAGTTTGTAACAGCATTTTTGACAATAAAATTTCTTTACAATCACATTATTTCCAATTTGTGAAAATATTTTATAACTAAGCGCGTAATAAAATCTTAATTGATTTTTTAAACTGGACATTTACAATCTCTTAAATTCCAGACGGTGAACATATTTTATAGCTTAGTGCGTATCTAAATCTTAATCGATATTTCACGCTCCGGACATTTACAAATACTTAAATTCCACACAGTGAAAATATTTTATAACTAAGTGTGTAATTACAATGTTATATACTTTTTATAGTAAATTAAATGCAATTTATATTATTTCTGTTACAAAAACTAAGAAATAAATTTTTTTTTCTGAAGATAGAACCTCTGTTGTTGAGACATGCAATAACTGCTAGAAGATTTTTTGATGATCCATCAAACGATTTTAAGAGTATTGTAACAGAAAATATTTTATAACTAAACTTTTATATTTTAGTATATATTGTATAACAGTGTGAAAAATCGATTAAGATTTAGTCATGCATTTAGGTGTGTAAATATACTTTAACCTATTTTTTACTATCTCGACCAGTATTCAATCCTACGGTAAGAATGATTCTGGTCTTTCAAAAGATTTAAGACTAATGGGAGCGAACAATGTTTGTAATCTATGTCACAAGGTTAGAGAAAACAGTTGCTGTGTTAGGATGTGAGGAAACAGTTACATAATACAAACAAATATTAGGATACGCTTCATAGTTATCGAAAATATTTAGGATTCATGAAATAATTTGAGACCTATTCAACACAATATGTCACTCATCTTGTCTCATAGGCTTTCTGATTTTCCTTTGCAATGTAGTTTGTTTTCTTAATAGAAGAAAGTGTCCAATACATTCATTAAATTTTCACGAAACAAAATAATTATTTTTCTGCAGTATCACTATATTTTATGTTAAACTAGTGGAGCAATACCATTGCTCATACTTTCTCATATACGATTTTCCATCTCCAGAATAGATTAAAATATTCTATAGTATGCGTTTCATGCTGGCGTGGTCGTCTATATTTTGGACGTCTTTCACTGCTCTGTTTATTCTCAAAGTCGCTAATTTAAACATATTATTGTCCTATATTTAAAATTTGAGTGTCAAAAAAACACTCAGTATAACATTTCAAAACATATAGCGACATATCAGTCTTTAAAACATTGTAAAAATGTTGAGTAATTGTAATGTAGTTACTGACAGAAAGTTATGTATTTTCGTATAAGCAGTGCGTTTTTGTCCTCCTATGTATTTTATTATTATCATATCGGTCATTTCAGTTTACTAGCAGTGTATTCTACGTCTTCTTGGTTTATTTACATTGCTAAGTATGGTTCAAACTTCGTGAAACACTAAAAAAACGCGTAAATGTAGCAGATATAAATTATTTTACAGCGTCTATAACAAATTTTTAAGCGAAATAGCGCTATAGCTGATGTAATGTACGCAAATTCAACATTACATGCAGAAAAGTAAAGCAATTACACGTGCAGACAAATTAAGCAAAAACTTCGTATAAATTTGTGGAAAATTTGATAAATGTACTTTGATATTTATGTGAAAAGCCCTTTGTTTTCAGGTAAAAAGAATATTGAGAGTTTGTGCATGTGTTAGAAGTAAATTTTACCCTACATAAGAAAAGTAAAAAAAGAAATTCTACCATTCGGTACTGAGTATAAGAGAATGTAATACTTTATTGATACTACTTTTCGTTTTCACGAAGATGGATGAATCCGTCCATGGAACTATTTTGGAAACCTCAATGTAATTTTTATCATTAGATGTTTAAAGAAACACTTAAGTTTCCACGTAACAATACTTAATTCCAATTAAAATCAATAATACGACACTGGGAATTAAATTCGTTACCATTTTCACCGGGTGAGTGACATAATATTTAGACATGTTAGCGAACAAAGTAATTAGTCAACTAAGTAACAAATTAAGTCAATTAACTAAACAAAGAAGGTATAAATGTCTTAGTATTATCGTGTCAGTTTCTACACTTTTCGTGCTAACCATATTCTGTTATTCTTCTCCGCTTTTCTCAATATGCAAATCTAGATATATAGAAAAATAGTGGTACTAGATATTGAAAGAAAAGAAGATTCATGTGAAATTTAAAATGTTTATTATGTCTTAGTGCCCATTCTCGTATATTTACTCTGTCTCATAATACATCTCTTTCGTTTTTTTAAAACNATATATATATATATATATATATATATATATATATATATATATATATATATATATAGTTATTGCCACCATTTTACACATAATTTGTGTATTTTTAAATCAGGATTAAAAAATGTAATGAAATACAATCATGAAAATAATATTAAAAATTTAATATAAAACGATCTTCAATTTTGGTTTTCGTTGCAGAGACTTCTTTATTTAAACTCTACTAAAAAATGTGTACACTACTTAAGAATTTCTTGTACACTACTAGAAAATGCTGCAGGCTACAAATTGTGTTGTTTAAGCTGAATCTGTTGCATACTCTTTCTTTGAGTTTTTAACATGATGAAGGGAGACTATAGTGTAAAATTCCCTCAATTAATCAAAAAATAATAATAATAATAATAACAAAAATAAATGATTCCTTAGCCTTCCGCAGATTATCACATTTTCTCTTAATTATAACATTCTTGAAAGTAGTAATTAAGGGTTCTGATTTACCCATTTTTTAAGGAATAATTAAGGAGAAAGTAGAAAATTTTATACTAAAATGTCATAAACTTGTATGACAATATCATACACTTAGACTGTACAAGATAACATCGCAACTTCCATTAGTAAATAGCCCCCACTACAACAAAATTGTTCATTTTAAATCACGTGTATGTGTTTGTGTGAATAAATATTTTCGTTGCACATTGTCTTTGCGACAATGAAAAATTTTCATATTCCAATAAACTTTAATTATTTCATGTTCTTTCTTAATTTTCTTTGGATAGTAAGTGTCAAGAAATTCAAATTCTTCTACAATATTATTCAGGAAGTTAAAAAATTGGCTGTAATCTAGCCATATGTTTGAGAGAAAGAAATATGTTTGTTTACAAATAATAAATGTTCTCCTAATAAATTATAATAATAAATGGATTTAAGATATCAAGTAAATTATGTACAATGTACTTGCGATATAATGTGAATTCCACTTGTTATAATAAAAGGAAAACTCATTATAGAGTATTATAAATATATATTTATAAAAGTGATATTAAGAAATATTATAATATTTATTTTTTATGAATCTGACGAGTAGCTTATGTAAATATTTGACACATTCAAACAAAACTTAAATGATTTGTTTCGATTGAAATAATCGGTAATATCATTAACTATTCTATCTGAGTTGGGTATGTTCGTTTAAACAATTGCCATACAAAACAACTTCACTGACATCCTCAGAAAAAAAATTTGCGTATTAACATTAGAAATACTTGAAGTGAGCGCTGTCTATCAGAAGGCCGGCGAATTGTTTTACACATTCCGCGATTTTGTGTACATTTTACATGAAATTTTTCACACGTTGCCGTGTACAACCTTAATTTATGTGTCAATTAAAATTTGACGTGACATGTCCGAAATTACTCTGTCTTACTTTTTTCAATTCTGTTCAATTCAATAGGCCAGTTTATTTACTAGATTTATATTTTAAATTACATATGCCGAGTTTTAGTCCCTTGGCCTTCTTAAGCCTTTCAGTGCCGTAGGCTGTGCGTTACATGCCCTGGTATTCACTCTCAATGAATTGCTCAGTTGTGTCTACATGAATTTGAATCTTAATGAATTGTTCAGTTGCGAAAGCAAGACTTGTTTTGAATTGATACCCACAGACACTTTTAGCTCAAACACATGGTACAAAATTAGAAGAAATTTTTTAGATATATAAAAATGTTTTGATACATACTATTTCTTTTTTTAAATACAAATAATTTCTTGAATTCGATTCCATTTAGAATTTCTTTTTTAATTCGGTGTGTTTTATTATCAGCAGTGTATAAATTATTATTTGCTATTTATGTATTATTAGTGTCATTAAAGAACAGAATAAATTTTCAGCAAGTGTTGACTATTGTTAAAAGTATTTGATGACCCACAATTAAAATGAAAAGACAATGGAACAGTTTGAAATCTCTCAAATTGCGGTGATACTCACCGCCAGATAAGAGATTACTTATGTTAAATAAAAACTGCAGACGCGACCAAGACTCGAACTCGAGACGTTCAGGTTAAGGCGCCCATGCGCTTACCAACTGCGCCATTTCGTTTGCCTCAAAAGCCCAGGACCTTCCATTAAAAAAACAACATTCACTTAAAAATAGAATATTAACATCATTCAGATGGACATTTAACATTTTACACAAAATTTACATACTTATAATTTTATTACATGACCCAACAGCAAACAAGTGATGTAAAATAGATATTTACAACAAAACATTTTTACCAAATTTTTACTTACTTAAATATTATGTAGGATATAAGAGAGATTTATTACATTCCTTTTTTCTTAGACATTGCTAACAATAATAATAACAGTATCAAATTGAATATTACATGTACAGCTTTTAACATACGGTAACACATGTTTGCAAATTGTAAATGCTGATAAACATTTTTTTACTGTAATCATTCTAATACATTTTATTAAATTTATTTTAAAACATTTACGACTGTTTCATATTTCAATCTAGGTAGGGTTTTGAAAATTATATTTTCCTATTTCTCTCTCGTCAAGACTACGCAAAATTGCCACATTTTTCCATAGGATTCTCAAAATAGTATGCGGTCCCATACAACTGGAAAGAACTTATGGAATACATTTGCTTTCGCGTTTGAGGTTCTCGGTACTCGTAGAAGAACTCGAACTCCGTGTTCTCGGATCGTGACATGCGGCCCCGTGACCGCGAAGTCGAAAAACTTGGTACCTCCTGACATTCGGGTAGAGTGCCCTATGCGGGCGCAAACAGTCGCCTCGGCCATGTTCACCAACTTTCCCTTGCGCGCGGGGTAGCGTGCCACATGCCGGTGCGAAACGTTGCCTCCTTGCGCACCGATCCCACGTCTTTTCCTTTTAGTGTAGTCGGTTTTCTTGTGTCTTCCTCTTTCTTTTGACGCCTTTACCGTATTCTTCTGATTGGATTTGTGGGGATTTGCTCCGCGTGGCGTTCGCGCTGTGCTGCTTGGCGCGGCGCTCTCACTATTTCTCTCTCTCGAAGCGGGATATTGAGCGGAAAACAATAAATCTACTCGTGAAAATTATGAGATTAGTCCCATAAAGTCTCTCTCTTTANTATATATATATATATATATATATATATATATATATATATATATATATAAAATTAAATAGCCAGGGTTTTCTGGTAAGTTTGACCACCTAAATAATCATGACCCATAGCATTGGTGGGATCGACTACTCCGCTAATTAATTTTATAATCACTCAAAACTGAACATAATTAGTGCTTTATCCTTACATTTAATTAAGAGCCACAACTTTTGGGAATATCAATTGAACTCTTTACATGATTAGTGTAGTGGTAACCATGAACTACCAAATCCATTAAGCAAATCAATTAACATCGTAAAGAATGGATTTCATGACGGGCGTGGTTCTGCCCATTTATTAAAATATATCACACATTGTAAGTATCAAATACTCGTAACTTCAAATGAAACTTGCTTTATTTGAATATTTACTACATTGCTACTAACTAACATTACTAATCCTCAAATGCTTACAAATCCCTTTATCACTCAAAAAAAAATTCACAAGCTCTATGCTTTACAATCTTTTTATTACAGTGATATGGGTATAGCAATGAGTCCCCAACATATTATCTTTATTCAATAATTACTTTACGCATTGATCTCACGACAAACAAAGCTAATTTGTCCTGTTAATTAGCCGAGACATTACTGTCATCCCTTGAAAGTTCAATGTAATGACGCATACACATAATTATGTTTCGCAACGCGCTGCTTGCATATACCAAGATCTGGACGCAGTCAGCCATGTTATGTTACCTTACTCATTGACATGTAGATGCGCTGCCATTCACGAAAACTGGGTAGGCGTGCCGGGTGGTTGTCGTTCTCAATGACCTTTAAACTGCCAGCCGCCAAAATCGTCTTCACCTTTACAGCTGATCTGGTAGAAGCCGAACTTCACATATCCGTACTCGGTTGTCACCAGTCACCTCACAGAGATCTCGTAGTCTAGATACAGTTTATGGCCGTTCCGTTCGATTTACCAACTTCCGGATCGCGACCCGAACACATCACGAGATACTTTTCCAAGACCGAACTAATTACTGACGTGATGGTTTGTCGCCATCTGACGCGATGCTGAGCTACTCGCCATCGAAAATACCGAAATGATCTCGAAGTCAGAAGTTAATAAGTCTCGAAGACAGAAAATTATGCAAAAGCAAGTGTTTGGAAAATCTCGCACTTGTTAGCGATTGTTGCGAAGTGATAGCTCACTAAATCGTGAGAACACTTATGATCGTTCCGATGTAAGCCCACTCCGATGATTCAAGTTAAGTTACATATAACATGTAAGTAAAAGCTCGCTAAGTACTACGTTCTTGCTCAGTAAGAAGGTTCTCAGATCAGTAATATGAAGATACTTAGTGAGATCAAGAAAATTACCGGCTCAGTAAGAAACTCGAGCGCTTCCGCACACCTCTTTTTGTAAAACGAACCCCGGCTATTTTCCAAAATTTTGATGAGACAGTCACGCCCATCTTCACGTCACGTGGTGTCTGAATCCAATTATCGTGTTCCGGCACTCCGCGTGGAGCCATTTTAATTGGCTAATGGCCCGTGACGTTTTCTCGTTCTCGGATAATGCCGACGCCGTATTTCCAACAACACTTTGCAATAATATTGTGAGGTCATACCTGGAAATATAGTGGATAAATGAACGTATTACGTTAGAAGTAGCAATATGAAAGAGAGGTCGTGTAAACCGGTTACCTGTAATTGATGAAAATAAATTTTCTCTGTGATAAATTGTGTTTTGTAATGTAATTTTTTAAGGCGGTATTTGATCAAACATCTTTATTTTTTTAATGTATGTCTCAGAATCGTAATTATTATTCTGGCGTTGAGTATATTTTTCAAATATAAACACGCATTTAGGATACGGCGTCATCTTCTGAGGCAAATCTGGGCAGAGCGTCCAAACTTTCGGAACAGGAAAGGCGATTATTCAGATAATTTGTAAATCTCACCACCGAATCTCTTGTAAACCCTTATTCAAAGAACTAAGTATTTGAACACTTCCGTGCATTTATATTTCTTAAACTGTCGTTTTGTTAACACCGAATTACTGAAGCACTTCTATTGCTTCATACAACAAGTTGTGTTCACGAACACTATACTCGCAATATGAATAATATTCATTGTTCGAGTGTGTCATCCGCGTTTTGCCAAAAAGGGCCGTATCATTCGGGAATCGTTCCATATCATTCCCAGCCCAAAAATATAAAAGAAATTATTAAATTGAATCTCTTGAAATTAATAATATCCTACACTGTAAAAGAGTTCAATGTTTTTAATAAAAATTAAAGCCCTCGTGTACTTTATCACGTTATTCTTTTAGTACTTTCAAAATATCTGACGTTAATTTATATATTTTTACAGCATGCTAGTATTATATATTTTTATTCATATAAATCTAGTTGTAGGTGTACTCAACGCTGGCTTATTCATTTAATTATTATCGAATTTAGTGTTATTTAATAGTTAGAAATTATCAACAATACTTTCAGAATGATTTGTAGCTCGATAATAATACGGATTTGTGAAAAGAATTTCTATATTACATTAAATTCTATATTCATTAATATTTTAATAAAATAATACGTGTAATAACAATTTTTTATTGTTAGGAGTATGTTGAAATGTTGAATCTAGCTCTGCATTAGGGCCCTTGATCGGAATTGATGAAATAGTCACTTGCTTGCTTTCTGAGAGTAAATTGCAGTTAATCTGACCGACACCGGTATTGTTGTTTTGTATATTTATAGAAATCCTCAATCAGATCTTTACATATTTTTTCGGAACTTCAACATTGTTTTAAAACGTATCACACATAAATCTACTAAATCTATCGTCGGGCTGTCGGAGTTTTCCAGGAACTGGCTTGATAAATTAAAGGTCGTTTTCATGTTGCTCATTTCTTTATTGGTATTAGAAAGCTTTTTCGGCTGCATAGCAACCATCATCAGTAACATACACTGAAAAATATAAATGTTCATAAAATGACAATAATAAAAATAAAAAAA
>NNCF01131624.1:51079-66363 GCA_002313205.1 Laupala kohalensis | reverse complement strand
CCAATTCCAATATTTACCTCTTTACGAGTAAAATGAAAACATCACTTCATACATTAGACGATCGAAAGAAACTTTTTCTTCGCGTTGTAGCCTCCGAAACAGCAAAGAAACTGTCTCCACGAATATTTATTGAAAAGTTCAAAAGATTTCGTTGAACGGAAACGACTCTTTGTCGAGTTATCTAAGTTCTGCGAATAAACAAATTAATAAAGAAGAAGAAAATTAAGAATTTGAAGTTCAATCATGTTACTGATTTTGTAAAGGAAACCATGCAATTAAACACACGAAGACAGTTTTCGTTAAGAAATTCTGTTTAAAAACCATAATAATAATAATAATAATAATAATAATAGAAGAGTAAACTCAAGAGCCAATTTCTCATCGCATCAACAATGGACCTGTGAGGTTTCAACCACAATTTATAGAGATTTGCAGCGTTTCGTTCATCGAGTACCGAAACATTCTGAAACATTCGAGACGTCTCTCAGAGCAAAGAATCTACATCCAAAAGGCTACAAAAGTAAAAGAATGAAAAATTGGCTAAAACCCATGGATTCAAAAAAATCGCCCTGTGTGAGCTTCTGTTGTATCAAGAAGAAGAGAAGAAGAAAGCAATTGGAAAAACACGCTTTATGACGTCGACTAACACAAATCCTTAAGAAGAATAGAAATAAATATTTTTTTAAACGTTTCATCACTTACGCCATATATTTTCAATTCATGAGAAGGCGATAGGACTCGCAAATGGGAAAACTAATATTTAAAAAAAAATTAACCAAATTGGAAAAGCACCTCTCTTCTAAAACAACAACACTATTATGCGTTTCATTGCGCACCAAATGTACCTACAAGTTTTCCAATCACATCGCATTATTTTGCAATAAAATTAATACAGCGGACGAATGGAATACAATAATAATGAAAAACGGTAAGTTATGGGACGATCCCGATNTAAAAACAATTTTTTTTTTTTTTTTTTTTTTGGGGGGGGGGGTCTATTTCGTCTTCTTCCTCCTGTTTTAGTACCTGTTGCCAGAGTTCGCCGCTTGGCGCGCGCGCGTCGACGTCTGGAGGACGATGACGTCACTACGACTGCTTCCGCTGCCGAGGACGTGGCTTCCGGTTGCCTCCTCGGGGACTTCCCTCGCAGATCCTCTCGTAGAAGTTCGGAACACGTCGTCGCTTGTTGTCGGAGGAAGACGTCCGTGTTTTCAGGGAGGAGACTAGTACTCCATCGCAAAGGAGCCGACACGGGGATCGGAACCGCTCTTTCACATCTTCTTCGCAATATTCCGGACCGAAGATCGCGACACCTATTGCTCGTCACGTTTTCCGAACCGAGTAGAGGAGGAATTAGAGTGGAATTAGAGGAGGAAGAGTCCATGTCGGTAGTTGGTGGTGACGTCACTTCTGTCTTGGGTGGCGAAGAAACTACGTTCTTGACGAACATTGTGTGCACGCTCACTTTAGGAAACATTGTTGTTGTTCCTCTTCCTCCTTCCTCCTCCTCCTCTTCCTCCTCCTCCATCTCCCCTCTCTGCTTCGTCTTCGATTGCTTTGGTGACTTTCGTCTCTCTATTTTCCCTTTCACCGATTCAACAACATTCTTATCATCCTCCTCCTCCTCCTCCCCTTTCTTTGATTTCGACTTCTTGGGAGATTTCTTCCGTTCGATTTTAGATTCCACGTCAACGCGTTGTGGTATCGAGTCCTCCTCTTCTACCTCTTCTTCTTTATTCTTACTCTTCGATTTCTTCTTCTTCTTCGGAGATCTCCGTCGATCCAGGTTCATTAGGGGCATCTCCATTTCCATATCGGGGACACTGCGAACGATGAATTCTTCTGGAATTTCAGAGGACGTTGCAACTAACGCTTCCTTCGACTTTGGTGGTTTCTTCTTCTTGGGAGATTTCTTTCTCTCAATTTTATTCGTTTCCTCGATTTCTCCTCCTCCTCCTCCTCCTCCTCCTTCCAACTCTGTGTCGTGTACTTCGATCCTGGGCACTGGGAACGGGTCATCGTGAATCGACGAACAATGCTTCTTGAACGAATCCTCCGCGAATAACTCGTCGTCCATTCCTTCCTCCATTTCCAAGGAATCGGCGTGCGTGACGATTCGTTCAGACTCGAGACCGAATCGTGACGTTCTTCTGATGTCTTCTTCTCCTTCTTGTTCCTCCGTTGTTGTAATCCTCTGGGATTCCTGTTTCTTCTTCTTCTTCTCCTTCGAAGATTTCTTCTTCCGCTGTAGAGGTTTCTCTTCCTCCAGATGAGCGTATTCCACATCCGGCATGGTCTGCACCAGTTGGTGAATGGTGGTTGACGGTGTTGACGAAGGGATGACGTCGATAGAGACTTCGTCTTCAAAGCTCACCGATTTGGTTGAGGAGGAGCGTTTGGGGCTTTTATTGCTGCTGTTGTCTGCTGCCCCAAACCTTTCAAAAAGGTCGTCTTCGGGGAATTCAGCACTCAGTCGACCGAAGAAAGGATCGATCACAATTTCCGTACCAGCAGTCGAACAACAATCTTCTAGACGCAACCAGGGATCGTTCGTTTTCGCTTGTACCACGACCTCTTCACGACTACTGGATTTCAAAATGGATCTGGGTCTCGTCTTTTCTTCCTCTTCTGCTTCATTCGCTGCTTCATCTTCATCTTCGAAGCTAATGGATCTCGACGCTCCGGTCTTTATCGTCTTTCGAGATTTCTTCTCTCTCCTGATTGGTCCAGACCACTGTATGAAAGACACATCCACATTCAGTTCCGCTATCGAAGGATCCATTTCGAACTGATTACTTCCTCTAGCACACATTCCTATCTCATCTTCTTCGTCTTCTTCCTTTTGGGACTTAAGTTTTCGGGGTTTCTCCACTTCAACAACTGAGACATTCTCATTTAAATCTGAATCACCAGATACAACATTCGATTTTTCGTTCTTCCTGTCTTCCGGTGAGACTGATGTACAAACTTCCGTAACTACGACATCACTAGCGCGCTGTGGCGACGCGTTGCCCAACTGAAATTCACTGCTCATCGGAGGAAGTGACCGTCTTTCGCCCAACTTCCGTAATTCCCTTTCGCATTCCAAACTCAGAGATTTCGACCAATCACCCGCTCGTCGCTTTTCATGGAACTTTAATTCAATGTTTTCTGCTTCTAGTATTTTCTCTTGGGATTTCGATTTCGAAATGCCGGTTTGAATGGTTGGTTCTCTCGCTGCTGATGACGAAACGACGTTTGGAGACTCCGTCATCACATTACGAGATGTTTCAATCGGAACTCCTCTCTGTCCACTGCTGCTCGGAAGTTCCTTCATTTCCGACGATTGCAAGAGGATGTCGTCGTCGTCAGCGGTGAGAGGTTCAAGGACGAAATCGTCATCGCTCTCCTCTGTATTCGGTTTCACGATGTAAGTTTCACATTCCGCACGTTTCGGTTCAGAGAGATCGTCTGATGAATTTTTAGTTTGTTCTATATCAGTCTTCAGAATCTCAGAACTCTGTTCCAGTTCGGACGCAACAATTGGTTCTTGTACATCAATAAGAGGTTCAATCAGAAAATCTTCGTCACTCTCCACATTCTGTTTTGTAAGTTCCCCTTCAACAGGGGTTGGTTTAGAATGAGATTGCTTTTCAGCTATTTGTTCCAATGATGATTCACTAGTCTTCTTCCACTGTTTTCCATCTACTGTTGTTATCTCCGGAATTTTCGATAAAATTATTTCTTCTACTTCAATAAGGGGTTTGCTGACACAACTGTCACCCTCCGAACCCACACTTTGATTTAAAACATTAGATTGGTCTCCTCCAGCAGGTATTTGTTGGGATTGCGGAGATTGTTCTTGAGTTATTTTAATCGTCTGTTCTAAAGAAGATACGCTTGTCGTTTCTGATTGTTTATCATCCGCTTTTGTTATCTCAGGAATCTGTTCAATTTTTGGTACAACAATTGGTTCTTGTACATCAACAAGAGGTTCAATCAGAAAATCTTCGTCACTCTCCACATTCTGTTTTGTAAGTTCCCCTTCAACAGGGGTTGGTTTAGAATGAGATTGCTTTTCAGCTATTTGTTCCAATGATGATTCACTAGTCTTCTTCCACTGTTTTCCATCTACTGTTGTTATCTCGGGAATTTTCGATAAAATTATTTCTTCTACTTCAATAAGGGGTTTGCTGACACAACTGTCACCCTCCGAACCCACACTTTGATTTAAAACATTAGATTGGTCTCCTCCAGCAGGTATTTGTTGGGATTGCGGAGATTGTTCTTGAGTTATTTTAATCGTCTGTTCTAAAGAAGATACGCTTGTCGTTTCTGATTGTTTATCATCCGCTTTTGTTATCTCAGGAATCTGTTCAATTTTTGGTACAACAATTGGTTCTTGTACATCAACAAGAGGTTCAATCAGAAAATCTTCGTCACTCTCCACATTCTGTTTTGTAAGTTCCCCTTCAACAGGGGTTGGTTTAGAATGAGATTGCTTTTCAGCTATTTGTTCCAATGATGATTCACTAGTCTTCTTCCACTGTTTTCCATCTACTGTTGTTATCTCGGGAATTTTCGATAAAATTATTTCTTCTACTTCAATAAGGGGTTTGCTGACACAACTGTCACCCTCCGAACCCACACTTTGATTTAAAACATTAGATTGGTCTCCTCCAGCAGGTATTTGTTGGGATTGCGGAGATTGTTCTTGAGTTATTTTAATCGTCTGTTCTAAAGAAGATACACTTGTCGTTTCTGATTGTTTATCATCCGCTTTTGTTATCTCAGGAATCTGTTCAATTTTTGGTACAACAATTGGTTCTTGTACATCAATTAGAAGATCATCATCAGCAGCACCTACTCTCTGTTTCATAACATGAATTTGTTTGGATCGTTGAGATTGTTCTTTAATTATTTTACTCATTTGCTCTATACGAGATTCACCAGTCTTCTTCTCTTCTACTTTTGTTATCTCGGGAATTTTCGATAAAATTGTTTCTTCTCTATTGTGGAGGAGTTCGATTAGAAAATTATCATCGTCACTATCTACACTCTGTTTCACAACTTTTGCTTCAACAAGGATTGGTTTGGAATAAGCAGATTGTTCTTCACCTATTTTGATGGCGTGTTCTAAAGAAGATTCACTTCTCCTCTTGGATTGTTTGTTACTTACTCTTGTTATCTCAGGAGGAGGTTCCATTTTTGATACAAGTGGTTCTTCTATGCCAGTAAGAGGTTCAATCACAAAATCTTCGTCTTCACTTTCTACACTTTCTTTCAAAACACTTTGTTCTACTTCAATCTGTCTTTGTGTAAAAGGGGATTGTTCTCTAATTATTTTACCCTTCTGTTCTAAAGGAAATTCATTTGTGTTATTCGATTGTTTTACGTCACATTTTGTTGCTTCTCCTGGAATTCGTTCGACTTTTGANTCATTTGTGTTATTCGATTGTTTTACGTCACATTTTGTTGCTTCTCCTGGAATTCGTTCGACTTTTGATGAAACACTTAATTCTTTTGCACCAATACCAGGTTGGATGGGAAAATCATTTTCGAAGTCATCTCTTAAATTCGATTCCTGTTTTTCGGGAGACGTATCTTCTAATTCTTGTGGTTTAGAAATACATGACTCGTTTTGCAATTGAATGGATTTGTTAAGAGTTTCTTCTAAAGAAATGAGTGGTTTAATAATTATATTTTCTTCCTGTTTATCTATTTTATCTTCTTTACTTTGTTGACGACTTTTATTTGACATTTTGATTAAATCACTTCTCTCATCCTTTTCTTTTTTCAGTTCTATCTCTTCGTCAGTCTTATCTCTGTTTGTGCTATATTCATCTTCATTTCCTCTCTGTATCTCCTCTGCCTTGCTCTTTTGTTGCCTCACCTTCGCAGAAGACGTTTCTAGACCAATACCACGTGACTCTGGGTCAATGTTTCCCTCGTATTTCGAAGACGAAGATCCTTTGATTATTTCCTGAACCTTCTTCGCGATGTCGAACCTCGATTCTCTGATTCCGATGACGTCATCCACCTGTCGAGCGATGACGTCTGCGTCTGTGATTCCCGGCAGCAGCGTCTCAGGAGGACTGAGGATGGCTTCCACCATGGCGTCGAATCGCGCGTCTTCATCGTCCTCGTCGTCTCGGAAGGCGGAAACTCCCTTCTCCATAATTTCCTCTCTCTCGGAGTCGCTCAGTGCCTCCATGGAGTCCCCTTCGCCTCCACTCCACACGTCCGCATTCGCCAGCACCGAAGCCAACTCCTCCATCGCTTGGGCTACTTCGACTCGCGTTGGGGTCGCCGATGATTCCCTTTCGAAGCTGCTGCACGTGTCGATGAAGGGAAAAGGTTCTTGTTGCTGCTGCTCCGGAGTCTCCGCTCCTTCACTCAACATCGAAGGAGACGAAGGCTGGGCAGGTACCTCATCGCCATCCAGATCCACAACGACTTCGAGATTCGGTTCCGAGAAATCCACAAGGTCTATATCCGATCCGGAAGCGGCGCCGAACGATTTGCGACTTCCACCGGAAGCAGAACTCAAATGCGAATCACGTTTCGATCCTATCGGATCGATGTTTGGATGGTTTCGAGAGCAGAAATCGATGGAATCGCGAGGGGAGACACTAGAGCTGAGACTCTCCTCCACAGCCAAAGACGCAAAGACACGACGCACCGGAGTACGAACCGGAGACTCTTCCTTGTCGTCGTTGTCGTCTACGCAATGCAAAGGACCGAGGATCTCATCCATGACGCTAGTGTCGGTGGTCGATAATCGAGAGTCGGAGAAAGTCGATTCTCGAGGTGACGCTGAACTCACAGAGAATTCACTTCCCCCTCCACCTCCTCCATCTTCAGAAGAAGAAATACGAGAGAACGCGGGGAGTTTCATAGGAACAGGGTGTTTCATCATCATTTCCTTCTCAGGTCCCCCACTCTCCTCTTGCGAGGAACTCAGAGAAGTCAACAAAGGGTGAGGAGTAGCCCTCGCAGAACACTTCTTCAAGTCCTTCATGCCCTTGAAACCAACCTTTGGTTCTTCTTCTTCTTCTTCCACGGCTTCTCCTCCTTGAGACTGCTCCAATGAGATCCTCGGAGACCAAACCGAACTGAAATTGAGGATTTGGTCCTCACCCACCAGGACTGACTTCTCAGGACTGCCTTCTAACGAGTCGGGTCTTGAAGGAACGGGTTTTGAACCACTTCCGTTCAACGAATCACACGGACTCTGAGATTTGTCTTTGCTTAAAGAATCGGGTGTGAGCATTGAATCAACTGATTCGTCCAAAGAATCATGAAGAGATTTTTTCAATTCCTTTTCCAAAGAATCTCTTGGCGTTGAGGCTGTGATGGCTTTAGATCTTCCTCCTTCCAAAGAATCTCTATCTGGCGACTGCGTTGATTCTTTCTTTTGTGGTGATTTCTTACTTCCCTCTTCACACTTTTCAACATCTCCTTCAACAATCTCCAAATCACTTACATGTTTCACAGTTTGGTCACTTTGAGGTAACACTTTCGTCAATGTTTCTGATGAATCCTTTAACATAATTTCGGAAGTTTTTATTTCTTCAGATCCTCCCTTCTCTTTAGCAACCTGTTCCTTCACTTTCTCTCCGCTTTTCTTGTCTTCAGAATCGGAAAACAGAGAGGAAACAGCGCTCGAAACGGACGAGAGGAGATCGCCCACTTTCTGAACCATCGTCGACTTGGATCTTCGGTCTTTCTCGTCGCTATCCGACGTTGTCGCCGGTCTCGTGACGCCCTTTTGGTCGATGGACGAACAGGATCCTTCGGACGACGAAGACTTGGATTCTTCTCGTTGAAGTCGCATCTTGGCACTGGGTCGCGTCGCTTTCAGCTTCGGTCTCTCCTCTATCGCCTTCGCTAAAGCTTCCGCTTCCTCTGCGCTCTTCTTATTCTTCTTCTCTCCTTTCTTCGTCTTCTTCGGTTCTTTCCCTTCACTCTTCTTGTCATCCGATTTTGTTTTAGTCTTCTTCTTCTTCTCTCCTTTCTTGGTCTTTTCCCCAGTTGCCTCTTTCTCTTCCTTGTTTCCAGCTTCAGTTTCTTCGAGTTCTTTCCCTGCTGCTTTGTTTCCCAATTCGACTTCCTCCAGTTTTACCTCTGTTTCAGGAATATCTTTTATTTCCTCCTCTTCTTTTTCCTGTGAATTTACTTCTCTTGCTTCTTGCTCTGAGGTTTCTGATGCATGTGACTTTGAACCTTCCGTCTCTTTTTCTAATGGAATCGTGGCTTCGCCGCCATTCGTCTCTTCGAATGAAAAATCCACTGGAGGCAACGGAGGTTTGTTTTGGTCCAAGAGCGGAGAAGTGCCAGTTCTGGAGAGTTCAATGATGGCTTCTTCGACGGATCCAGTGATGTGAATGTCCGACAATCGCACAGGAGGGGTTCNAGAAGGAGGAGGGAGAGAAGGAGGAGGGAGAGAAGGAGGAGGGAGAGAAGGAGGAGGGAGAGAAGGAGGAGGGAGAGAAGGAGGAGGGAGAGAAGGAGGAGGGAGAGAAGGAGGAGGGAGAGAAGGAGGAGGGAGAGAAGGAGGAGGGAGAGAAGGAGGAGGGAGAGAAGGAGGAGGGAGAGAAGGAGGAGGGAGAGAAGGAGGAGGGAGAGAAGGAGGAGGGAGAGAAGGAGGAGGGAGAGAAGGAGGAGGGAGAGAAGGAGGAGGGAGAGAAGGAGGAGGGAGAGAAGGAGGAGGGAGAGAAGGAGGAGGGAGAGAAGGAGGAGGGAGAGAAGGAGGAGGGAGAGAAGGAGGAGGGAGAGAAGGAGGAGGGAGAGAAGGAGGAGGGAGAGAAGGAGGAGGGAGAGAAGGAGGAGGGAGAGAAGGAGGAGGGAGAGAAGGAGGAGGGAGAGAAGGAGGAGGGAGAGAAGGAGGAGGGAGAGAAGGAGGAGGGAGAGAAGGAGGAGGGAGAGAAGGAGGAGGGAGAGAAGGAGGAGGATGAGGGAGAGAAGGAGGAGGATGAGGGAGAGAAGGAGGAGGATGAGGGGAAGGAGGAGGAGGAGGAAGAGAAGGAGGAGGGAGAGAAGGAGGATGAGAAGGAGGAGGGAGAAGAGGAGGAAGTTGTGGAGGAGGAGGAAGTTGTGGAGGAGAAGAAAGATGTAGAAGGGAAGGAGGAGACTGAGGAAGAGGAAGAACGGAAGAGTCAGGNAAGAAAGATGTAGAAGGGAAGGAGGAGACTGAGGAAGAGGAAGAACGGAAGAGTCAGGAAAATAAGGAGGAGGAGGAAGAGAAGCAGAAGGAATTAGAGGAAGAGAGGGGGGAGAAGATGTCAGATCTCCGCTCAAGAGTGGAACTTGCTCTTCGTTAAAGCTTCCTGCCGATTTATCTGAAAGTTGTCGCGGAAGAATGGATTCAGATTCAGTTTGTTTCAAAATAATACTTGGAAAACTCTTCTCTTTTTCCATTTTTTCAAAAGGGGGTTGTTGATCTTCCGTGACGACGGGAGATATATGAAATCGTCCCAAATCGATAGACGAAGTTCTTCTTGGTAGAGTCACTTTGACGGTAGATTTATTCTCTTTCGAAGATGATTGTCTCGACAACGAAGCGAACGAAGACACAGGGTCGTGCTGCTCCGTTGTAGGAGACGCTTGTCGAAGTATCTCATCGAATTCCTTTTGTATTTGATCCTCGTGTGATTGCGATTCTATTTCTTCTTTGGAGGTACGTAGAGGTAGAGAGACATCATCACAAGCAGCGAGAATCTGGAAACTCTCCTCAGTGAACGAATCTCGACCGTCACTCGCGACAGAATTACGAACCGATATAAGCGAATCTTTCTCAACTGAAGGACAACTCAACTGCTGCTGGGTCACGAATGCAACATCTCCAAATGCATCTCTTGTCGACGCTTTGTTCTCTTCTTCCCCTTTGCTTTCTTTTGAATCAATAATAATAATCCCTTCTTCCAAATCGCCAAAAGCTGATGACACTCTATTCACGTCTTTCTTTTCATCAACTGCGGCTTCTATTTCCTCTTTGGATTTCGTCATGAGATCAAACTTCTTCTCAAACATGTCATCTTGTGTGTGAGTTACTGAAATGTCGTCGGAAGTGACGAGAGTGGAAGACGAAGCAGGGGACTCACTGAAGCATTGCACAATCACATCCGGACTCCCCTTGGACACTTCCTCGAAAGAACTTCTTCTTCCTCCTCCCAACCTCAGCAGCTGCGCGTCCAGACTCGTGTGAGGACTTCCGTGTGTCGTCACGATGTCCGGTTCCGTCGTTGTTGAACTTCCTTCCGATAGCGTTCGCTTCATCAACGCAGTCTCCGCTGCTTCCTCTTCTTCTTCCTTTGAAGATGCAGAAGGAGGAGGAGGAGGAGGGCTTTGGAGGAAGCGCCCCACGTTCCTACGCTGCGGTTTCCGGTTCCTCTTCCTCTCCTCTTCGTCTTCTTCTGGTGGAGGGATGAACAACTCGATTTTCCCCGATCGCTTGATCTCACTCGGTTTCGAAATGAATCGCGATTCGGGACTCACTTCAGGAAGCGACGTCTGTTCTTTGAATCGATCCGTCTTCTTGGAAGGAACCGGAAGAACGAGTCTTCCGATTCTCGAAACATTCGTCGCAATTGGTTTAACTGGAGTTGAGAGTGGTTCTTCTTCTTCTTCTTCTCTCTTGGGGATCTCTTCGTTTTTTCTTTCTTCTTCTTTCGCCGCTGTTTCTTTCTTCTTCCTCCTTTCTTCGTCTTTCTTTGTGCTTTTGCTCTTGTGTTGCTCTTTCTGTTTCTGCTTCTGTTGTTTCTTCTCCGTGTCAGAGTTGCTGCTGTCTGTGCTGACGGCGCGTGGGATCTTGGAATAAGGGAAAGCGACGTTCTGCGCGCTCTCTGAACTCGAGCGACGAGAAGACGACGAGTGAAGAAGAAGTTCATCGACCGAATCCTTCCTGTCGTAGTTCCGATCCTCGCTTGTTGTAGTGGCGCTGCTCGCTTTGGGGATTTTACTGGCGAGGGATGCAGTGAGGTTATCCACAACGTTCCTAACGCGACTCAAGTTGGGATCTAATTCTTCTTCTTCTTCTTCTCGTTGCTGCTGCTGCTTCGCCATAATGCTTCGTACGACACCTGGACTCGTGAGACCAGTGGCCGCTTCCACCACATCCATCGTCTCTTGCGGTGGTGGCTGTTGTTGCTTGGCGTCTTTGTGTTTGTGGTGGTGGTGATAGGGGGCCTGCACCAGAACCGGTTTCCCCGGACGCTTCCTCGCCACGTGCGGAGATCGTTTCTCGTATTCGTCGAGAGACACCGATCGCAGCGCCGCGGTGTCTTTGCGACGAGTCACTCGCTTCGGATGTTGATGATGGAAGCTTTCGCCGCTCTCCGCCGCCAGTTGCGCTTCCATCGCCTCAACGTCCGCGTCAGTCAGTTCCAAGCCGAAAGCCACTCCTTGTCTCCACAACTCCTTCTGCGCCTTCAAGTCTTGTACGATCGGAGTTCCTTCGCGAACGGCGTGCGCGGAATGCAACGACTCGCGACGGAGTTCCACTGGCTTTTTGTTTCTCATTCGTACTTCCGGTTCAACTTCTTCCTCTTCCTTGTCTTTGAGAGTAAGTCCGGTGTCGCTTGGTGTCGTCGAGGTTCTGAAGGATGAAATGTTAAAGTCGAATCGATTCGTCGTTACTTCCGGTGTGAAGAGTCTGTCTTCGAAATCCGTTGCGTCAGGAGTCCAGGCGTCTTCGTACTCCATATCATTGTCCTCATCTTCTTCTTTCTTCTTCGTCTTTGAAGGCTCGTCTTCAGAGTCTTTGAGAGCAACCAGTTGCAGTTGAGTGCGACTGCTGGCACTTACTTTCTCAGCGGGAGTTCCTCCGAAGGTGTGCCTCGAAGCTTTGCTCTTGTTCTCTTGTTGTTCTCTCGCCTTGTGCGTCACCGTGCCGTCCATCTTGCGGAAGACGGTGCAATACGTGAGATCTGGAGGTTTCATACTCTCTTGCAGCTCTTGAAACACTTCGGAGTCCTTGTCGCTGATGAGATCCATCAGAGTGGACTTGATGTCCATCCAGATGCGGTCGTGTTGGAGGAAGCCTCCAGCATCATCCCACGTGGCGGACCCTCCTCCTCCTCCTTCCGGTGACGCGGTGGTGACGTCGTCGCGGAGATCATTCACCGTCCTCTCGTATACTTCTTCCTCTTTTCCTAAACTCAACAACGAAGACTCGTCGTCGCTGAAGTCGCTGAAGGTGCATTGCGTAGACATGGCAACAGTTGCGTGACCCTCGGTATCAGTCGTCTCACTCGACACACAAGACATTCTCGTCATCTCGGGTGGAGGAGGCTGGGACGACGACTTCTTTCGCACGCGTGGAAGGATCGTCTGTTCGTATCCTGTCACTTCCCCTGCTCCGAAGCCAGTCATTGTACCCAGAGTACGTTGGGGGCATTTCTCTGCATCTGCTGCGTTCGTCACTGCAGGAGCTACAGGAGGAACAAACACGGGGACGAGAGGAACAGGTTGTGCTCCTCCAGGTCGCGCTCCTCCTTTCTCTTTACCTTTCACTCTCTCTTTCTCTTTCTCTTTCGCTTTGTGTTTAGGAGAAGAAGACTCTTTCTTTTTCGATTGTTGTAGTGCCGTCGTTGGTAGTTCTTTGATGCCGGAAGGGAACTTGCGTTTCACTTGCGGAGTGTCTAGGGGAGGGACAGCGGTCGCGCATTTCGCTGCAGTTGCAGNACACATCTAGGAGGAGGGCGGAGTGCGAGACGTCGAACGGCGCCTGCGATAATACTCTTCTTGGCTGCGATCTTCAGACTCTGACCTCTTGCGTCGGCGG
The DNA here is from genome assembly GCA_002313205.1 of Laupala kohalensis. NCBI lineage: Eukaryota > Metazoa > Arthropoda > Insecta > Orthoptera > Trigonidiidae > Laupala > Laupala kohalensis. Next base: position 53,600 of record NNCF01131624.1, on the reverse strand, counting down.
GCGCAACTACACAGGAAACTCATGGCTTCGACTGCGTCAAAACAAGTTTATAAATATATATTTTTTATTTTATTCACCTTTATACAATACAAAAGTAATAGACTATGGTATTCCTGCAGAGATGCACAAAAACATCTGGGCTGCAGGCGGGTAATTATTAATAAATGGCATAGAGTAAGACTAAAGTAGATTAAAACAATACAACAAGATACGACGAAAATCTAAACTTTTACAACAAATTAGGAGTTTATCATATAAATAAAACAATACGGAAATACAATACAGTCTATGCATTTGATTCTTTTGTATTTAGCCATGCAGTTATTAATCATATTAATGGAGTAGTTTAAATCAATTATTCCTCTAACATGGCCATTTTTACTAAATTCATAATAATAAGTACGCCCTTTCTTGGGTAGATTTTAAATACTTTTTCCTTTTCAAAACAGAAGATTTTGTCAACAACCAGAAAATGTGGTATTTATTAATTTAGATAAGAATACTGTATACATCTACAATGTATTTAACCACACGACAGTAGCGTTTTTGAGACACTATTTATAAATTAGGATCTGTAATATTTTTCTAAAAGGATGTGAAAAGTATTATCCGGTTACTTACTCTTTATCCGATTACTCTTATTCGCATATTTATTGATTATTCCTCATAAAACAGTTCGCATAGATCAAATGGTATCATAGAAAAATATTTGACATCTTCCACCCCCCCGGCCACCCGACGAAATAGGAACTGCGATTCAATGATCAATAACGAATTTTTAAATTCCTAATTTTAAAAAATAATCCGTTTCTGCAAAAGATTTGTATTTTGAACAAAATGTTTTTAAAAAAAAGTAAAAAGTGTATCACACGACCACCTTTTTTTTTGNAAAAAAAAAACATTTTTTTTTCAAAAATTCCTCTGTCATTTCCAAAGTGAACAAGTTCTATATAAATCTCACTCAACGGAGGTTTTTCTTTGTTGAAAACCTCTTTAACAATCTCACGATGAGTTTTTCATGTAACCGCCAATGATATTTTGTACTTATAAGCACTTTCAAAAAGAAACATTAAATTCAAGTAGAAATCCAATAAAGAACACGAGACATGTTTTAAATTCAATCCTCACGAACCTTAAGACGCAGACGCGCATCGGCCAAGTGACTTAAGACTTTCCCTTTTCCCTTTTCCCTTCAGAGAACACAAACTATTTGGTGGCTTTCCCAACCTGATTCATCGTTTCACGGCAAATACTCGTATATCTCTAAGCTGCGAAATGTGAGTAAAACTACTACATTGGTTGTAAACTAAAATTAAAATAGATTAGTCAATTAGAGCAACATGAATCTCTCAAAGATCGAAAAAAATAATTTCATTTTTATGTTTAAACAAAAGTGTAGCAATATAAACAAACACCCGCAGGAGTCAAGAAATTTTGCAGAACAAAAAGCGTACGAGACCTGTGAACATTGTTTCAACACCGGAACAAAACGAAAATTAATAAAATTTACTAAAACCGAAGTATTAAAATCAATATTTATCAAACTAATAGATTCCTAAAACCGTCGGGACCCTAGGATGCAAAAAAAATATAAAAAAAATAAAAATACAAATAGAAGTTGAATTCTTACTTATTTCTAATACATTTCTATGAAATAAGAAAATATTAATTTCTCGTTTTAGTGAGTCATTATTAAAAAATATTTGCAACGAATTGAAGATTTTATGTACTTTTTTGTGACACAGAGGAATGAAATATTAGTTTATTGAACAAATTTGATACGGTTTGAAACAAGTGATAATTTTTTTTATATTCATTTTCGGATTCTCGTTTAACGAGTTAATTTAATTAAACCAGGGGTCGCAAATATGTGGCCCACAGGACCTTAACAGCGATGGTCATATGAACAGTGGCTAACCGGGGAGCATTTTTGTATGAAAATTATGGTTTCACAACACAAATTTTATAAATTCTACTGTTAAATAAAATGAATAATTCTCAAAATTGTACTATTAATAACTATTATTTATTAAAGTTATTAATGCACGTATTATTAGTAATAATACCAATTATATTAATAATACCCATTATTAATATGGTAAGACTTTTACAAAGTATTCCATTTATCAACTTCGATTCTATCTGTTTAAGAGTTTCACATCCAAATGCGTCGGCGCCGGTGGGAGGGGAGGGGGTGGGTTATGTGGACCACCCCCACCCCCTTAACCTCCACGCCCCCGCCCCCCCGCCCCCCCCACTTAGATCCACCGCCACTCTGGTCACGAGACAGTGAAAAAAACTAACAAACGGATGTTCTGACATGAAAAAGAATGGCAGTGAGTTGGAAGCATGTGTGTGTGTATGTAAGTGTGAGAATGTTGTCGACCCCTGAATTTTTCCAATTTGTACTATCTGTACATTTTCTCTCTCCCACGAGAAAGAGTGTAAAACCGATTCGCGTTTCTAGAAGCATCGCTGTCATTTGTGAAACGAGAATAGCAGAATCTCCGCCCCCCCCCCC
>NNCF01131624.1:32304-50992 GCA_002313205.1 Laupala kohalensis | reverse complement strand
CCGCCACCGCCACCCGACACGCGAGAAACAATGAAGTCACCACCCACCGCGACGCGTCCTTGTTTTGACAGGTGCTGCGATCTGGAGGCGTATTTCGGGAGCGACGGCGACGTAGCTGCCCTCTGGCGAGAGACGACGACTCCTTCCATCTGTTCGGTTCCTCGCATCGGCGGCGTAGTCCCGAGTCATTTCGTCACGATCTCTCTCTCCTTTCGACGGAATACATTTTATTTATATCAATTATATAGAACGAAAGTCCTCATTATTCAAATTAAAGTAATTTTTTTTAAAGCAGTTGATTTCATGACTAGGCTACTTTTTCCTAAAAGTAACTGTTTAGCGACAGTGGTCTATTGAAATAATGAACCTCAAATTTAGAGTTATATTAACAGTTCCGACTTTTAAATAATATTTTACCTGATAATAATTACGACTTTTGACTTCGTGTTTTGCTGTGTACAAATTTGTCGCTACTTTATTTATTTATTCTTATCGTTAGGAGAGTAACAAAAGTTGAAATGTTAAAATCCTTAGAGGGCCCTCGATCGGAATACGTCCCTTCGCTGTTGCTTCCTTCATCGATATAAATGTTTGTAAGAATCGTCAACATAAAAATAGCTCAGTGATTGGTTTAACTTTGTTTCGCGTGATGGGTAGGTGAAAAATGGAAAAGTTACATCGAATAGCTTATTGGTTATCGAGATAAGTCAGTGAGTCCTTCTACAATGCGTCAACAGCCTCTCAGAAGGGAATCCTCAAAGGGATTGTGCCAAGTACATCGCTTTTTTAACGTCAAGTGATTCAACTGGTAAAAAATCACTTCTTTTTAACCGACCCATCAGTGTGTTTTAACGCGTTTCAAGAAGTTGACTATTTCGTAACTGGAACTAGTTTATTAAATAAATAAATAAATAAATAAATAAAATAAACGTTATTGTCTAAAAAGCAAAAGTTAGAAACTGCGTCATGTGACCACGTGGAGGACAATAAGCAAATTTTCTCTTCGGAAGGACGCAAAAGCTAAGGGACAATCATCCCATCATCCAAAAGTAAAATAGCGAATTCGATGGTGATCAGAGCGAATATTTGAAACGCACGAAGAAAACATTATAGTGTCTGCGGAGGCAAAACACGGTTCAGAAGAAGGAGAAGAAGAAGAATTCCCTCACATAACCTTCTCAAAGTCTTATTCGATTGCGGTACGTCTCCTCCTCAGCTGGAGCGGCGATAGGTATGTGTGTGTGTATGTATATATATATATATTCTCTCTTTCTCTCTCTTCTCCCCTATTCCCTCTTCCCTCACCTCCACCACCCCTCCCCTCACCAATCTCTCTCTCTCTCTCCCCGGGAGGCCTTGAGGCAGGCGACGACAGCAGGCGGGAGAACGAAGCACAGCACAGCACAAGGCAACTCTGTGTCTCGGCTCCTCTCACAAGACGAGAGCAGAATATGTGTGTGTGTATTATACACAGCGAATATGGAAAGCACGAAGTAATACGAAGCGGAAAAAAAACCCACCCACTCTCATCAAAAGACATGAGACAGAGAGCGTTCACCACGTCATCACTGCACTGAATGAAAAACGGCATATACGACGATCGTTTACACCACAGACGACAAAAGTGTCACGTAATACGTCACAATCACCCTCAACAACCTTCCTATTATTATTATTATTATTATTATTGTTATTGTAAAATTAGGAAATGGAAAATGNATTTATTTGTAAAATTAGGAAATGGAAAATGTAGCTTAGTGCCATTGAAGCTGCTTATCATCTATCTACATGGAGCAGCGATAGGAGGCATTTAGGAGGTGGGTGGTTGAAAGGGGAAGAAGGGAACCGATTGCAGGAAGAGAAACAGAGACACACAGTCACAACAGAAGAGAATGTGTTTAGTTATTCGCTTTTATCAAAAAGTCTTGATTCTAAAATACTTTTGTCAGCAGAAATTGTTGTTGTACGAGAGAAGGTGTTGAGAAATTGAAATAGTTCTGAGAACACGAAAAAAAACCCGAAATGATTTGTAGACGGATTAAATGAAATGGAAAAAGAAACGCGATTCGAGTGGACATTTTAACTTAATCTTCTCCACACATTGAGACGTAAATGTTAATGTCTGTCCAGTTATTAGCGCCGTTGGGGAAAACAAAACAAGACAAAAAAAATATTCCAACTTCGAAAGAGAGAAAGCTCAGCTGCTCTTCACTGTCATGAATCATCTCACGAATCAAACGTATATTTAAACGGAAACTAACCAATGGGATTGAGTCGTTTTTTTTCTAATTTTTTTATTGAACCAAAAAAAAACTCCTGTATTTTACCAAATAGAACTGTAAAAAATCAGAAGGAATTATGTACATTTTACCTCTTACAGTTGTCATTCCAGTCTGTAGGACCAATTTTTATACTGTCAGCGAAGGGAGGAGAGAGGAGAGTGGGGACTAAAAATGAAGAAGAAGAAGAAGAAGAGAGATCCGGACGAAAATTGCTCAAATTCTTACTCTTTATATTATTGTTATTCTAATTACGCTTACGAAACTCTTAACCATGTGTAGCTGCTGTTCTTCCCTTCCAACAGTAACAAGTCCCAGAAATCGGGATAAGAAAAATAATCATTCTTGGACCGAAAATAAATTAAATTACATTTCTCTTAATCCGCAATATTCGATTTTGCTTTCTTCATTTTCTGTTGTGTGCTTCTCGAAAGCCAAAGCATGCGGGAGAACTTTTCGTGTGGAGATGTTAAGGGCAAAAGGGCTCGTTTCCACCCGAGGGGAAGCGAAGGGCGAGTTTATTTCTGAAACTCAAACGACCAGGTCATTCACCTTCGCTGCTTCTCTCTCTCTTCTTCCTACTCCCCCTCCTCCTCTTCACCGCCGATAAACAAATACAATTGAGAGGAATTTTTTGAAGGACAGGGGTGCTGAACGTTTATCGCTGAAAAGTCTCTCAAAAACAGAGTCCAGAGTTGCAACGAATTTGTCCTTCCGAAGATCATTTAGTTGACCCCGAGTTCTAATACTTTAAGGTATTTAATTCTAATCATAAAATATATTTTTAATATTCTACAACTAACACGCAACAAATTAAAACAAGTCAACCTGTACGGTCTTCCTTCACGATTTAGACTTCACTCGACAAACATTACTAATTAATAAGCAATATTTTTTAGTAAGAAGAAAATTGGACCTAATTGAGCAGCAGGGTTTCCCCCCCCCCCGCCAAGTTTTCCTTCTGAGAAACTGATGGGATGATTTAATTAAGTGGAGGAGGAACACGGACCCCCAACCGCGACGCGATACGAAAAAACGAACAACTTAATTTTTTTGGAAAACCAGAGTCGCCAACTGCGTTTATGACCAAAAGTACTAAGAGATACTTTTATATGCACTTTCACGTAATTCAACTGATTTCCTGACAAAGAGATGAATCTTTTCGCGTCTATAGTAAGCGGAGGAAGGAAGGAAGGAAGGAAGGAGAGCCCTGGATGGGGTAGGGCGCTTCCGGTGCGCGATGGCTCAGCGCCACGTCGCTCCCTCCCTCCTCTGCCACCTCAGTGTTGATACATTCACTCAACAATCAACAACAATAGAGGAACCAAACCTTTACACTTCATCCTTGTAGAATATGGGGATTATTTCTTCTTCTCTTCGTGTAAACACGATAAAAAAGTACAAAAGTGATAGTGATGAACGGTTCACGTGATTCGGTTTTCGAAGAGAAAAAGATAAAGAGGAAGAAAAAAACAGGTTTCATATATACATACATACATATTTAGGTTTCCAAGTAAAATCAAATAAGGTTTGCGAGTGCACATGTAACATTCTTTTTTTCTTCTTCTTCTTTCGATCATAAAACTGAGTTTACAGTCTTCAAAATGAAATTCAAAGTTTTTCTTTAAAATAAAACAAAGCAGACCCCGAAAGTACAGAAAGAGAGTCGTGAATACAAAATATCTCTCAAATGAAAGAAAAATGCTTTTTTAATTGTATTTTTCAAAAGAACAGAACAAGGTGAAAGAAGTGTTTCGTGGATTCTAGTGTACGTCGCGACAGATCTATTTCAAACGCTCAGAGGACTCTCAGTGGAAGTGTTTTGACGAGTCTCGTCCGCGCACTCCAAAAGTGAACAAGTATTTTCGCATTTCGTTTTTTTAAATTTTATTTCACTCACTTTTACATTCTCTCTCTCTCTGTGTGTGTGTGTGGCCAAAAGGCTCTTAATTTACTCTGGGTTCAATTCCCGGCGGGGTCAGAGAGAGAGAGAGAAAGAGAGAGAAATACAATTATTACCTTTTCATTTCTCCCTCCCAGTTCACACACACACACAATAAATGCGACTCAATTTTCAATAATTTATTATTATTATTATTATTAAGAGATTGCGCAAAAATACTACAATTAATGACTCACTGCGGAAAATAAATAAAGAAATAAATTTCATTTTCGAAGTGAATCTTTCAAACTCTGGGAGTTTCTCTTGTGACGTTTGTAAATCGTAAACCGTAATTCTAGTAGCAATAAAATATTTTTCACGCATGAAATGGATGATATCGACACAATGACTTTTAAGCACTCGTAACAAAAAAATATATCTTTTGAGAAAAAACAACGACGACAAATTCTTAGACGTCACTCGTAGCATTTTGAAGGTGAGGTTTGAGGTTTGTGTTGGGGGAAATGTAATTTTGTAATTCATGTTCTCTAGAGTATCGAAAGGAACCAATATATATATATACAGAGTATATAAATTGACACGACAGAGGGGTAAGAGGATCAAACAGTTCATGATTTTTCAATATATTTCAATAAGAACTATAGTGTAGACATCATTTTTTGCAACATCTAAAAACAACAAACAAACAAAAAAATTAATGCTCCGAAATGATTAAAAAAAATTAATCTCGCACAGGTTTCTCGAAATACCAAACCGGGATTCTTATCTACACGTGACCGTGCCGTGCCGAGCGATCAAAGAAGACTTGGCAAACAAGAGCGAATCATGTGCTGCAGTTGGAGGCAGGTGACAAATGCCAAAAGCCGACCAGCGATGACGTCACGGGAGAAAATAGCGACGCAGCGGTGGCTGCGCCGAGGTGGGGGCGGGGGCGAGGAGGGGGTCTCGCAGGAGGGTCGACCACTCGGGGGGTTTGGGCTTTTTATCTTCTTTTTAATACAAAAAATCGTCGATTTTGCTGTTTTGTAACTTCCCAGTACTTGATTTAAATCGCAAAAATATGTATCTCGTTTCGGTCAACTGAGGACCACGAATGACGTAAAAGGGTTCAGTGTTTGTGTGAGTTTACTCACTAGAGGACTCTTCGTGAATTTTACCCAGATGGGAGGAATAAGCGTCTAGATTGCTGCTGTGTCCGAGTATTAACTCACAGCTATTTAAACTGAGACATGGAAATGAAAAGCTACAAATTTTATCTCGCCCCACCTGGGAATCGAACCCCGCGGGATGACTTTGAGACGAGCGATCACGGTAACACCGTAGCCACGAAGGTGACTTTAAAAATGTTAATAATTTAAGTACTTTACATATTTCATGTGAGTTAAGAAGAGTTTTGCTCATCGCTTGCGAAATGGAGCATTGTGTCGCCTGCGGAAACGGAAGTGTTACGACACGTCGATTTGCATTTGTCTCCCACTCGAAAGAAAACATCTGAATGTCCTGTCATTGTTGAAAGATAAACGAAAGACGAGCAGCAGCAAGAGAAAATACAAAAGGCAACACACACGTCGCCTTATTTATATCAAACAAACATTAATATTAACCTAACCTGGGAGTTTTCTCGAGAGATGACATTCATGCAGTAAGTAGTAAGTGATAGATGTACAAATCTCTTATTCAGTCTTTCGTACATCGCTGGTCGCTGCGTGATGCTTTTGGCCGAACGCGCTGGACAGTAGCGCGGAGCCGAAATAACCACACAGCTCTACAGACACCTCCCAAGGACACTCACACTCTACATTTGCATTCCGCGTAACACTTACTTGCGTTGCCTCCCGACACTCATGACACATTTTCTCCTACTTCGTTAAAGACGAAATCTCCAAGTTCGAGTGGCTTTATTAATTACGATAAACTAAGCAATTTATTTTGAAAAAAAACAAAACAAATCATACCTTTAAGTACTTGTCAAATAAATAATGTTATAATCTGTAGGAAATATAATTTGTTAATATTATGTACGAATTATAACAACTAATTTTGTTCTNGGGGGGGGGGGGCAAAAATGTTGAATCTTTTTATCTGCCTTAGGGCGTTTGATGAAAATGGACGGGATGGTTGTTTGATAGGTATAGATTCTTGTGCTGCAAGTGATCAAACGTAGTTTGTAACTGGTTGTTTACAATTAACTTATTATTATTATTATTATTATTGAATAAATAAAATGAATGGGTGTTAATGAAGGAAACTTTAAACATGGACGCATGAATTGAAAGAGGTTCACTTCCTCTCACAAGGAAACGATTCCCTTTGCCACAAGATTCGTTCGTCATTTGACGAGAATAAAAGAGATATAAGTGAAAGTTTTCTCCAAAAGTTACTCAATTAATTGAACTTTAGAAAAATTTTACGTGAAAATAAATAATGAGAGGTCGGATGAAAGCTGTTCGTGTGAATATTCATAAAAGGAACTGACTCCGTATCATAAACATTGATAATCAACTTCACTTCTGATGTTGCAAAATACAGCGAAGAGAGTCCAGGAAAACAAAATACTCCCTCGCGATTTGATCGTGAAAAACTGCAAGGGGTTTTGGGAGTAGAAAAGTCCTCATATTTTCTGAGTCGAAAATGTTTTGTAGCGTCATGATTTCATTTAAACAATTAGAGTGAAAAATTAGTTGTTGTTTCTTCAATGTACTTGAACATCGTGTGAATATTATTGAACAAATGCATTTTGGGAAAGGTGCAAAAACACGTTTTGTTTAATTCAATAATCATGATGATTCTCACTACTCATGATTCAATATTCCGACAAAGGATTTAAAAAGGAAAAGGGGGGAAAGAAGCTCAAGCGGAGGGAGGATATTGTGTAGCAACGAGTTCTATTCATGATGACGAACAAAAACAAAAACAAAAACATGAATAGCTCTTCCTAACCTACAATTTATTCTTTGCAGTGGCTGATTTTCCTTGTGTGGGAATGTAACATCTTAATCTCGAATTTTTAGTGCACAAATATTTACAATACATTTAGGAATAATAAAGGGTTAACAGAAAGAATTTATTAAATAATTTCCTTTATAATTATTAAATCCGCCACTACCCTTGATGGAATACGTCCCTTGTTTGTTTCCGGAGAGTAATTGAATTTATTACCCCGCAGTTTGCAACTGTTTTTTTTTTTTTTTTACAAATGAAGTTTATTTATTTATTACAAGATTTTCTTTCGGGATATACAGTCAAATCGATCAGAGAAGAAAAGCGAAGTCTCTTCGCTGAGGTTTGGGTCAAAAACAAATGTTGAGGAGGAAAATTTAATCATCGAACTGAACAGATATCTAGTTGTAGCATGACTAACAACAAAGAATTATTATTATTATTATTACGATAAGTTCCTCGCAGGTAACAAACGCAACGCTGTTAGAGGACTCAAAATGAAGAAATATTAGTTTCATTATAAGGAGTTGGAAGGTGGTCATTTGATTCGAATAAGAAAAAACGAATGAACACGTCCCGAAATATTTTAGCATTTAAAGCTACTTTTTTTTACGTTCAAACCTGCAAGGTTTTCCGAATTGATAACTTTCATTAAACTAAACTTTACATTGTGCTGGTGTTGATTTTTAGTTCCGTATATCTTCTTCAAATTGAAACAAAAAATAACAATATTAAAACTTGACAATAATAGTTTTCGAAATATGCGTCTCCATAAAATAGCTATGTATTAGAAATGTATTTAATATTATTATAAGTGTGTGGATTCAGATACCAATCTTTGAGAGTTCGTATTTCTGAAATCGATACATCTAAAACTACTTTCTAAACCCAAAATATGCTTATAGTATATTAAAGTAAACTATGATAGGGTAAAGAAGAGTTACCGACACTTTGGAGGAACTCACCTTATTTACAAAGCCTTAAAATGAATTATTTTTCTTTGCGAACTTCTTATGGTGAACAAACTTCTACATTCAGCTGAATTTACCACGTTTCTACTTGAAATGCGAAACGTTTTCAGCTCCTTCAACTGATAATAATAAGAACTCGATTCAAGTTTAATACAAACACTTCAATTCTCCAACGATATTAATTACAATCGATTCTTTGGAGTACACATTCGTAATCACGCGACTTGAAGGCCACTGAAATCTCTCGCACACGACTTGAAGACTCCATGCAGAAGGTAATCACACCTTTTCTGATGCACAATTCATTCACTTCCTTATTAGTCGAATGACTCACAGCCGATACGTGTTCGGTAGACGAAATATTCTCGAGAGTTCTAAGGAAGAGAGTAAACTACTAAACACTACACATATTTTCGACGCACTATTCACCCACAACCACAAAAGTATCACTCCCCAGTGAGTGCTGCTGCAGTCGAGTTACGTATCACGTGACAGAAGAAAAAAAAAAAGAAGAAATGAAAAGAACAGACGATGGCGTAACGTGACGCAACAATAACAATGGCCACCTGAGGCCGCAACAACAACAATGCAGTGCAGTGCTAGTGCTAGTGCAGTGGAGGCAGCAAGCAAGACGCTGTGATCGCTACTACTGAACCATTGGCTTCTTCAAAGGCCGACGCACAGGAAGCAGAAGAAGGAGTAGGAGGAGGTAGAGGATATATTCAGCTCTTGGCAACTACTCCGACAGGCGCAAAGCAGGCGACGGCAGTAGCTCACAACGGAAACTACGTAGAGAGTCACTAAGTAGAACGCTTCATTACTCAATTATTATTACTGTTTTTTAACGCTAATTTCTTCACAAATTAAAAAAATTGTAATTCTCTTCCAACTTTGCAAGCGTTTCCGTACCTATCACATCATCCTCAGGGCAAAGTTCAGAAAAAGGAATTTTGTGTCTGTCACGGGTTCCGTTTTCTTATTTTTAATTTGCGACTTGTGAATGGAAAAGTTTCTCAATGCCGAGACATTATATTATATGTTGAACCTAACGGGACTCTTAAAAAATTAATTTGAATACAAATTTAAGTTGTTCTATTGAAACAGTTGTAAGAGTGAAGTAACTTAAATGTGGCGGATATTCCACGTGGTGGCCTCGTTTGATTTCCAAAATGCGGAAAGAGTGCGTGTACCTCGCTTTCTATACAACCAGGTGTCACGATCGTAAATATAGTGAAAAAACAAAACAAACAAACTATGATCATATCCATTTCCCGAACTTTTCTTTAAATTGGAGCCGTAAAACCCAAATGAAAAGACAACAACTGATAATGCATATAAAACATATAAACCTAAGGGTAAAAGGAATTGGCAATATGTTCTAGAAGGAATATTATAAAAAATATGTTTATATTAATCAGAATCATATTTATTTATAAAATATTTTTATTCTCTTTAAAAATTTGTGAAAATAAACGAAAACTCCGTCAGAATAATTAAAATTTAATCTCTTCTAACCGCAGAAAATGAAACAGCACTAAACGACAACAGACGCTTGTATTTTGCTCATATTAGCACTCAATGCACACAATATTACAGCAATTACAACAACAGAAATTAATATGCGAAGAAGAATAAAGATTTTTCGTGTTTTTTTTTTCTATTTTCCACTCACAACCTTTTATTAATACATTTGCACGTCTCACGTGACTCCTGATCAAGGAAAACCGGAAAACAAGGTAACGTTTCGCGTTTGGAGAATAGAAAATTCGATTTTTTAACCTTAATTTTTACCTAAATGTCAAAAACATAATCTCACCATTATTTCCATTCCAAGTGAAGAAGCCGTAAGAAGCTTTTATTTTCAAATTTGAAACTTGAAAAAATTTGTCCAAGATATAAAATAGAGGTAATTTTCTCTCACGTATTAACTTAAATGTTTAAATAAAAAAGAAACTTAAGTGTTTGAAGAACGCAGCGGACAAAGGAGGACACAGAAGCCGCGTCTAAACAAATGAATATAAAGGTAACTTCTGGGCGTGTTTCGCTGACGTAAGCCCCTGACGTCATCACATGGCATCATGCACCAAGGTGGCTCTGCCTACTGGCCAAAGAGCCAATTACTTTCTCTTTAAAGGAAAAAAGTGAATCAGACGCATCTTACAACGACTGAAGTTCGTGTTCGAGTGCACCACTTTTTAAAAAAATCACGTTTCTTATGAATAATCATTTCAGATCTTGTAACTTCGTGTCCCGGGTTTTTCTCCGGTTTTCCCTCGAATAGAGACGGATTTTTTAAACAGGCTCTCGTCTAATGGCAGCACCTATTGAAATAATAAATCGCAAATTTAGTGTTATTTTAATAGTTTGATAATAATAATACGTACTTGTGAAATAACGTTTTTGTTTGATTAATTGTTGATATTATATCTCGTACCGATCGATTTTTGTTCTTGTCTGAGGAGAAAAGTGAAGCTGAAATGTTAAATCCGCCTTTGCCATAGGGCCCTTGATGGGATACGTCCCTTGCTTGCTTCAGGAGAGCAAATTAGTTTATTGTCCTTCACGTGTAACTGATTTTGTAACTGCTTTTTTGACAACAAATTTGTTATTAATATTTATCATTATCATGTCGTAAATATTAATTCCATTGAAATGTTTCTTTGCTTTCCTTTTATAGACAGAGGACGTGGGTCGAATCCTCGTCTGAAGGAGTCATCTTCGAAGCCTTTTCCCCTTCTTTGAGCGCCTTCCGTCGCCTCTCTGCTAAGCGAACAGACCGAAGAGCTAAGAATAGAAGAGAGACACGTGAGTGAGCCTCTCACGGAACCCTGTGGGACGCCACTCCACGTCACTCACGTAAATGCCGGGATGATCCCTTGTTACGATTTTATCAAAGGATTGCATCATTGTACTTTAATATTATCGACCTTTCAAGTATTCTTCCAATCCCTTATTTTTTTTAGTACGAATTAAGAAAAAAATGGCGATTGTCAATGCAATTTCCTTCAACATTTTTAAGGCACAGAGATAGGAATTTTTAGTTTATCTCAATGAATTTGAAAGAAAAAAAATATTTTACAGAGTTTTGATAAGATTTCCTTATTTCTGTGACAGGCATGACTAGGAAAACTTTTACTTTCAGACGGAAGCGGGAAAATACAAAAGATTGCATTAAAAACCATCAAGTGTTATTTATAGTGGCAAATGTATTTGTTAGAAATCCTCAAAGTTATTGATTTGAGAGTGTTGTTATAAAAAGAATTCAACCAAAGACTTTATTGTTTTACAGGAAAACCCAACTAGAGCGCAATGCATTTGAATATTCTTTGAGACGTGCACATAAACGTCTATTGACTCAAATTAACGCTATACGAAAGATGGAAAGTTTGCCTGCTCCTGTTGAGCGGGTGCACTGGTGTTCCGTTCGTTTAGAGAGCAGTTGCACCAGTGCTTGTTCCATCCAGTGCGCACCGAGAGCGACCCGATTTGCTCTGACAGTCTTCTCAGCGGAAGGGCTGCGCTGGTTATTGTTGAGGTTAGGTTACTCTATGGATAAAGCTACGAGTTTATCCCCCAGAGTTGTACGTTGAATTAGTCCTTTCTAAAAGAGATAGAATTATTAATGTGATGAAGTTCATTTCATTAATCCAATTATATATACACATACTATCGGATCATCATCATTATAACAATGATTAGAATATATTGCATTATATACTCATGAATACGAAAAGACTGTTTGTTGGTGTATTAGTAATTGTTTGCATTCAGATTTTGTATTTTCGTTATCTTTCGGTCATCTAACAATGACCAATGCCTCCTGAATCGTGCAGCAAAGACGTTCCATTTACTTATGCTGCATTCTTCTGGTGGAGCGGGGAACTAGCGCGGTGCGATGACGCAGACGTGTCTCCGGTGCTAGTGGACACTCAAGGGTAGAGGAAACAAGACTATGTAGCCAATGAAAGAAGGTTGATCCGAAAACGGAAGGAGAGGAGGAGGAGAAGAAGAAGAGAGACTTCCGACCTCTCAACATCCGCGTCTTCGTCATTATAATACTCTGTCATTTCAAAACATGTTTCTACAACAGACACAACATTTTGGAAATATTTAAAATATAAAATCGATGAAACTTTTTGATCTGGCGAATTATTTCACTATCCACGCGAAAATTAACGCCATTTTTTTTTAATATTTTGGTAATTTTTGACCTTCCAAAGAAGATCGAAAATTCTTGTTTGGGAAAAGAAACGAAATGTTGACAAGTTCTGTGTGAAAGCCTCAGCAGAAAACCTCACTGCGTTCTCCTATTGTTGTTTCGCGCTGCTGAAAAAATTCACTGAAAAACATTATATCGCTTCACTCTCCCTTTTGCCAGTTGATAAAGTAAAAGAACTTTGTCCTTTAGGATAAAAAAAAAACACTTATTTTCGGAATGTGCATTAAGAGCTTGTCTCTCTTCCATCTGCGAATTTTGCAGGACAAGCGATGTCACCAAATTCATTCAACTTTTATTCATTTTGACGGAAAATTATAAATGAGAAGTTATTCATAATAGAAGATGATTTGTATTATTATTATCAGTCGTTTCATCAGTGTGCACTGCGTCTCAAGTTTTCATTCAAACACATCTTGAGGGTTGTGAAATATTCTGTATAAGGATTCTTGTTCATCCTTGTCACCATGAATACATCTCACATTTATGTACCATTTGGTTTTAATTGGAGATTTATTTTCGCTCAAACGAGCTTCGATTCGTTCTCTTAATGAATTTCTACATTTCTTATTCAATTATCTCTTCCATTTTCTTAGAAACGGTCCTTCTTGTTTTTATTGGGCAAGATCTCTGTCTTGAATATCTTTGAAAGGACGGGTTCTCCTTGAAAACCTAACAATGTTTCTGTCGAGTAGAAAACTATTTGACGTCCCAACGACCCCCTCCCAAATCCTCATTTCTTTACAACAAACAGCTAGGTTCTGTTTTTCTTCCTATATTCTTAAGTCAATGATGAAAGAATTCTTTCTATTCAAAATATTTGGAAAATCGCTCCTCAGCGTATCTAAAAGTTGGAATGGAAAGAACAAGTCTTCGTAAAGCTTCCTATAAAAACGAAGATGTCTTCACACAACAAAACAAGAGTTTAACAATGATATTTTAGTCGAATTCAATTCTTTTAATACACTGACTCAGTTCAACTAACTCGTCAGATTGAAAAAGCAACTGAAAGTAATTTTAGTGACTTTTAAGTGAATGTGGCTATAAGTTCTGGAACAGACGTAGGAAAATAGTCGTTCCTCAACAGATCGATCAGGGAGTGGAACAATTCGCCTGCGGATGTCGTGGGAGCGCTATCGGGCTCAGCGACCTCTCATATAATTCAAAAACGCTCTAAGAAAAGGGGAATAGACAAATTAAATGGATTAGGCAGGTTCGGGAAGAACGTCAGTGTAGTTCGGAAGATAGGGAAGTGATACGAAGCAAGTGAAATGTGAAGTGAAGTGCACGAAAGGGGTAAATCGAGTGTTCGGGTCATCAGTGAAATAAAATGTGCAGTAAGTTTGTTTGTCTTTTTATCAATTATTTCGATGTTTCAGGGTAAAATGTTTTTCTTATATATGTAATACTTTAATATTAGTTGAATCGTATAGTTTAATAATTTATTTACCAATTTTTTGTTTCAGTTCTCCGTGATATGTATTTTTGTATTGTATTTTCTTATATACTGCCACCAAGTGACATCTACCC
This sequence comes from Laupala kohalensis, assembly GCA_002313205.1. Classification (NCBI taxonomy): domain Eukaryota; kingdom Metazoa; phylum Arthropoda; class Insecta; order Orthoptera; family Trigonidiidae; genus Laupala; species Laupala kohalensis. The sequence goes on along the minus strand of NNCF01131624.1, from coordinate 37,153 downwards.
AATCGCAGTAAATAAATATTATTATTATTACTACTTAACAGTAACACGAATTCACAATATGCTAAGCGGAGGTTTTCTTATTAACACACACCCAAAGGAATCACTGTTTCGGCTACTTACTCTATTCGTGTACGTGAAAAATGTGTATCAAATATTTTCAAATTTAAAATAAGGTTAAATTCCGTTTCCGTCTTTTACCCTCAACACCCTCTGGGGATTCAACGTCAGTTTCCTTCGCTCTACTCCCGAGTCGTGTAACTTTGCCAATATGGCTTCCTAACACGAACTGCCAACTTCTACAAATCCAAGTTATATTAAAATAAACATTTACAGTAGTCACAAAAGCGTAAGAGTATTTGCTGTAAAGAAATACGAGAGTTACAAATGACACAAACAACAAACTAACGAGACACCAGAAGGAAGGAAGGAAGGAAGGAAGAGAGCAGAAGAAGAATATGGCGGCGGCGGCGGCGGCGGCGGAAGCAGCGTCACAAGAGAGCCGTGAAAAAAGTGCAGTGAATTTTGCTGGCCGACGTTGGTGGTAGATTTAAGTTATCAGAAATTAACGTAACGCGAGGTACACTTATCATTACTCTTAGGGACGATGGCGGAGTGTAAGCGTTGGCAACACTGCGCGCAAGCCCTGTGTACCAACATCTAGCGAATTAAAAGAAATAAATAAAGAAAGAAGTAATTTATTGTGAAGAGAGCAGCAATTACAAACTGCCTGAGATTGCGTTGAGGACAACAAAGTGATTTAGTGCGACCAAAAATATACAAAAGTGAACTAATAGAAACACATTTTGCGTTTACGGTTCCTGAACCATGACTTGGAGTTTCCTTAAGGGAAGGATTTCGTAGAAGAAGCATTTGAAAAGAAGTCACGACCCATTCATTGCATGAGTCGCGGAGACCGGAAATACGCACATCCAACTTGTTTAAACAGTTGACACGAACAGGAAACACGAATCATACGCCGATTAACAAACACTACGCGGGACAGAATCACAGTTAGGTGACGGCCATTTTGGTCACATTGCGGATTGAGAGGTTAGATCTGTCGTTCCGTCAACATATTTAGAGTTCTTTATGTGTATCTTTATTTGTCCTCTGTATAAAATGGACTCTAGAAGATATGGGTTCCAACGGGTGTTCGGTCAAGGAATGTTGTTTAAATTAATCGCCAAGAATCTTCTGAATCTCATATTAGACGTACGTAAAATTAGCGTCTAATTTACGTTTTAGATTTATAATTAAATTAAAAATGATTCAGTGACAACATTGAAATAACTAAAAAAACGGTTTTATCAACAACCCTTTCGCAACGCAAGCGAAATCTAAGTGCAGCCATTTTGGTGCCTATTAGACGATGCGGATTTCAGAAGATCTGAGCCGAAGTTTCACAATCTTCTCTTCTATACTCCTTGGAATTTCGTTCGAGATGTCGCCTCTCTCTACTTTAACTTAAGAACATTAATTAACACTAGTGTCAATTACAAACGTCGAAAAGCACATTGGTTCAAACAGGATGAATTCGGTACAACTGGATTCAAAAATTCTAATTGAATCACGTCGGTTGCGCACTGCATTGACCCTTCGCGATTGACGATATGACGTAAATATTAGTTCTATTGAGATATAGATTCGCTTATAAAACAAAATATAATAATAATAATAATAAAATGGCGACTAATATTCTTAAGTGTTTTAAAGTCAAAGAAAAATTAAAGAAGCGTTAAAAAGAAAATATGCACGATTTACAGAATAAAACTAAACTAAACTTGAATAATAATAATAATTTTGTGATCTATTATTTGTTTATGTGACGTACGACGTAAAGAATGGTCCATACGTCACGACTTGTTCCATCAATCGGAAGCTCACAGAGAAGGTCTCGGAATTCTTTTCTCTAACATTTACAGAATTCGGAGCGAAATAACAGAGATAAGAGTTAACAGATGTATTAACAAATGGTCCCTACTCTCTCTCTCTGTCTCTCTCTCCACCTCGACAAAGCGAGTTAAAAGGTGCGGGGGGGGGGGGGGGTGGTTGATGGTAACGAATGATCCGCACTGTCCCCTTTTCTGTTGCTGTCTGCTCTATTCCCAAAGAGCAGTCAGCACGACAGAAGTCGCCTCATCTTATTCAAAAATTAAAGATTCGCAATTTTTTATAACTTTTTTTCCACCTCTACGTCCGAGAGGAGAGCCAAAATATCTAATAAAAAGTGAATATTTATTATCCGAATCCCTGGCAACATTGTACCAGCTGCGCTACAGAATTTATGGTAAAAAGACGAGGGAGTAAAAGAGACGAGAGGAAGAAAGGCACAAGTGCAATGTTTCCCAATAACTGTTCGAAATTGTTACGTGCTTCAGTGACAGCGTAAGTGTAGCGATTGGCGCATTTTTACACGTTTACAAAGACTCGTGTGCAGCAGGGCAGCTACGGATGTTCCAGCGACGAGATCATCAATTCTCCTGTACACTAAATGAGCGTTTCTCTGTCCTTTTTAGAGTTTGTACCCTGAATTCTGGATCATTCGCCAGTGACCGCCTCCTCCACAGAGATTTTCTTCTTGGCTGCATATACTACAATGAAATCTCGAATCCTTTTTATTTCTTTGGACGGAGGCCAAACGGCGGCATCTGGACAATTAAGCCTATTACATGGAAACGAGCGACGGTCCGCTTCCAGAATCCGATTCAGGAATTACAACGAGGGAGTAGTTATGTTTCACTCAAGAAAGAAAGAAAGAAATATCCATTTGTTCGCATAACTCTTTTATTTTATATACCACCATAAAATTATGAATTTTGACAAATATTTTTTCTGTTTCAACAATTTTCAACATCGAAATTGTTTTATAAGGGGGTTTTATATGTTTCATTGTGGAAATCCCAATTAATATCTNATTATTATTATTATTATTTTCCATCTCGTTCACGACTTTCTGTTGGTTTCTTTGTTGTTGGAAAAGTCAAGAGACTCGTCTTAACCGCATTTATGGCAATTTTGCGAGAGAATTTGGGAGAGAAACATCAAGGAGTTATCATCAAACATCACGAGTGTATAAGAATCGCCGAACTACGCGACATGTGTTTAGGATAACTGATTTTCTTTGCACGAGTTGGAAGTTTTGTGTCTTCAGTTCCAGTTCTTGCAAAGATTTAAACAGGTTCTGGGGTTCCACTTCCATGTCCGACAGTGTTAATGGGATTACTCGCACTCTGTCATATTTGCACATTCTTATCATCATCATCATCATCATTATTTCGTCATTTTTCTTCACGTCGACGTCAGCGTCGGATTCATTCGTCATTCGTCTGCCAGTCGAGATAAAAATCGAATAAAAACAATTCGTCTTCGAAAAGTATGTCATAGTTTAAATGTTCAAATTAGAATTCGTATTAACCTCATTTCCTCCATATTATTCCGTATTTCTTGGAGTAGCTCAACATACTTCAATGGACAGGTACAACGAAACAGAAATGATAAGATTATTTTCCAAACAATATAGCATCCACATTGAAAACCAAAGTGTTCCAAAGTGAATGGAATAGTAATGAAGTGCAATATCGTACACCAGTGTTTCCCAACGTGGGGTCAGTTCGATTGTTAAGGGGGGGGGCGGCAATTCAAAAAGGGACACATCCCAGAGTTCAAGTTGACCGTATGACGACTCTCAGTCGCTACTCGCGCTGGGTAAACGTCCACCGTACGTCACTTTCGTCCGCCATGTTACTCTTGAGGATAGTTACATTTCATTACGAATCGCTCAACCTGGGAAAAGTCATAGTGAAGTGGAGAATTTAATGAAACCAGCGATATCTAGCAATTCTATTAGAAAAGAGAAAAAAGGACGTTGGAGCTATATTACACTAAATAAGAAGAAACAACAACAAAAAATATTGGTAGCAGAAGAAATGAGTGAAGGGAGGATATTGAAAAGCTAAAAACAAGAGAATGGATTCTTTATCGACTTTCAGAAACAGAAAGACTCATAACTCATAACTTTGTCCTAAACATAACATCATTTTGGACTCTTTATAGAAAGTGTCGGCTACACTCTGAAGAAGAAGAAGCGTTATACCAACATCGCAAAAGGCAATATATACGTAAAGAAAGAAATGATTTACTCTGTCGAGTGAGAGAACTGCTGCTACCGATATGCGCCTTTCTGTGACCACGTTAATAAACACGTGTTAATTGCGTTTCCCTTCACGATCTGTTCTCTCAAAAGAGGCAAAAAGAAACTTAGGATGACTTTGAGAATACATGTGTGTCCGTGCGACAGCGAGAGAGTTGTTTTTTAAAAAATCTCAGTCAAAGATGGCCGCCGGACTTAAGGCAAAAAAAAAAAAGTTACCATGTAAAAATACCTGAACCCATGAAAGTGTGTTTGGTGCACACAGGCAACGAGCTATAACTCTTCGAGAAAAATTGTATTCTACTTGACGACTTTTTATAAGAAATGGAACTAATTGAATAGATTGGGGAAGAAGGGTCGACCCACTGAATTGTGAGGTGTGTGAGATCCTTGTTTTAATCCGAAATTCTACATAAAAGAAGGCGAATGTGTTTCTTGTTCTTCTCTGCTTCGTGGTAAAATCTAATGCGAATGAGGGTAGGAGCTGGACTCCTTGAATAAGAGATTATTTGTCTTATGATAAATAAACAAACAAACTTTATTCTCAAAAGAGAACGCTTTGAAAACGATGAGACCACATGGGGTATAATAAACTATTTCTTTTTTTTTGTGGGGCTTTAGGGTTCGTCAACGGCAAGGTATAATGCACTAAGTTACTCTCCGGAAACAAGCAAGGGACCATCCCATCAATTCCGATCA
>NNCF01131622.1:0-11406 GCA_002313205.1 Laupala kohalensis | reverse complement strand
TTGCTTAATTGGGAATTAAGATTGTCAACGTGACAATTCCATTTGAGGTTGACTTGAATATGGAGACCTAAGAATTTTGTATTCGTAACAGTTGGTTTCCGTTTAAAGAAAGAGAAACCTGTGGTAAAGATTAAAGATTTTGTGATACTATTGTGAAATGACATAGACACTGTTTTGTCAGTGTTTACAATGAGACGATTTGCATGGAACCAAGTCGAAAGGTTAGACAAAACGTTTTGAGCATTGGCGTGCTTACACAGTAAATTAGTGTCATCAGCAAAAAGAACCATTTTGCAAACTTATGTGGATGATGACATGTCGTTCACATACAATAAAAAGAATACAGGACCGAGAATTGAACCGCGGGGTACTCCGCAAGTAAGTGGCTTTGTTTCTGAAAGACAACGCTCAAGTATTTTATTTTTAGTATAGGATATTTCTACTTGTTGATATCTATCTTTTAAATAAGAAGTTAGCCATTGATGTGGAAGTCCACGAATGCCTAAAGAATGCAATTTGGAAAGGAGAATTCCGTGATCGATGACATCGAATGCTTTGGAGTCATGAATGAATAAGTCAAGAAAAACACCCTGAGGATTTTCTGCCGGTCAAGAGATGTGATAACATCGTTTAAGAAAGAAAATGTGGTGCTTGTAGTGGAAAAGGGATTTCCTAAAACCGTGTTGATCGTCAGAGAGAATGTTATATTTTGATAAAAAATCTAGAAGACGCTTATAGAACAATTTTTCTAGGATTTTTGAGAAAGTGGGTAGTAGAGATATTGGTCGGTAATTTCCAATATTAAGTTTGTTTCCTTTCTAGAGTAAAGGTTTCACTTTAGCTCTCTTAAATATGTTAGGAAACACCCTTTCCGATAAAGAACTATTAAAAATATTTAATATAGCGGATTTAATATAGCGTGGGACGAAAATTTAACCATAAACTCGGGTACATCATCTAGGCCTGTTGAAAATTTGTTTTTTAATGAGCTGATGATTCTTATTACTTCACTGGCGTTAGTTTCGGAAGTGAACATAGAATTGGGTACGTGGGTGGATATAATTGGAGGACATAGATTTGGATATATTGAGTTCGTTATTTTACCTACTTCTGAGAAGTAAGAATTAAACAAATTTGCGATGTCCTGAGGATTTGATACGATTTTGCCATCGTTTCGTAGAGAAATATTTTCTTCGCGATTTTCAGAAGTTGACGTGTAAATTTTAACAATATTCCACATGGCTTTTATCCTGTTGTTCGATTTTAGTATATGCCTGTCGTTTTCCATTACTTTAGCTGCATAGACTACGTTTCGAAGAATAGTCTTGTATTTACGAAAATAATCATGGAATTCGGGTTGATGGTAATAGAGTTTTGAAAGATAATATATATTATATAAGAAAGGTAGATAATAGTAATATAAGAAAGATAATATATAACATTCATAGAAAGTAGATTTTAAACATCTATAGTGCCATCATTGACGTATCTAGTGATTGGATTGTTAGATGTGTAGCTCGTAGTATAATTACAGAGATTATAACGCCTTTTGGGAACTCATAATAATGGACTATTAGACTAATAATGGACTAATTCCTGAACACACATGAGTTTTACCTAAATAATTCATGTTTACAACAACCAAGTACTTACTGGGATGCTCCTTGTTGGGAAACAGGTCTGCTAGGACCAGGATGATTGAACGTGGTCAAGGCATCTCTTGACTACATATTATTAATGTACTCATTTCTTTCTTTATCGTCAGTCTATCTGTCTTGATGTTGGAACAGAGCTTGTTTTCAATGTAGCCAACGCTTTTACTTCGTCGTCGTCGATAAGAGGAATAATATTTGTACCTCGGCTTATGTTGGCAGGACATTTTCTAAAAAAATTAAATCCATCGCCAACCTCCGCCATCAATTCAATACACTTGGTCTGGGGACGCTATTCTGTTCCTTCTGCATCGAGCGTGTGGAACTAATATCCTGAGACTTAATTTGTTGTATTATTAACTTGTATTTCTTTACATCTAATACTCGCTTTTGTGATCACTATAAATATGAATTTGGGTATAACTTGAATTCGTAGAAGTTGGCAATTCGTGTTTGGTAGCTATATTACAAAATTTTCGGCAATGTTACGTGACTGGGAGTATAGAGTTGGCGCAATTTCAGTCGGCAGAGCCGACAAGGGTTCCACTATTACCTTTTTTTGTGAACATCGTCTCACTGTCAGACATTACTAAAAACATTTCACTTTCCACTCGTCGTAGCTCGTCGACTGAGGCTGACCCGTCCACCCGAGGACACATGAAACCGACAGCTGCCTCGACATCTGAGCAATTGTCGCTGGAGCTATCTCTTACCGATGTCTTGATGACGTCTGGATAAATCGTGGGCGTTGCGGTATTTGAGTAGCGTATTCGCCGTATTAGGCAAAATATTTGACGTATCCACAAATATCCTCACATGTACTGAACAAGCAAATATCAATAATGCCAAATATGTTTTCTTATACCATGGACGGGGATGTATTTGATATAATTCAAGAAATCTTTATAGAGTTTCGTTATTCCAGACCATTGAAATGTTCCAGTCCATATTAAAGAAATTAAAGAATAAAAAAGTCAAATTATATGTCAAAGAATCAACATCTCGATGAAGCACGTTCTACTGAGCGAAACACGGCAAACCAATTGTGGGTGGTTCACGCAAATATTTGCCTTATTTGAGTCCTTTGATATGCGACTAAAAATCGACTAGAGAACGAATACGGATGTTCACGTATTTGCCACAATATATTGCAATAGAGCAAACACAGACAAATAGCTTATTTCACTTGGCCGTGTTTGGGCAAATAAGGCAAATACCCAACGCTAAGTGAAGTACAAGCATAAACTTAATATAACCCGTGGCGAAGAGGAGAAAATAGCGCGGGACCGTTTTCTTTATAATAACCCTAAAAATGAAGAGCTAATACTAATATTTTCCGAATCGCAATAATATTTTTTGTAACATGGCATCCATTCTTTTTTCGGATGTTGTTTCTATCGTATTGTTATATTTGCAGAAAGAAACTATTTGTATTCTTTGTAAGTGATTTATAACGACTAATTAAAGCAGACTCAATTTATTATCACCAATTAAAGTATATCCTAGTGGTAATACATGTAAAATCAGAAAATAATACACTTAAAAAAAACACATCGAACAATTTAAAACTTGTTAAAATGAACACGACGTTTTGATGCACATTGGTATAATCATCAAGAGAAACTTCCGTCGGGGGAACTTTGTGACTAAATTCTTTGATCCAAACCATTTCTTTTTCTTCAAATAAATTGTTCTCTAGATGTCATTTTCCTATTAAGGCATTATTTTCTAATTATGGTCCTATACCGTGATCCCATTTTTTACAATTTCATGATAATGAAGAAAAATTGCCCGAAATTGAACAAAATTTACATTCACACGAAAATAAGTAATCTCACGTAAGTTTGAATTTAGGCATGATTCGCGCTAAAGACACATATCAGGTTTGTCACAACATTGACTTCCAAAAGTATTCGAGTGGGCGAATCCCAATGTTCAGTATGCTTAGTTCACAGATTATATTAGGTGTGTCCTGTTTCTATTAAATGTGAGGCAAAGTGTGAGGTGTTATTGTTACGTGTCCATGCATTTACGTGTTTTTTATGCGTGTATTGAATTTTCTCCCTGTCAGGCTGACATACAACGCGTCACAGACTGCACATTGTAGCATGTAAACGCCGCTGCTCTCAGTTGTAGGGGTGGGATCTTTGATTTTACACAGTTGCTTCCTCAGTGAATTATTTGTATTAAAATAACGGTGAGATTTGTGTTTTATGTGAATCATGTTTGCTATTTCTTGTGAAATGTTACCGAGATAGGGAATGCTTAAGAATTCGAGACCCTCATGAAAAGTGGGTGTAAGTGATGTGCGGGATTGAATGTGAAGTTTTTGGAGTTTTCTGTTACAGAAACCCCATGTCATTTGACTCCCAAAACAACACATCAACACTTGAAATAGAACATAAATTTTATTACAGATCCCAATTAGAACAATTACACATTCAGAAACAGATCAACAATAACAATTTCATTCTTAACGAACAAACCAATTTTCAAATTTCGCCGTTGCTATGTCTCGCTCTCCCCCACTTCCTAGAATTCTTCTTCCGCCACCCTCTCACCCCCTCACACTTCGGAGGTCCTTCGCCTACTTAAAAGACCTTTCGTCACCCGCCGGACGCATTTTCCACTTTTCCACTTGTCCGGAGGAAGGTTAGTACGAGCAATTTACTCGCCTTGTGTCCCTTTAATGCTATTTGTGTTTATTTTCTGCTTATTTCTATTTATTTCTGTGTATTTTGTATCAATTTGTATGTATTAATTTTAGATTACTGAAGATGACCGCAATGCGGTCGAAAGACGGCTCTAATAATAAACATATGTTTGGCGAGACTACACAAATTAATTTCATTCAGATTAAAATAAATTTTTTATCATTTCTCAAAAAAGTGACTTCTTCCCCCCTCCCCTAATCGCCACCACTAAGTCTGCAGATTAGTTAGTCGTGAATGTATGACATTTTGGAAATACTTTTGAAAACTTGAGATATTTTACAAAATTGTTCTCCAGATGAAAACGGTCTTCTTCTGCGAGTTGCGCAGATTTCAACTAATGCACGATTAGACTTACGCATTTCCAAAAGCCGGGGATTGTTATGGAATTTATATTTTAAACTGGTGGTGGACGAATGTCTTCTGGTTTGGTTTTTCTTGGCACCATTTTATGTTGCAGAAAATGGTATTTGGAATATCTAAAATCAGAAATAAGTTAATAATTAGAACAATTATTTTCAGGTTTATAATATTTTTGAATCAAGGAAGAATGAGGGTTTGTTGCTAAAGAAAAATCAAAATATTAAAAAAAATATTTTTATTGGATAATTAGCAATATACCGTGTTTATTTGTAAATATATTTATTTTCGTAGATTATCTGTTACTACGGTGAACGAAACATAAATGTGGTGTTGCATGTCTAGTGAAATAACTCTTATATTTCTTTAGAAGGGCCACACGCTGACGGCGACGGTAGTCTGTAAACTTTTTTCTTGTCCAACCCTGCCGACTACCACCCACATCACCACAGCTTGACCCTCCGCCACGCAGGTAGAAATGTTGAATCATGCGTTAAGTTGAATCGTGCGTGAGTTGAATCGTGCTGATTCCTTTTTCCGCTGGATTTTTTTGTGGGGCTTTAGGACTCGTCAACGTCTTTCTGCTGGAGTTTAATATCAATACAAATTGCGAAATAAACCTTATTCGTTCGTTGAATGGATAAATGGAATACATAATCCTAGCAATTTTATTTGTCAATCCACTTCTCAATAATCCTGTAGATTACTTGAGATTACTGTACTAGCAGTCTAGCTCACCAACCTCGCTGTCAATTGTTTTCTTTCCTGACACCGTGATCGGAAAGTGAAGCGGTAGGTTTGAATTTGTGTACTAATGATATTTTAGGACGTGACGTGCTAAAATAATTTATCGTAGTAAGATTGTAATGATTTATCTAATGTTGACATGTAACATGTATGTGATACTTGTAAAAGTACTTGAAAAGGTTTGATTATCGATAAATTTGCAGATTTATATTTACCCAGCCAGCAAACATTTTGACAAGATTTATAAAATCCTAACTTGCAGTAGTAAGTTTTTGTGCTTTTTGTTTGAAATAAAGCTTTCATTGAAATATTCCCACTTTTATTAAAATCTCAAATTTACTCCAACAAGAAAAAAATATCTTACTAAACCGATATATTTTATTACCTTGAAATATTTATTGACTTACACGTTTTTTTTTGTCTTTGTCCTTGATTTAGTTGACGGCAACCCTCCTGATGCGCCAATTCACGAACGCCGCAGAGCTGCTAATGTTGCTTTGAAAATCGAAATTTTATTGAAATCGAAAAGTTTAAGAATATACTCTCCGACCTAAGAACGTGTTAAATCAAGAATACAGCGATATTTTTAATAAAGCAAGAAGAAAAATTTCATGTTTTAATACATTTTTTGTCGAGTAAGAACGTGGTCAAAAGGGTAATTAATTAATATTTTTCCAACTTTTCTTCTATATTTATTTTATTGAATGTAGGCTCCATTTTATGCTCGTGTATTAGGTGCCAATATGACGCTTTCCGATGATTATAAAATTATGCTCAAGATGACATCAAATATGAGTAATAATTTCATGGGTGAATTCATTGCCGCCGAGACATTAAAGGGTTCAAGAATCTGGCTAGAACCTTGGTCATTTAACTGGTACGCATGATTCCGTCTTGGAGCACAGTGGCCATGGTATTTCATTCACACTACTACTAGATTGCAGTTACATCACCAAATGTACATAGTGTCTACGAATGGTGTGGCCGATATTTCCCCACTACACCGATAGCCCTCATGTTACCGTCAATGTGGCACGTTATTCAAATATACTTATGAAAACTCAGTTTCCTTTTTAAGAAAACAAAAATCATTAGATTCGTTTAGATTATTTTATGTTTAAGTATTATTTTATCGAGTGCCAATGTGGAATTAATAGTATATCACAGAACACAGAATTGATACATAACTCGCAGGGGTGGATCCACGATTTTTTTTGGGGTGGGCGATCGATTGGTCTGATATCCCTCCCTCGCAAAACTCTTCCTCCAAATACACTTTAAGTCATTCCGATACATAAATAATTTGTGTGTATGAATGTCTTAAATTGCTTTTTATATAAATAAACCTACAGTAAACCCTTAAATTTCTATGTTTTTTAAATGTGGTTTATTCGTACTGGCAGATTTGCACTATAAAACTAAATAAAATTACCGTTGGAGTCCTCTTTTTCTAAACGGCAAAAGTAATGTTACACAAATGGAAACATCAGTACACAATACGTGTTACTGAATTGAAAATGACAATTTTCGTTTGTGCTTCCTTGCACACGGGTCCAAAACTTCATTTGGAGTAATGGTTGAAGCTATTTCATGATGGATATGTAAACTGGCCAGTCTATTCAGTCGCTCCTCAGTCATTGTGCATCTGAGGTATGTCTTCATTCTCCGCAATGCGGAAAAAGATCGCTCAGCTGAACACGTCGTCACAGGAAGAGTACAAATAATCTTCTGTGCTATTCTAATGTTTGGAAGGTCTGATGTGTATTTGAAGGCTTCAGCTGGGAGTTTAGGGATTTTCTCTGAGTTAAAGTTCCACATGTGCTTCCAAATAATTAACTCACCCTTTAAGGCATCAAAGCAAGGAAGATCTTTTTCATGCATTTTAGCACCATCCAAGACAAAAATTTCAAAATATTCCGGAAATTGAACCGATTCCGATAGTAACATTTGGAGTTTTCTAATTTGGGCCATTTGAGATTTTGGAAATCTCAAACCAATCTCACTGATCAGGTAATCCAAAATGGGTATTTAAATATTCGATCGAAAATATTTATCTGCCATTTCTGATTGAACATTTAATCTGTGCTTTTAAGTCCCGACAATTCTTGTTTTTTTTTAAATATCGGTTCCCATTCTTTAAGCCAAATAACAGCTTTTTCAAAAAGTGTTTTAAAGCAATCTCTGTTATTGGTCCGTTTCTCCTTGATGCTTGCAAGTGTGGCATCCACCAATACTAATACATTGAGTACATCAATATATTCAGCCTGAAGATTCCTAGCCAGCGGTAGAGTTACTGACATCACATCTTCTCAAACCACCAAACTTACGATGAACTGAATGTCTAAAGGTGCAAGAATGCTGTGAAGAAATGAAAAAGCATTACATCCAGTCCCTTCGGCTGAATAAACCATTGTCCCCAAGAGTGTGCAAGTAGGGCAAAGAGTTTAGGAAGTTCAACACGGCATCATGACGCTCTAACCACCTTGTTTCACACATCTTGATGGCGTGCTTTCGTTTTTTCAGATCATCGTTCATTTTATCATTCAGAGTGTATAGTCTTTTGGCAGATTGTTTAAAAACGTTTGCAACGGCTTAAATTACTCCAATTGCATTTCTTGTGGAAGAAACGGAGCAAACTTTGCTTATTACCAAGTTTTCTATGGCTACCGCAGTGACTATTTGCTGACTATTGACTCTTGACATTGCAAGAGGCTGTATTTTCATTATTCGTGCCTGAGCTCCTTGAAATTTTTCACTCATATTAGAGCCTCCGTCATAAGCTAGATCCCGGCAATCATTTATATCAATATCCAGATTTTCCAGAACCTGCAAAATTTTATGAGCAATACTTTCACCCGACAGATCCACAACATCTATAAACATAAGAAAATCTTCATTTACTTCGCACGATGTCTCACCAAAATACCGTACACATATCGCTAGCTGTTCCTTTGCAGACAAATCAGTAGTCTCACCAACGATCACAGTGAAATACTTAGCATGCTTCACACTTGAAACGATCTTGTCAGGATAACTTCCCCGCAGCATTGAATTATATCGTTTTGTATGATCTTACTAATATAAGATGAGGTTTTTCCACAGGATTTGATATGTGACTCGAGTTCCTTATCCCCAGCATCAATCCTAAACTTCAAAAGAGCTCTAAAATTTCCTTGATTATTTGTTTGTTTTGTCAGTAAATCTCCGTCATCCTTGAGACCCCTTAGTCCCATATTTTGGACACCACAAAAAGTTATTGTTTTTATGATGGGAATTAATTGCTTCTCGGTTTCATCTATCATAGCTTTCTGAGCAGTGTTTAAACTAGACATGACATCATCCTTTTTCCCTTCCATCACTAACGATAAATTTTGACAAGCCTCTATATTTGCCTTATGGTACTCAGCCCTGTCGTAGTTTTTCAATATTTCTGTAGCTTTTTTGAAATATTTCAGGGGTTCTAGCACCAACTTCCCTAGCTTAACATCATTTGTTTCTCCCTCGCCTCGTCCAAAAGGGACGCAAACCTTGCATAGCCCACCGTTCAAACGTTTACTGTAAACTAATCAAGGATACATTGGAAGCCAACTTGCTTGAAAAAATCTGTTTTTCTTCCCTTCAAAGGGAACTGAAAATCTCTTGGCGGGGTCCAAGAATTATTTAACCACTCGTAACGATCTTGATCGCCGATTGGAGTGTTACTTTTTTGATTTATTAAATTACCAAAATCGTGAACATTTATTATATCACACCCAATATCGGTTCATTGAAGAATTTTTGGTCAATGATGTCAAACGTGCCGTTGTGGACTGCTCTGTTTCTTTCGAGAATGTCAAAGTTTGGTCCGTGCTGTCATTTTCAACCTAAATAAGAAAAAACCTTTGTAACCAAGAATAGAATGTGTTGTTCAAACAACAAATAAATATTACTGTTTGGATGGTCTAGTAATTTTGTTGAGTTAACATCTCGACTATGACAAATGAGTGAATTGCATTCAGTGTAGTTAGTAAAGAATTAATTAGTAGAACTCAATATTTTTTTAGTAGATTCTCTTGTGTTAATTTAATTTGTGGGAACAAATTTCTGATTTTTTAATTTCAAAATGGTTGGTTGGGGCAATTGGAACCGTCCCATTCTCCAAATGACTTGTGTCCTCCTGAATTAACTTGTGAACTAATACATTTGATATGCTTTGATCAGAGTTGACCGAGTCAGCGTAAAATATTGCAAGTCCCTGAAAGTAATAAGCGGTCATATATTCATTTTTCAAGTTTTATAGCAAATGAAAGAAATTTTCATACTGTTTTTACCTTGTAATCTCCACGTTCATTTGTTGATCCTCAAAACGCCATTGTCTACTCCTAGTTTTAGCTGTATTTTCCACTCCAGGATGTGTGTTAATCTTTAGTTGTTTAAATTTTTATTATTTCTACTCTCAGTTATTTTAATTATCGATAAGTCAACATTATATTCGGCTGAGTGATGTTACGTGATAATAAAAAACATAATCAAAATAAATTTATAATATTTATTCATTTGTCTGCGTTACCCTTTTTACACACTTGACCACGATTTATCATTTCTGAATAGCTAATTGAATCAGAGGAAATGCAGAACTAGCGGGGGTGCATAAAAATATTTATAGAACATTTTGACATGACTATAAACAAATTTCAAGCAATTGCTGTCTTTTTCTTTTGCAAGGAGATGATTACGATGCAATTGTCAACATCAGCATAGAAGTTTCTTTGGAAATATTAAATTAAAATTGTTGTTTGGTATCATTTTTCGTAAAATTTTGTGCAGAATCCAAAAGTAAACTGATTTTTTTGTCTTTTACTGGCATGGCAAGTACATTATTTGCAATACGAAACATCCAGTAGGTGAATCATTCCGGACGCAGGGAAATGAATAATCCCCTGTTGATCTAAAGACATCTGCGTTTTCTCCGCTCGGTTTGTGTAAAGACACCTAGCTGAGCGACAGCAGGCAGGAGTAGGGGAACGTGAGTAGGGGTGGAGGGAACAAGGTCAATTCAGTACGATTACAAACATGCTTCGCGTAGTCATGNACATGCTTCGCGCTGGTCATGTACTGAGCGTCTATGCTACTGCCCGCTAACTGCACAACGCTTTTATTGCAAAACACATAGCTAAAGGTAATGAAAATGTTCAAAGTAATAGTTATTTACTGTGCCACCACGGCGACTATTTTCGTATGTTATAAATAATAGAAATAGACCCACTATACATAGATGCCAATATACAGTAATAGTTAAATATACTAATATAAGAAATAAGTATCAACGTACAACATTTTTACGGACGATTACGATATATATTGTGCTTGTTGTGGGTAATATGTTGCTACATCCATGTTTCTCCTTACAATTTGTTTTCACCTAACGACGACTCATACCACGAACTGTGTATTTTAATAAGAACAATATATATTGTAATCGTCCGAAAAAGGTCGTAAATTGTAATTTATTTATCTATCACACACACACACATATATAAATATATATATGTAACAGTGCAGTTGCGCCCTGTCACAATACGCGCATATTACACGCCTCCCCATTACGGTCACGCCTCTCAGCTCTTTGCCCTCGAGCACAACGGAAGCTGATGTATTTCTGATGGATTTTCTATACGTTCACTTCCACGATGAACATACGCCATTGCGTGTTTATTTACTAGCCACAGCCCTCTGTACACGAGAGCCCTAAGTCATGGCCAACACATTACAAGGCCTAATGCATAGAATAGTAAACGAACGTATGATTCAACAAATCCATCCATGGAAGACGCCATCCATGATGTACTACAAATAAATATAAATAGTAAGCTATAGCAGCATCCACAAGACCGCTCCTTTTCCGATCCAACCGGATTTAATATGACTTAGATGTTCAATTATCCCTACCTCAAGAA
>NNCF01131619.1:4208-66734 GCA_002313205.1 Laupala kohalensis | reverse complement strand
AGGTCAAGAGAAAAGAAAAACAAAAATAAGTAATTCCATTTTTTTGAGTTGAAAACTGAATATCTCACCCATTGTTTTGAGTCTGAATATCTATTAATGATGTTCAAAATTTTGAATGCCGATATGTTATTCACTCACATAACAATACATACATTATCATTATTTCAATTATGTCACATGGAACAATGCTTTGCAACGTTGCAACAGTCTATGGTGGTGCCCAATCCGAGCCCTTATGGTATGGAAATCAACTTACTCAACTCGTGAAGTTAATTCCCTAGCTAGGAATTTACGTTTTTCAAATCTTATGCCATATTTTACCCAAACGAGTGAGTACATCATACACAAACAAGCATCATCACTGACATCATCTTTGAGCGTACCTTTGTGTTTGCTGGAAAAAGAACAGAGGACACACCTCCAACCGGCTCGTACCCACTAAAAAACATTTTTTGCAAACCAAGCACACCCTCAAGAAAAAACCAATACAACCATTTTGTTAGGAATACATTGAAAACTGTGGAAAGTGAAGAGGCAAATAAGTTACTTTAAGTTAGCAATAACTATTTAATCTGTCGCATCTGTCTTATTTGTTTATGGGAAGGTATGTCGTCGAACACAAAAATTGTGTATTCGGAGAAATGACTTCTCCTTTGAGGAAAATATCTTTCGGGTTCTCTATTTTAGTTATTCGAATCATCACGCTAATGGATTCCTTTTCTGTACATTTTTTTTCATTTGAAGTTGTAAGATGTTGGCTTCATTGACGTTCTGCAAGAGTTTATCTTTAGTTTACCTATTTGGGTTTTTTCTTCAAGTCGAATATTACATTTTTCGCATAGCTGGCAATATCTGCGACAATTTTGACAATATCATTACGAAAGCTTAAAGTTAAGTTGGCAGATGTGTATGTGATCGAATTTTGATCTCGACCCTGAGTCAATTTTACGATGTCTCATGCGTTTTCTCACACTGAGAGCCTTGTGTTAGTAGCATGCCTCAGATTGTTCAAATAAGATATGCTAATAAAAAGTTCATAAGGCATTCTGTCGTTTCTTAAAGAAGAGAATGTGAATCGATTTACTTGAAACTAGTTCTAAGGGTATGTACTATTTGGTATGTTAACCAATGCAGTGACGGTGTCCACTCACTTGATTTGCTGAAAATAAATCCATGTTTAATTCAAGGGCATTCGCATTAATAACTTATGTCGAGAGCTATTAAAATATATTGTTTCCTTAGCATGATTCTATACATTAGGGTCGGTCACAGCTTTCCCGTCGTGGACATTTTACCCACGCGGATATTATGAGGGTACGCCAGGAACCTCCCATCAGTCACTGAGGAGGGGATGGCCGGACGTGCAGTGGTGGAATAAAGCTAGCGCCGCTTTTCGCTTTCTTATAACAATATGAACCGTGTAGATTAATTTGTAGTTAAGTCAGAGAAGCAGAAAAGTTCTTGCGTATATCCAAAAGTAAGTCGAGCAAGGCTAAAGAGGCAATGAGAATATTTTTGTTCCACCTCTTTTATTTTCTCTTCAGGAATTTGTTTCCTTTTTATTCATTATTTTCAGGCTATTTCATTTTTGGAGATATATTCATATATCATTCAAGCTGTTTAATTTTTGGAGAATAATGATCTGAATTATAAATCAAATCTTAAATATTCAATTCTAGAGCAATAATAATTTTCAAATATTTTTCAAAGACCTTCAAAATAATAAATTGTTTATTTAAAATGTACGGAATTTGCTCAGCTCAGTGAGTAGCTCTTTTCCGGAGTTTGATCTCCTGCTGAATATCCAACTGGAGAGGTCAGTAATGGAGCATGAGTTTCCAACCTCCTCCTACGCTTTCCGCGGTTGCCTGTACCATTCGTCGAAGGACAAATAGCTGGACACCTCTACTATACACCATCAATCTAAGCCTCATAAGACACTAGAATCAGCCATCTACAAATAACAAGGACGAATCATGAATCCCCAATCAAGAAACTATGTAATTAGAACAAGAAGGCGAATGTAGGTATGCTTAAGAATGTGGAACAGACCACAATGTGAGGTAACAAATAAAGTTAAATTTTATTAAAGTTTTTTTTTAAAGTAATATAACTAGACAAAGAGAGGAGTAACAGAAGGAGTGTACTAAACCCACGTAGTGGTGATCAGGCTGAGGAACTGGGAAATATGCGCATAAAATGAAAAAAAAATACACCTATCCCGATCAAAGTTATCCTCCAAAAATAAAAGTAACACCAGAAGGAGGATGGGATCGACTACTAACCCTCAATCTGGCAGACTTCTTGGACCCACGCGTGGAAGATAGTCTCACTCGCGATGATTGTGACTCCATCTGCGACTTCTGCGGCGGCGTGTCGCGTTTCGTAACGTTCTCGTCAGAATCTTGCGTGGTCTTCTCGTGACCTGATGTTCCGTCCCGAGGGCGGACACTCGTCGACGAGTCCTTCGAGGTGAGGTCCC
The DNA here is from genome assembly GCA_002313205.1 of Laupala kohalensis. Classification (NCBI taxonomy): domain Eukaryota; kingdom Metazoa; phylum Arthropoda; class Insecta; order Orthoptera; family Trigonidiidae; genus Laupala; species Laupala kohalensis. The sequence continues at coordinate 64,252 of NNCF01131619.1, read as the reverse complement.
GATGGGAGTCCGGCGAAGACACTTGTCGACGCGGCTCAGATACGGAACGTGGAGGACTCTTTTTGTCTGACTGCGCAGAGGAAATAGATAATCAGGTACATAGGTCTTGTTTACACGTCATGAGCAAGCTTTTCATGGACACGAAAAATTGATTTTTTTTGGCTGCAAATTTCAACAAAATTGCAAAACTTGGGTTACGATTTTGACGTCGTTAGTAAAGAACTCATATGTAAACATAGGTTTCCGCGGTTGGAGTCAGTATAAACTTGTTTGTCCGGGACATACTGCGTCTGAGTAGACATAATTACCAACATTTCGGCATCTTGTTGTAGCCTTCTTCAGGCAATGTCAGAGTCGTGCAGATCTAAGTCGTTGTCGTCCTCTACCCGGTTTGTCCTGGACAAACAAGTTTAAACACAACTCACATGTTTACATATATACAGACAGATACAAAGGGAGTCAGAGAAAGAGAAGATGATCCATCGTGACCAATATGTCCAACGTAAATCATGTCTAACATATCTTCTTCAATCGCCCTCGGTATGAAGAGGACAGATACTCTCTGTGTCTCTGTCCCCAGATAACACCGTGAAATTAATGGTGAAGTCACCTGAAAACTGAAGCATTGTACTACACTAAACAGCCCGCACCATCATCTACGGTTTCAGGAGAGAGAAAGACAAATGTCTGAAGAAGCTAAATAGGATTAGCGAATAGCTCTTCCACCCCGTGAAGTGAAGGTTGACGTTTATTCCCCTGGAGGTGGTTAAGATAGTACTAGCGTAGGTAGTATCACTAAAATATCTAAAATTGGCGTAAATAAACAGAGTATCATGTATTTATTGTAATTTCAACTTGAAAAACATACCTCACCAGCCACCATTTAAATGAAATAATTGCAATTATAATTGATGGTAAAATACATTGCGGCTTATGGAGAAAACACTTCTTTGCAAAACAAGACCAACTTTAGAATCACAAAAGTGATGGAAAATTACTTTGATTTGAAGTAAATTTTCCGTAGTAATTTTTAAATCACATTTACTTATAGGTCATAAGATATTTCCCTTCTTCCGAAGTAAGATGCATAAATCACGAAACCGTAGCACTCTGCCGCCATGTTTTTACATTCTCTTGTGCATTTCAAACGAGTCAAGCGAGTTCCTGGTTATTGTTTATACTGTACTATTAACCGATGGGTAGAAATTAAATCATGTTTTTTGTTCATTATTGTGTTTTATAACAATTAGAATATAATAAATAAAACAATTATACATCCCAGTGATTTGATTAACTTGGAGCGCTAGTCCAACCTTAAGCGAAGGGAGGTATTGTTTAGTGGGTCACAACCAACTGCATCGCCACATACCCCTGAAATATATAAAACCATCGGGGCATCTGTTAGTAGATTTTTCAGCTGCCCTCGTAATAAACCAGAGAGAGTCTAATAACAAACCTTGTGGTCTGCACTGTCATCATGGCGCATGATCGCCACGCTGGATGTACGAGTGGGCGGCTGGGACTGTGACCTGGACTTAGGCACCACTGCGGACGACGCACTGTTGTTGTACGGCGCTGAAGAAGGCCGCAAATTAGACGCCGATGAATCATGCGTAGTGTATCTCGACTTTGAGGCTTTACTTCTCTGAAAACAACGAACAAACAAATTTCAGAACTGAAATATTACATTGTATGTAAAAATAAATCAGGGATAGTAAATCACTATGAACTACTTTTAAGAAGGTTGTTTTGCATGTAATGGGTGCTCTGGTTTCTTGGGGTATTTTTTAAATAACACTTTGAATCGCCTTTGTACGTTGAATTTTGATCAAATGTAACCGTGATAGATGTTGAATGTTATGTTGGAAAAGAAAAATTTGTTCCTATGTCATATCCAGTAGATAAAATATTTCTATTTCGAAATTATTTTTGATGTACTTCAAATATATATTGCGTAAGAATTGTAATATACTGACTGAAAATCTTTAATGAGATACATAAATTTTTATCTTTATGGTTTATATTGAGCAAAATGTCCGGATTTCATTTGTGTTGCCGCGATATGAAAGCTAAAGCTCAGGAAAAAGTCAGTCGCATAATCATGATATGTTCAAGTAAGAAAATGTTCATTTTTACAGATAATTTCTTTAAAATCAATTATTTATCTTTGTATAATTGATTTTTGCCTTGTTGCTCGTCCGATAAATTCTGAAAATAGAACGGATTGCAGAGGCGTTAGTTGCATACTTCGCCATATCTCTGAATGTTGACATTTCAATCAAGTTGTAGTTTCATATTGACAGGAATATTCAGAAAATGCCACTCAGGGGAAAAGTGTGATGATATATTTCCCATTCAGAACTTATCTAATGAATAAGATCATTCTCCGCAATAAAAGTACATATTTGATCATAATGAATGACATTAGCCTGATAAATTTTCTTAGAAACAATGAAAGTTTAAAGACAGTGGCTATTTTAGACTTCAATTCCGGACCTTCCTATTGTCAATTACTGTCTTCTTCACTTATAGATTTTAAAGGGTATTTTCGTGCTACTTGACCTTCTCTTTTCACTTCTAAGGAATACAATGAAATAATTTCATAATGGAATGTGGCGAGAGTTCGTAGATCTTGATCTTCGTTTTACGATATAAGCTAGATGAAGGTTAAAGAACATAATATGTTTTGCAATGAAGAATTTTTGATTGTCTTTTCTGTATTCTAAGTAAATAACTCCTTCCAATCAGTGTGTCTCAATGTCTTAAGTCTTAAATGAACTGCTTCACAGAGAAGGTTGCAATGTAACCTTCCATAATATTTTATTTTAACGGATTTGTAACTGAAATTGATGTCATTGTTTTTCAATTACTACATACAATCGAAGCTCTGAAGAAGAGGTCAACCATACCTCGAAACGTTGGCAAAGAATGTAATAATCAAATCTAATTAAAGGGTTATATACCAGTAATTCTGTCTTTATAATAATTGTCTATAATGGAGATACATAGTGATTGGAAGGAGTTATTTACTGAGAACATAAAATGTCTGATTTGCAGCTTCAGTTACCTTCCTCCGCGCTGGTGGATGCGAAGGTCTGTTCCGGCTGATAGGTTGCCTCACTTCCATCTTCGAGGACTTGCTCTTGAGTTGTTTGTGATCCAAATCAGTATGCGAAAACGAAGGACTTGGAGGGGGAGCTGGATGCATTTTTTCAGATCTCACTGAACTAGCTGACGAGGAACGTATGGCAGTCGAGTGGTTCACCTTTGCAGATGTACAAGAGTGAAATACCGTATCGAATTGGTAACAGAATTAAAAATCCGTGTCAAAAGAGCGAGACATCGTGAAACAAAACAAATGAAAAAGATCGCACGTTGCAAGTTTTAAAAGTTCAAACTTCTCTCTAACAAACTCCTACGGGTTCATAAAATTTGTGTGCTATTGAGTAGTGTCTGCTTCGGCGAAATTAAAGTCAAAGAAGTGTAAAATGACAGGTTTCTTCGACAAAACTAATCTTATAAGGAGAATTGTAATTTTCTTCCGAAACATTATTAGTGTAGATTTTTACAATGCTTCAAAGATTCTACAAGAAAGTCCGCAACAACATGTCTATCTTCAAAAATTAACAAATTATTTATAAAACATTATTAAAAATATAAATGTTAAAATACTTCAATTTAAGAGAGTAATTTAAGAAGGAAAAATCAATCATCATTAAATTTAATGAATTATTTGTTTTGTGCATTTAACAAAGATAAAACACGCCTTTGAACCGTAAAATTTTGACCAACAGTTCAGATTTTACAAGAATTTGAATAAAATGGTGTAGCCACATCATGCCACGGAACCGAAACTTCGACCGAGAAATGGTGTAGTGTATACAGTAAACTTTTGAAGCAAATTAGTATTATTATGAATTTGAAAAATGAGGATGTATATGTTTTAAAAACCAGGAAGTATAAGTATATTGATCGTATAAAATAGATTTTATTTTTCTGAGTAAAATAAGATTAGTTTAAGGAAACTCCCGACTATCGCCGGGCAATCAGCTAGTATTTTTATATTTATGACTTTTTCTTCATCTTACTTCTAAATTACTAACATATTTCCAACCGTTCGAGAGTTATTTGAAAAATGTTTTGCATATTTTATCTTCATTATTTACTTATTAAAATTTTTCCCGAATCAAATTATTCGAAGAATACTTGGAAGTATGAAATAGTGTGTTTTGTTTCTTATTTTTTGACCCAATCTCAATAACCAATTTATCATGCTTTGATAATGTTGCTAAAGCTCCACAATTACCAACCAATTTATATTAATACTACTTACGTACTTCAGACATTTCCACAGACAGATAAAATCTTTGAAGAATCTAAAATTTGTATAAATATCGATTTCAGTTTTAAAAACACACCTTACTGGTCATTCAAGTAATTTTTTTATTTTTTATTTAACGTCGCTTTTTAACATCTCAGATCATCAGCAACCACAAGGAACATTTCAGTTATATGGCTCATTCAGCTGTATGGCAGTTCATTCAAGTAATATACAGGCTAATATTTGGATAAATCAATATTGAAAATTATTTACGAATTATTTCTTTCTATAGAAGACAATCTAGCGGAACGGATATTTACGCCCAATTACTCCCACCACATACTATTAGGGCGTTGAAACGAAGCAGTGATTTTAGGATATTGGTTTTTGGGGAAAGAATATAGCACTACCCAAGTTTGGGACGGAATGGCCCGTCTACCATTCTCATTCAACCCAAACCCAAGATGAGGAGTTTAGTCTCTACGAGACCACCTCAGAGGTCTTTGGGTTTCACAAGTTGAATGAGAATGATGACGGGCCCGAGAGGCGAACGGGATGGCGCAGTCGGTAGGCGCATGAGCGCGCTGAGCTCACAGTCCCGGGTTCGAATCTCGGTCCCGTCTCCCATTTTCATTCGACGTAACATGATTAATTTTCTAAGACATTTGCGTCTCAGAAAATGATGATGAAAGTATATGATGATGTAATATTAAGAAGTTAGTTATCTTTAAAGACGGTCAAGTTAAATTAGTTTAAATACCTCTGATGTAGCTACAGCGTACGCGCCGGGCTCAGTACGATAAGGAGACATGGTGTTCAATTGTCGCCCTGACAGTTTGGCTACCTTACACAGAAGAGAGGCAATTGATGTCATGATCTTTAAAATCATTGATTGTATATTCCTTAGAAAATAATTCATTATTTTATATTTTATTATATATTTTCTAATTCAAAATTACGTAAGATACTTAGCATTTTTTTTATCACTTCAACCTCCGTTGAGATGTAAAATTTCATTTTAATTTATTAGCCGAAATATTGTTCATGTTCCACATGCAAAGTAGTACCTATATCTCGGTATATTTTAGCCTCAATATTAATAGTAAAGGTGCCATGTTTGGTTTTGGTTTGTTTGCCAATATAGAAATATAATTTAAATCCTCTCTTCCAAGTACCTACTCGAGAAAAAAAGATTGTATAATCTACGGCCAGGTGAAAATAGCGACGGAGCGGTACTCGAACCTCAGACTTCCTCCAATGATCGCAGGTGTACTACCACTGCACTACACGCATCGACTCCCAAAGCCCATCCACCGTACTGGGAGTAGTCTCGATCACTAATCCCCAGCGGAGCAAGTCGCGGGTTACCGGAGCAGGCTAGGATTGAAGTCCCGGTTTCGAGTACCGGTCCGTCGTAATTTTTATCTGGCCGTAGAGAGAAACATAGATTTTTCACCCTTTTAACACTGGGTTAACAAGATTTTTAGTAGTTACCCAATCGTATGCATTTTGTTTTGCGTCATTGGTTGATTTTAAATTTGCTTCATGATCAATATGTCGTTTAGTTAGAATTATCATTCATTGCATCTGAAGTGACAGTTTGGCAAAAAGGTCTCCGTGAAGCTTTGACACCGTAGCTGATTACACTTAATTCATAAATAACGGTTAGTGTTTCACGGAAGAGACAAAACCATTACAACTTATATAAATATCTGACATGATAATGATACTTGCAACATTGATAACTAATTTACACCATCAGAACCGAAAAATCTTTTACCGAAATACCTAAGAAAAATAAGGGAAGCAATTATCTGTAGCTTCCTCTCCAGTACTTTGACCTTAATTGAAATTCCAATCAAGTAAATCTTAGGTAAAACACGACACTTACCTAAAAGCATTTTACCAAGGGAGGAATATAAAGATTTAACGGCACATCCCGGCTGTCTTTTTCTTGTTTTCCTTTTATCCGATGCTTCTTGAACTGCACTTCTAAGATCTGCACCCTTCTTAAGAGTCTTCTTAACATCTATGTTAGAAAAAGTAAATTATTTCGTATTGAATACGAAATAATGACTATTCTTATGAACAAATTTTGAAAGGATTCCTGTCGTATTTATAATTTTTGCTTATACCCCTGCAGTAACGCTTGTATGACAGCGCTGTAAGTCGTTCAACCTCGTTTCCTTTATTGGACGTGTTGTTCGAGAAAAGCACAGGAATGAGAGTTTCTACATTTACCTTGTGATAATAAGGCATCTGCTGCCTGGAACTCGAAATTTGAGACAGGGAAGAAAAATTTAGAATTTAAGTTTTGAAACTTACAACATATTTCAACCACTGTTGAAAAAGCATTAAAAATACCAATGAATATTAAAAAACCTTCTTGAGAATAAACCCTGAATCTTGAATATTTAAAGCAATTATTTTGTACATTTTCTATTTGTAAAAATATACTCGTATTATTTATGTTTAATTGAATATTTTAATTTAGTGACAATGTTTTAAAATTACAGTGTCGTTAAAACTGCAATGTATAAATTAAAAATATGAAAATGCTTTCTATATTTGAAAGAAAAAAATATTTTTATTTTGAGCAGAAAAGGGGGAGGTATTGATTTAAGGGGATTGGGTAGAAGGTAGAAAAGGTGGCTGGGCACCTGCCCTCGAAGAATCTAGGGGTTGACTAAACACAAAATGCGTTCCAGGTAATGAGAGCTGTGGGATTAATATTTTCATATATCAGATCTAATGCTAATTTTGTTTCATTCTGAGAAATAAATGCAGTTGAAGTTAGTATTGATCATTTACAATGATCATAAATTATTTTTTAAATTACGACTAAACAAAAATACTCGTGAGCCTCTACATTTTTTCTGTCATAGACCAATTGTGAGAGTGAAAGCAATTATATATTTAAAAATATTTTCTTACTTGACTAAAAATTAATACAAATAATACTACCAATTTAAAACAAACAATAGTTTGTCCGCCTGCTACAGTTTTAGACTGGCATATTTGTTATTACTATTGCTTATTTGTTACTAAATGAACTGTTGACACACAAGGCAATTCGATTTGCTTGTGCAATAAAGAACAATTTTACCACATATTTATTGAGTGGCAAACCTGTGCTGTTTGCGGGTATAAAATTGCATAAAAACGAAAAAATGTGATCTACTATTAATAGAGTTCAGTAAGTTCAGTTAATAATCAGTCAAATTAATTCATAAAAAATATTATATTTATTCTACGCTGAATTATCATAAATTAATTAGCTTCATCATAGTGAAGAATGTTACTAATATGTAGAACTTGCCAAAACAAGTTGACCAGAAGAGACTATTCTCAGCACTTGTTTGATTTGTACTATTATTTGGTTTGTTTTCTTGCACTTTCTTTAGTATTCCTTTTTTAGTCAGATGTACATCTTGCAAATATTGTGCAAGCATGAGTTGGTGTTGTAAATCCATAGTTATTTTCTGAAAATGAACGTGAGAAAAATATGATTAAGTTTGATGAATACTAATTAAACATAATTTCTGTAATAATATTAAACTTAAATGAAAGTACTGCATTTGGAACAAATGTTAAATACATCCCATTTACTGNATATATATATATATATATATATAACTAATGAATTATAGATAAGAGCTACTTGATATATAAATAAAACTATTTGTTGAAATATTAAAAAAACATTACAGGAAACATCAAACATTAAATTTCTTGTAAATTCATTGCTCCTTTTCTCACATAAAAAGAAATTGAACATTCAAATACCGAAAGAGTGAATATTTTTCAACGATATTGAATAAATAATTAATGACATTTCACCTGACGTACAGGATGGGCTCAATAAAACTGATTCGGAAAAGAACCATTACATTGCCACTTTAGCAGTAGTAGTCCAGTTAAGAATGTGATCTATCACCGAATACCGCCATTTTTTCATCAAATTTAATACACATATGAAGACTCTTTCGAGAAAGACTAATTAGATATGAGCAGTTTGATTTAAAAAAAGACATCCAAAAGTGTTTCGACTCAATTTATTGAAATATATTTAGAATTCATATAAATTTAATTGCATTCGCCTCAACTTGACGGGAAAATGGCAGAAACCTGGACACGCATCGGTCATACTCTCTCTGGCGTAGTCAATGTTTAGCTGAAGCTCTCCCAGTGCGTGAGGATTATTTGAGTACACCTGACTCTTCAATTTGCCCCGCAGGTAAAAATCACAGACACAGAGATCAGGCAATCAAGATGGCCAGGTGATTTTACTGCTTCTGCTGACTGTCCTCTCCTCAGCTTGCTCTCAAGCTGAGCTGCTACGCGTTTCTCACAGTTTGATAAATCGAGCACAGCGCTACATCGACGTCAATTATGACATTTCTATCATTTTCAGTGATTTGCAGTTCTGCTCAATTCAGTGTCAGGATTACAATTCCTTTCGGGCCAGTTTTCTTTTGCCCATCCTGTAGATAAAGATTCCTTTTTGAAATCAAGACAAATCTTACCACTTTCCTTTTGATCTACGAATCTTCGAAATTCAAGAATAAGATCTGATATTAAGAATTAAAACAGTTCTTTATTAAGTACTAAAGCTCGTCGCACACTTTAGAGAACGCTTATATTGTTGGCGTTGTGCTGGCAACGGTTTCATGCTATGGTGTACGTAAAAGGTGCGTGAAAATCTCACATCGCAAAGCTTAAATCTTGCTCTCTCCATATTATTAACTGAGCACTGTATTAAGGTGAGATATTTAATATAGCATTCATTGTATTATTCATGGTTGTGGGAAAAGCATTAATAAACACTCCAGCCCATCGTGACAACGTGAACAACTTACACCTTATTACAGTGGTAGTTCTAATTTTCATGTTGATGTTGATTTTTGTGTTCCAATTTATGGGCTGCAAGATATGCCTGTTGTGAAGTAACGTAAATTCAACAATGTATGATTTACAAATACAATCAAATAAAGTGATTGTTTCCCAACCGTATTATTCCTTAAAAAGTTTATAGCTTTTGTTATATTGTCCAACTTCTCTTAGCCCCCGAGCCATTTTCTATACATTTTCAATCGATGAGGTCAACACGGAATGGAGTTGGACAAAATGTTGCCCGACGGGTACAACTAAGTAGTCACATTTATTTATTTGTTACGCTATATTTTTTGTCATCTACTAATTTATATTATTTCAAACTGGAAAAATTTGTATTTATTTATTAGGTTTAAAAGTATTTTTAATATTTATTACCATTAAAAAATGTTCATATTGTTATGTATGACTTGTCGTAATGGCTGGTGTAATTGATGTTGACTATCTAATCTGCATGGTATGTTGTTGATGACTCCATTAAAAATTAAAATATCAGAAGGATAAATTTTTGGATTAAATTATACCTATCCAGAAAACAACATCAAATGAAAATAAATTAACTTTAACGTTTACTTAACGTCAGCTAAATTAATTAATAAAAGACTTTGATTTCCATTTGAAATAAACAGCTATAGGTTTATTGACTGATTTGAATATTGTGACGTTTAGTCAGCTGTAAACAATAATTCTATACATTGAGAAACACATTATAAAATACACATAATTGAGACATAATCAAATTGAAGTACACACACGAATTTTGTCTTGTAGTCGCAATTTTCTAATTATAATTCTATAATGTTATTAAATTTATGTAACAGTGTAGCTGGACACTGGTTAAGCACTATATATTCAGTAATTGAGTGAATAGAAGCTATTAGCGGTCGTGAGAAAACACGGTACCGGAGTTCACATTGAACATGCGCGCACTCGAGAGTAGCTAACAAGAGTCATGAGTTCTTGCTCTCGACTGTCTTTTGTCTTAGTTTTTTGTGGCACTTGATTTACTGAATATATGTTATTTATTCACTTGTCACTATTATATTAATTTTGTCCATTGTAGTAGCCAGGTAGTAGCATTCGTTTGTCAAAGATTGTTCTGGAATGCTTAATTGTTGACTAATGTTTATTAAATTGTTTATAGTTTAAACATAGTCGTGGTTGTCCATTACACATCTTATTAGGGGTTAATTATTATGTAGCTCCGCTACAAACGTAATATTTTGAATACGTGTATTAATAACGTCATACATTAAAAGAAAATAGGACTCAAAAGATCCTACTTGGAAATAAGACCGTCGTATATTTTTTTATCGCAAAATACATAACACCTCTATATGAGCAACGTTGTTCATAGCTTGTGGAAGTAGTGATCCGACTCAGTTCATTCGCTATTTTCACAAGTTGTGCATATATCCACTTCGTACAAATTATTGCGTTCAGTTCACTTAGTGGTTCCATGTTATTTGGATACCACGGTAAGTCCTTATCCCGCTGATTTCCAATTGGAGGTGATTGTAGAGTGGGGAAATGGAGAGATGCATGACCAGTGGTTGAGTCAATGATTGGGTTAAGAAATGACGAAAGAAGAGACAAGATTCTAGAGAAGAGGACGAATGAATAGGAGCCACCAGAATGGGTGAAGATAGGCAATACTGGACACAGGGAAAAACATAAGAACATCTTAAGTTATACTTAAGTTTGATATATAAATATAATCATGTTCATGATGAAAATATGTATATAGTGTTGTATAATGGCACGACAGCCAAATACGATCTTTGAGAAAAAAGTATTGATACAAAAATATTGAAAGTAACGTATTGATTGTGTACGACAATCTCAGGATTCATGTGACCTGCAAGGATCGTACTTCTTCTTACATGACATCTTGCGGATGTCACAGGAACTATTCCTGAACGTAAGCACAGCTGAGAGGTGTGTTCGGATCACCTTGTACTACCACTATGCGTTGGAAGTATAACCATAAATACACTGGACTGGAATACGTATCGCAACTAGTACACCATCATATAATACAAGACTAGAACATTGCACTCATTTGAGCCTATCTGTAGTTGAGGTCATCATTGGTAACACTATATCGTCTGACCTCAATTTTTGATTGAGAGGTATTATTATGGCATTTAAATCTTACATGACAAGAATAACGAACTTTAAAAACTAAGGGGAAATAGTTGTATATTTTAGGAGGAATCTTTCTCACTATCGGAAATGATCACATGAATCAAGAATTTTGGACGTTCAACATTGGCAACGCCGGGAGCCACCGTGGTGGCGTTCACGTCGAAGACGCGCCCCGAGTTGCGCGGGAACTCGTATTGTGGAGTGTATGGATTCGGTGTTGGAGACATATCTGCGATTCAATACATGAAATGTTTTGTTTATGTATTCATTGTTTTATTAATTACATGCTTTAAAGTAAATACTTTTTTTTAAACGTTTCAGTATAGTTGTTTTTTTCGAAACTTATTTACTTTTTGAGCGATGTATGTCGTAAGTTCTTTGTTTCAGAGATAATATTTATTACTTCATACACTTCTGTTAGTGAAGAAAAATTGACTTTGCTTGTTAATTTTACCCGGCCTGATAAGCACAATGTATGTTAATGTCAGGACAATTGATGGAAAGAAGAATGTTGTAGTCATTGTTTCCAAAACCACCTCTGTGGAAGAATTAAAAGGAAAAATTCTAGAATTATTTGATGTGCAGCCAGAGAAACAACGCCTCTTTTATCGAGGCAAACAATTAGTTGATGGGCATTCTTTGTTCGATTACAATATTAATTTGAATGATGTTATCCAGTTAATGGTTAAAACTGAAATTCCTTCTGTTAGTAAGTCTCCTGAAAAAGTACGTGTTGAAAATGAAGTGAACGCAAGTGTTGCAGAACAATCAAACAATCAGGAAGCAGATGATCAGTGTGGCAAGAAGAAGGAAGCTGAAAGTGATTTTTTTAATATTGGGGACATTGTAGATGTTGTAGAAATTACCAACGGTACGTGGCTTGAGGGAAAAATAATGTCAATATACCTTAATGAAACTTTTAAAGGTGACAAAAGTGATGAAAATGACGGTCTTTTCTATACAGTGATGTTAGATTGTACTAGCTGTGAAGAATTGGATGAAATTCTGGGCCATATAAGACCAAGATCTAAGCATGTGTTGAGCATTTTTGATATAAAAGAAGGAGATCATATTTTAGCTAATTATAATATAGATAAACCCAGTGAAAGAGGTCATTGGTATGAATGTGTGGTAACAAAGTTAAAGAGAGCCAGTAGAGTATCCCCTGAAATCTATGCTAATATCATTTTAGGCAATGGATCATCCATTGAAAACATTCGACTAAAGTTTACTAATGAAATCATGAAACTGGAGGAACGCAAATTATGTGTAGAGAGAAGTGAGAAGGAATTGCAAGCACCAGTACCAAAACGCAAAACTGCTCCATCATGTCACATGTGTCGTGACAGACCAAATGTGAAGTGTAAGGACTGTGGATGTCATATTTGTGGTTTAAAAAATGAACCAAATAAACAAATTATGTGTGACGAGTGTGATATGGCTTATCATCTTCAATGTTTAGATCCTCCTTTGGATTGTATTCCATCTGAAGATGAGTGGTTTTGCCCATCATGTAAGAATGATGAGAATGAAATTGTCAAAGCAGGTGAAAAGTTAAAAGAAAGTAAAAAGAAAGCAAAGATGGCGTCTAGTATAAATTCAACATCACGAGATTGGGGGAAGGGGATGGCTTGCGTTGGTAGAACTAAAGAGTGTACTTTGGTGCCTCCTAACCATTACGGTCCAATACCTGGTGTAGAGGTTGGCACTTGTTGGAAATTTAGGCTTCAAGTGTCTGAAGTTGGAGTGCATCGTCCTCACGTCGCAGGAATTCATGGCAGAGAAACAGATGGAGCATACAGCATTGTTTTAAGTGGTGGCTATGAAGATGATGTGGATGATGGGGAAACTTTCATGTATACAGGTTCTGGGGGAAGAGATCTTTCTGGGAACAAACGTACTGCAGAACAGAGCTGTGATCAGACATTAACTCGTATGAATAAAGCTCTGGCATTGAACTGCAATGGTGCACTGAATGAAAAAGGTGCAAAAGCTAAAGACTGGAAAGAGGGAAAGCCAATCAGAGTAGTGAGAAACTACAAAGCAGCTAAACATTCAAAGTATGCTCCTGAAGAAGGTAATCGTTATGATGGGATATACAAGGTTGTTGAATATTATCCTCAGAAAGGAAAATCTGGTTTCATCGTTTGGCGTTATGTCTTAAGGCGTGATGATCCTACTCCTGCTCCTTGGACTAAAGAAGGCAAAACACGTGCAGAGAAGCTAGGTTTGAAAATGCTTTATCCAGAAGGATATTTAGAAGCTGAAGCTATGAAGGTTACAAAAATAGAGAAAGATCAACCTGTGAAAGAACCTGTGCCTAATAAAGGCAAGAAGAGGTCATTAAAGGGTCAACAGCTCCTTCCATTTTTTGATGCCAAGAAATTAAAAAAATCAGTTGACTTTAATTTAGATGATGATGTTTCTAAAACAATTCTAGCTGACACTAAGAATGAAAAATTATGGAACTTATGCAAAGATGCTATTGCTGAAGGAAGACAAAAGTTCTTGTCTTTTGTTACTGATACATTTATGTGTATTTGTTGTCAGGAAGTAGTTCATGACCCTGTCACCACCAATTGCAAGCACAATTTCTGCTTATTATGTTTGAAACGTTCTTTTAAAGCTGAAGTTTATTCTTGTCCCACTTGTAGGAGTGATTTGGGAAAAGATTTCAGTATGGATGTTAATGAATCTCTCTCAAAATGTTTATTAAATCTTTTTCCTGGTTATAATGTTGGGAGATAAAATAAGGTTAATTTTTATGTTATTTATTAGTTGTACCCAAAACAAATTAATTCATTGAAGTTCTTAATGTTTAAATTATAATTTTTTATCTTTAGGATTATTGCTTATTTATACATTTTTTTATCACCATTTCTTTACATTAAAGTGTTTGATTTCACTGCTGTTTGTGTGAAATTAATGTATATATTGATATCTTTGATAGTTTCAGCTTGTTGCTTTTGGAATGTATTTTATGATACTTTGTATAATTCAGTGATTTTCAACATAACTTAGTTTTTATGTATTTTATAACATAAGATGCTTATTTACAGAAATTTTATGAAGACCCACAGAAAACATGTTTAAGAACTATATATTTAAATAAGGTGGTGTTAAAAAATCATATTCACCAGATGAGTTATTTGTATTAATGCACTATATTCATTTTAGATTGGTCATTTCAATGTAAGATTGGTATGAAGGTAAGGAAATAACTTACCTGTTGTTGATTGTTAATTGTTATACTCTTCATTATTTAAATTAAACTCAAGGAACAATTGTCAAGGTAATTCATTATGTTCTGTTGATTTCTGAACATTATATAACTAGATTCCCTGTCGCATCAAATAAAATGAAATTGCGGTAGGCTGAGAGGTAATTTTCAGTTGACATGAATCTAATTTTTCAGGATGAAATAAAGTTACGAGAGAGATTCAGAAACACATTAATTTTGATGTACCAAAGTTTTTAAGTATCACTCTGGTACTATAACTCTTTAAATACTTTGTTCACTATTTTATTTGCTCATCTAAAAGCAACATCATTGCTGATGGTATTAGTACTCTGAGTAATATTTTAATATTTATTTGTTTCTTGTATCATTGAATTGTATAATATAAGTTATAACAACTTTGATCAACTTAAATTTGCAGATGAAAATTGTGTTTCGTATATTTTGGTTTACACAATGTACCATTGTTTTCGTATTTTGACCCTGAAACATATACATTTTGTTTTTCATGCCTGTGAATGTGTTAACTGTGGTTGGGTTATATAGGATTAATTTGGTGTCTCTCAGACAATTTTCATAAATTATATTTTGAATAAACTGAAGCTTTTTACTTTGATCTCTTTTCTTTTAATTCAACTAAATTATGGTCATTCAATTTTCCTTTGTGATGTTCAGTATTTTGAGTTAGCTCACTTTTTAGATTTTTGTTATTGGTTTTATATTTGTGATTTTTGTTATTGGTATTTATATCGAGGTAATTCATGAGAAAACTGTTCTGTTTGCATTGTATGTTTCATTAAATAATATTTGTTAATAAAAGGTTACAAACCAAAACTTCATTTGTGATTTTTGTTCAGATATTATCAGATCTTTCATCATATGGTTTTTACAAATGTGATGAGTGTGTTTGTATTGTGAAACCAATAACTCATTGATACAAAATTATTGTAAAGGGAAATACCCAATTTTCTGATTTACACATGGAGAGTTCTTGTGATAGGTAAGTTACATCTCATACAAAATAGGTAAGTTACTGTCTCATAAAAATTGGTATTATATTTGTCCTCTCCAAATCGGACCATCCCAAATAGTGAGTGGAAACCCTTTCGTAGTTTTGATTTTTGCTACTAGATTCAACCCTGTTGGAAGAGATTCCTTCCGAGTGTGCTACACAATACTTTGTTCTACAAAACAATATTAATATAAATTTGACAATATAAGATGAATTGAAAACTACATAATATTAATTTGACTTAACACTGTTAATTCCATCCTTACCAAACATTGGCAAATTTTCAGTCACAAGGTGCTTCAGTCTGTGCTTCGCACGTTTTCCTTATTGTGGCACTAGATCAACTTCATACCAATTGAAATTTAATGTTTCAATATCTATTATAGACCTCAAAATGAATGGAATGTCATAAAGTGTTCCAATATTGCATTCCCAGACCATTTTATTAATGCTTAGTTATGCCATTCCAAAGTTTTATAGAAGTTCTAATGTACAAATTATGAGATAAACATCAAGTGTTGATACTTGATTATTTTCAAATGTTTTATACTTTTGTACAAATGACTTTTCACATGGACTCATTTTTGTGCCATGCCACTTTTTAAGTAGTGATGAGAAAAGTGAGAGCTTATGGATTCCATTCACTACCAATACCCTAGAGTCTTGAAGAGAATAAGGGGAAATGTCATAGAATTCAAAATAAGTTGGGACCATGTCACATATACAAACTGAACTGGGTTTTACTGCTTTAATGTTTCTAATTTGTATAAACAGCGTCTGGAAAAGTCTGAGTTTTGCTGGCCAGGGAAAAGTGGTGGAAATAACCAAAATATATTTACATTTTTTGTTGAAATAATATCCAAATTTATTGAGAACTTTTTCTTTTTTTTTTAGTGATCACAAATACCCAATTTTATCAATTAAAATAACAGAAATTAATTCAAAATTGTGCAATTACTTTTATTTATGCCTATTTGTATCTTAATGCTTTCAAATTTCCCATATTATACTGTTCTTTTCAAAAAAGACTCCGAAAAACAAATAAATATTGGAGATAATTGTCTCTCTCTTGCTCATGGACTGTACATGGATAAGAAACACAGTCCAAAATGCGTATGTTTGTTATTAAGACACTCTGAAACAGGAAAGAGTAATCTGAAATGCAGAGCCAAAGAAAAGAGCTAGAAACTACCCACATACAGAACAACTTTCTCATAAAATTTAGGGAAAAAAACTTGTAAGAAAATAAAAACTTGGGATGAAGCATATAAAAATGTTGAAGGTATTAAAAATAAAGCCACTGAAATAGATCCATCAAGACTAAGAGTTACAAGTGAAATTTATTGTCTTAATAATTTTTACATCTTACAATTTATATTATAAGAATTAAACAATTACTTGATATCAATGATAGTTTATTGTATTCAAGATTAGTGATTTTAATTTGTTTATGTCATTTATGTTACATGTGATAAACAAACTTTTCTTATTCTTTTTCTATTATTGGTGTTTGAATTTTGAAAATTGTTATAATAAATTAATAATTTTCTGTTTATACAATTATTGTTTACATACAGTGTAATGTGTTCGGCATACATTTAAAACTTTTTTTTTTTAATTGGGGCTTTAGGGCTCGCCAACGTCTAGGTGATTAGAGTCCATTATATTAATAAAATCAGTTTTTTATTTAAAATTTTTAAATATATTTAATTTATCAGTTTTATATTTAGAACTGACTTGCTAAAAAAAAGTATGGGAAAAATGTAAAATATCCTTGAAAGCCAAGAAAAGTCAGAAATATTGTTGCAGAAAAATACTGGACACCCTGAAAAAGAGGCCAAAATCAGAAATAAAATATCAAAATATTGACAAAAAGAGAGCATGAAACATTTAGTTGATGTACGGAAATATTTGATGTTATGTATTTTATTTTACCGTTGCTGAACGGACCCGACATTGCCCGGGTGAGTGAATTGATCTTGCATCTTTTGAATTCTTATTCTCCAATATTTGCATTTTCAATCATTTGGTCTTATTTAACTTCAGAGTACAGTCCACATTTGTAGTGAAAACCTGGCACTTCTATTCAGAGTGTTATTCGCCTCACCTCGAAGCTTAGGGTTTGGAAAGGTGAGTTTACTGAAATTAAGATGCACTGAATGTGACATCATCGCTAAAGTCTTGCACCTTCACAGTACTTCGATTGTTGGACACTCAAATTTTGCGACTACAATATCCGAGATTGACACTATATTGCATTTCACTATTAAGTTTAGAACTAAAAATTTCCTCATGGTTCTGCATACCATCCAGACCTATTAGGTTAACAATTCCACTTCACTCCTAGGAGTGTTAGGGATATATCACTCCCCTCCCTCCATTAATGCTAAACTAGTACTTAAATAGCATCTCATCTCGATTCATCTAAAATGATTAAAACTAAAATCAAACCTAATATAGGATGTTTTCGATTATATTTACATACCGCCTCACCACTCCACCTGGAGATGTTTTCCCTCACCCCCATGGTTGCTGTATCCTGATGTAACATGAAAATTTACTCTATTCATTTCAGCGATCCAGAAAACTATTGATTTGACCCTGATATTGATAGATTTTTACATGTCACCCCGTCCCACTTCACTCCAAGGAGAAATTTCACTTATATGGTCTTCACATTTTATTTTTATTGGGGCTTGCTGACATCAAGGTCATTAGAGCCCCTAAACATTATGAAAAAGCTATGGAAAACTATGTATTTAATGCTAATATTGGTTGTTTTTAATATGTTTAGCGTGCCATACCCTCCCCAACTCCACCTCTAGGGGTGTCATACACCCTATGTAGTATTGACATAACGGCATTGATGATACGACTATTCATCTGAGAATCCCTTGATACTGGATTCAACACCGTTGTTTAGAATATCCTATTATTTTTATATGTCTCGCCCATTTCAGTTGAACCCTAACTACATTGATAGTATATTTATTCAACTTACAAACTCAGAAAACCATGGATATGATGCAAATCAATCCTTTGCAATTATTTTGTCTTGACACCTTTTCTCAACCCCATTTAAGGTTGCAAGAGGTTCTGATTGCTAAGACTACGAATTTAGACTTATACAATATCTGAAGTGTGTCTATCTCAGTGATGTTGAAAACATTAGATTTGTCACTAACATATGTAATTTAAACTTGTCATCTTCTTCCCTAGGGGTGTACAGGGGCTGATTGTGAACTTATGTTCTCAACACTAATGTCAGTCTTTTTTGATTAATTTTACATTTTATCCTCTTTCCACCCCTATCCAAAGGGTGTATTTTTCTCATAATGGGTGGTCATGGACTTAAGTGTCATAGGGAATGACTATTCGTTTCAGTGGTCCCAAAAATGATATATTCAACACCAATATTAGTTGTTATCCATATTTTTACTTGTTGCTTACTATCCTCCATATATACTGATGGGACTTATGTGACATGGGGGTTTCTCTATTCATTTCAGTGGCTACGACAAGTACAGTATCAAATTAATATCAGGGTTTTTCGTAATTTTTATTTCTCAACCTCTATCCATGGGGACATTTGTGGACTTGGAAGCAGCAGTGGGTGTGGCATTATTCCTCTCAGAGGCCCTCAAAATCATGTGTTCAGTATTAATATGCGTCATTTTTTCATGTATCTCATTCGCNACAGATTTGTTGCCTTGTAGTCAGTTATCAAGTTTGTTTGAAATTGCACCATGCACTTCAGAGTTAAGGTGGACTATACACACACACAAACATGTCCATTTTTATATTTATAGATTGAAAACGTTAAAATATTTCCCAACTTTTTTTATTTAAACATGTAGATGGTATTGAAAATTTGTTATTTAGAAAAAAGAAATGCATTACCACCTGATATTATTTTGAAAAATTGAAGTTGTTTCTATAATTTTAATATTTTGTTTCATTTATTTTTAATGTATTCATCATAAACAGACGCAATCATATATGAGAAGTAAAAACTATTTAATAAGAACCGGACAATTTTCCTTTTGTCTTGGGTTGGGTATATGATAGCTATTGTAAACACTGGGTTCTCTTATAAAAAATTTATCAATTAGGGTGTATATACAGATTTTCCTTAATGTACTAATACTGAAGAAGGTCACAGAAAAGGAATAATTATTCACATAACTTAAACAGAAAAAGTATGTTTAGAAACAAAATATTCACATAATTATTCATTTTGGAGTTACAAGAATGCCCGAATAAGCCTACTACGATTTCTTAAGACTCGCTTTTCAGGATTAATCAACAGATGATGCATTCATGACTGAAGAGGAGGTAAGATTCTACCAAAACAATAAGATAGAAAAAAGAAGCCATTAAGATGGCTAACTGATAATTTTGAAAGAAGTTGCAAATATGGTTTAAAGAAAAACTTTCGAGTTGATTGAAAAGACATGAATTTCAACTCTTACAAGTTAATTAACTTATTATTTTTAAGTGATTTTCTTACTTGTTTTTACGATGTTGCAAGAAATTCAAGTATTATGGACTTAATTCTTGTTTCACTTGAAGTTTTCACCTGAATACATAAAATATAAAAAGTATAAATAAAATTGTTATTATACCCGCCATTGTGCTCCACGGTGAATTTTTATTATACTTTTAGTGAATCTAACTAACATGACTTCTTCCAGAAGAAAATTTATACTGCAAACCATAAATTGAGTAAACTGATACCAATTGAAAAAACTTAAAGAAAATTGTAAAGGTAAAATGTAATGCATGTGATAAGAGTTACATTTCAGGGCTTTAGAAAATGCATGGATATAAGGTACTTTATAAAACAACCTATTGTTTTGGGTTGTGTGACTTTTTTTTCATTTTTTGAAGACATTTGGGTTCTTATCACTTTCAGCAATACCTCATCAGTAAGTGTAAAACCAAAAAGAATGGTATGCATATATTTCTTCCATGTACCCTACATATGGAGAAGATAAGCGATAACTTTTGGTCAAGTGAAAATGGTGACGAGCCAGGAATCAAATTGTTGGCATTTTCACCTGACCGAAAGTTATAAAAAAGAATGGTAGCTGTGAATGTAAAAGCCAAGACATTACATTTACTAAAATCTCCCCAAACCATATGTTATTTCATGGTAAATGTGGAGTGTTGCTTGTACATTAGAATGGAGTGAAAAAATTCTTTTTTTGACTTCTTATAGTGTGAAAAAGTTGTTATATGACATAAAACAAGCAACAACAAAATTTTAGGATAATCAGAACATGTTGGGGTGCTGGCAGTATGAAAGAATATCTTAAATTAAATTTGATAATAAGAGTCCAAAACTTATGCCATTTTTAAATTTTGCTATTGGTGTAAAAATCTGTTTGACTCAGTTTAGATGAGGTGAAATTATGAGCTAAAAATATATAAAAATGACTAATAAACAGTGGCTGATGCAAGTTAAGGGTGATCCCCCACCCAAATAATTTGATGTTACTTTGTAAAATATATAAAGAAGCATGTTCAACTCGTTAAGTAGTTTTTTCATTTTATGCATAATATATAGAACCTGTTCCTAGTTAACATCACCGGGATTTACATTACTTGTCACTACTTATCCTTTCTGTTGCATTTCGTCCCATATGGTAAAGGATTTTCATGTTGTTTTTTCTTTTTTGTGGGGTTTTAGAGCTTGTCAATGTATTAGAGCCTTGATTTTTATATGCAGCACAATGTTATTGTATATACTGAATGGCATTTCAAAATAACCACACAAATGCTAGTACAAGACTGAAAACAATAATACTTCCACTGTCATAAGTGTATTTTATTTCCACTATTAATGAATCGGGTGATTCTGTGGGAGACAAAACTATCGGGTGGGTGAGAGGAAGGGGTGGAGCAAAGTGACAAAAATGAGTGATCAAAGGTGATTATGACAGTATAGAAACTTCCTTAGATTTGAAGAGAAGGATCAAAAACTCATCAGTCAAACCTGGTTACATTTAAAGAAGAATTGAAAACTATAATTTGATGTTGCACCAGCAAATGCTGGGACTTAAATCATTGAAGTAAAAAAATGGAAGCTTTATTTTGGACCTAAAGTTTGTAAACAAACTCCGACTCAGTATACCTGCTTCTCGCATCACTTCCTATAGCCTACGCCATGCCCCCAAACCCATGAACCTATAACGTTCCCTAACTTCTGCATCTGACTTGACAAGCAACAAAACACTATCTATTCTACAACAAAATACACGATCATTAAAAAACAAAATAAATTTGCTAGAGGTACAGTTAGATACAACATTAAGGCTTATATCAGTACTGTTTTACTGAACATTGGTTGTCAGACACTAAAATTAACATTACATCATTACTAGGATACTATCTAGCAGGATTTTATTGCCATAAAATAAATAAACATGACAAAAATAAGCATCACTTGTATGGAAGTTCTTGTATTTACCTAAAACATAACATAGAATCCAGGCAAAACACATTTTAACTACTTGTTTAATGACTGACTTTTAGTGTACTATAGTTGAAATCCTCGCTTTAAAGATATTTATTTTAAATATTTACAGAGCACCTGATGGAAATCTTGAAACCTTCAGAAAAAAACTAGAAACAGTTCTTAACAAAATGACAAAACACAAGAACCATTTTATTTGCAGAGATATGAACATTGACTTTTTACAAACAACATCATTGAACATGAACTAGAAAAGTTCATCCACCTAATGAAATCATTTAATTTGGAAACCATAATAAACAAACCCACAAGAATAAAAAATACCACTCAAACAATAATTGACAGGAGCAAACACATTTATCTTGCCTCTACATAAGATACAGGACTAAGTGACCTTAATGCACAGATCCTCTCACTTAAAACTGATACTAACTCCCAACCCCCCATGGCAACTAACACAAGAATATTTACTCCACAAATTGAAATACACTTCTATCACTTCTAAATAATGAAACGTGGACTCAGGTTTATGAAACCTCTAACGTAGATAGCAAGTATGATAAATTCTTCATCAGTTATTAAATTATTTTGATGTATCCCATCCATATAAGCAGCAAACATAAAAACTACCAAGTAAAAAACGTTGGGTGACTAAAGGAATCAAAACATTATGTGAATAGAAGAGAAAACTCCATATGTTAACTAAACAAACATCATGCCCCATTCAACTCAAAACATATTACAAACAATACGCAGTAGTGCTTAAGAAAGTAATAATTAAAGCCAAACAGGTGATGAATGACAAATACATAAAGAAATCTACCAACAAAATGAAAGCTATATAGAATATTGTTAAGCAAACCATTACACAAGTTACCCAGAAACAACAACACATAGAATTGATACAAGACAATAACAAAATAGTTGACCCCATTGAAGTTGCTAATACACTCAACCAGCATTTCACAGGCATAGCCAACCAACTACAAAATAAGTAAAACACAACCACACTACAAGCTCTACCACTACCAAATGATATTCATGTAACATCAATAATGTATATCAGGGAAACTAATGAGGAAGAAGTCCTAGATAATTAGTAAAATGAAAAACAAAACATCCTCTGGAATTGATGACATACCAGACCAGTCATTAAAAAAATAGCAATGTACATAATCAAACCACTCACTCACTTGTATAATAACATCTTAACCCAAGGTATCTTCCCGCAATTTTTTAAAACTGCTATCATAAAACCTCTTCATGAAAAAGGAGACAAACATAATGTAACAAACTATAGGCCAATATCACTTTTCACAGGTTTCTCAAAAATACTAGAAAAACTATTTAATAACATTGAAAAGCTTCTTAACATGTAACAAAATTATTAGACTCCCAACATGGATTTAGAGAAAAAAGATCTACTGGAACTGCTCTATCAATGCTTTTCTCAATAAAATTTTAATTGCACTAGAGCAGAAAGAAATCCCTGTTGGATTATTCTTAGATCTCACAAAAGCTTTTGATATAATTAATCATAAAATTCTCCTCAGTAAACTAGAAAATTATGGGGAATAGGATACAACTAGCTTAAGTCATATTTATCTGATAGACAGCAAATAGTACAAGTATCCTACCAACATGAAAATCAAATATAACATCACTGGTCTCAGCCCATGCATGTCACTCACAGAATTCCACAGGGATCCACCCTGGGACCCATACTATATCTTCTATATATTTATGACATCCCATCCATCATAAAAAACCACAAAATTGTACTTTTTGCTGATGACACAAACATATTGTGTGCCAAAACTGCTGAAAACTTACTTAACACTACCAAATCCACTATCACCACCCTAATCCAATGGTTCCAACAAAATAAACTCATAAGAAACTGACAAAACTTGCATAGTTTCTTTCCACAATTCTCATTCATCTAAACAGCACATACCTAACATCGAATTTAATGGTAACCACCTCATCTTTAAACAAACAACACAGTTTCTGGGACTTACTATACAAGTTAACATGAAATGGAACTGTAACCTAGAAACACTCAATATGAATCTCAGCACAATAAACTATGCCATCAGAGTTCTAACAGCAAATTGCACAACAGATACCATTCGAACAGTAAACTATGCAAATATCCATTCCATTCTAATAGTATAATATTTTGGGGACAAGCATCAGAAACAAAACAAACTTTTAGTTTATAGAAGAGAATAATACGAACAATTACCAACACTAATAAACTTTCTTCATGTAAACCATTATTTGAAAAGTTAAAAATATTTTCACTGCCATGCATGTACAGTTTTGAAACTTTGAACTTTGTAAAAAAGGATCTACTAGACAAAGGACCACTCTACAGATTTAATTCCACTGTTCATGTTCATAACACTTGACAGGCCAGAAATATCCATCAACCACAGATAACATCCAGTGTTAGCCAAAAATGCACTCACAATGCAGGTATACAGCTTTATAAAGCACTACCACTAAACCTTAAAAATATCAATACACTGAACCCATTCAAAACAAAACTCAAACAATTCTTACAACAGAAACTCTACTACAGTGTACAAGAATTCCTCAATGACAATAACTAATGTATTCCTCAATGACAATAACATACAATCTGTTGCAGGTAATCATTAGAACAAAGGTGCAGAAGGTGACCCATGATGCAGGAAAATATCTAACAACATTAAATTACATTGTTTTAGCATAAATATAGACCTTGACATAAATTAATAAAATAATAGAATTCCTACCATAGATAATAACCCTAGCCTAAATAGAGAGAGAGACAGAGAGAATGAGTGAGTGAGAGTGTATGTAAGAGAGAGAGTGAGTGTGAGTGAGAGTGGGGAGGGGGAGAGAGATTAGACCTCTGCAGATGTTTGAAACTAACTATTTAGTTAGTTTCAAACATCTGCTGAGGTTTAATCTAAATTAATAAGCTTTATATGATCCTATATATGTTATAATATTTAAATTAAGGAGATCTCTAATGACAAAATATATTTCCAATGATTCTTTTGGTCAATTCATTAAAGAAACATCTGAAGTAACAGATTACGGATATCCCATTAATTGACTTTCCTTGGATTCAGTACTAAATAAACCATTGTTCTAAAGTCCATCACGAATATTTAGAGGAGATTAGGTTTTATTGTTATTTATAATCTAACCATGCAGTTATAAACTGCATATGATTTTTCTTCAGTTATCCTTCAAGTAGAGGTGAATTTTACATGTAGGCCTATGAGTGGCAGTCTCGTTAATACTATTGGTATAATTAATCTTGAATTTTGAGCTATTTTAATTATGATTAGTTGTGATTAATAATTTTGGAATAATTTACACCTTTAGTAATGGTTTGTATTTGTTAAATAACTTTTCTTTTGTGCTCTTCATGATATAAACTAGTTGTTATTCTGTAAGTATTATAACAAGTAGCTAACTTATTTTCTCTGGTGGACACGACCCATGATTCTACATTGAGGTGCTGAAATGATAAATTGATCACTGCCTTGGGGCCCTTAATCAGAATTAATGGGATGGTCCCTTGTTTGTTTCCAGATAGTATGTTTGTGTATTGTCCTTAAAGTGGTCATACAAAGTTTGTAACTGCTTTTTTGAACATAAATATATTACATCAGCAGGACTTTCATGAATTTAGATTAAACTGTCATCACTAAGACAGCAACCATATTAATAGACATCAATTTAAAATGCACCAAATTTTACACACTTCAAACATATTCAACATCTATCGTAGCACTATCGTAGATAAAATTAAACAAAATTAAATTGTGTATTATTTTCATAGAACTAAATTTATGAAAAAATAATATTGAATATGCATTAACTTTTTGGGCTAACAAGTTTCTACATTACATTTTATCACATTCTATCTCACTCAAAATCATTCAAAGTGTTTTACGAAATCATTCAAAGCTTTTTTCATTCATTTTTCAAAATCAATGGAAAAATCATTTCATATATCATTATTTTCAAACAATTAATTTGCAATTTTTACAAATAAATCTAACAAAGCTTTGGTAATTATTTCCAATAAATTTTCATTCGTGGACTTCTTTAATTTTAATTTAAAATTGAGCAATGCAGTTAATACACACTGCTGAAGTGGGCACTGGCCCAGGTCCTCAAGTTCTTGAGAGTCCTGATTTATGTATGCAGTAGTTTTGATTAATTAATTATTTATTCTATGTATGTTTAAACAAATTTAGAAACATAAAATACTTTTAACATAACTTGATGATAACCAACAGCAGTGGTCTAGTGATAGTGTCTTCACTTGCATGATTCTGCTGAGCGGTAGAGTGCATGGACAAATCCTGCTCATTTGAACTAGGTAAGGTTTTCAGCTGGGAACGAGACTAGACAAATAACAGTTTGGTACCATAAGTTCTCTGGCAATCAGGTGCGGATATGTGGGGGGCGTGACACCCTCCCCCACTTACAAAAAAATTCCATAGACTGTAGTTTTTAGTCGCGGTAAAGCGTTTGGATTTTCAGAAGGATTGACATATTTGAATGATTTTAATTAGTACTGCTGTTTATTTGCAGAAATGATTGAGCAGCACCCAGCTTGCCCTACCCAGTTTGACACTGCGGCAGCTATGGTAGTGCCATTATGGTTGTGAGAATGGGTGTATATGTAAATCGCATGATATATTCATGAGAAGAGAGTCGTCTTCGGAGGTCCAACAGTTGTGTATTAGCAGTATTAGTTGTGTATTAGTAGGATTATTGAATGGCAGTTGTGTATTAGCAGATTGCTGCTTGGCGACGCTTTGCAATGCTGCAGCATTTGTTATCAAATGAGGGTTTTGAACAGCACACTGCTGCCATGATAACTAGAGAGATAAAAAAATCTTCCACATAAATTATATTAATTTGAGAGCACTTCCTCACTATTGATCACTATTATTTATTAACAATAATAGTACATTGTTGAATGCCACCAGTCCATGGTAAAAGAATAAACAACCGTTTCATGCGAATGTAATAATGCGCTAACTGGGAGAAGAGGCGCAAATAATTTGTATTAAAAATTTCATCCTTAATGAGTCGAAACAATTTGTTTTGTTTCTTGTTTTAGGTTGATTTATTAACGTGATGTTTAGTACCCATACTTCAATATTCATAGATCACTTTTTAGGCACTTAAGGGGTAGTTTTGGAATATTGTTATCAAAGAAATTGGTGTTTTTAAGTCTCATAAACTTTTATAGAAAATTTATGTACCGTGCTTTGATTAAAATAGCAAAAAAAAGTAAATTTTTCAAAATGGTTTTCCTTGTGTTTGGGCAATATTGAACATTTTTTTGTCTAAATGAACTTTGACCCACTCGGCCAAAGTCAATGTCTCTAGAATTAATGACACATTCAAATTTTGGGTTCACTTGAAAGGAACAGTCCCAGCTGCATACAGCATTTGTACTTAACATTTCAAAAGCCACAGCTGCAGCACCATCTTTAGCAGCATTTCTGTTCTTTTCCTTGAAATTTTTAATTGTTCTCTATTTTAAGAAGATGAATACATTTTTTGCATCTTTAATTATAATAAAAGTTTTGTTTTTATCACTTTCCTCTACCCCACAAATAAATTAAAATAATCACAAAATAAGGGCGTTACTGTAGAGATATTCCTCTTAACTAATATTCACATGACCTAAAATTACAATTTACAAAAGTTTTTGAGGTTGGTTTGTTTTTCTGGAATGTCCCATGCCTAGGAATACATTCTTTTGTTATGACCCCCCTAAAATATTAGTCAGTATCTGCCCCTGCTGGCAACCCAACATCTCTCCTTCCCAATACCCTCACCAAATCTCAGTTAAGTGGAAGAGTAGGCCTCATGTCCCAAACCTCACCATGAGACATAAAAAAAAAAGTCTGTATAAAATAATAGAACAGTAAATAAAGGTATATAGACAATTGCAAAGTATTTAAAATTAAGGGAAATACAAATTTCACCCTTATTGTTTTGATTATGTTTGATGATAATATTCTAAAATAAAGATTAAAAGGGTCAACATGTTCTAAGAACCCAAAAGAACAATAAGACCATGGTCCTTAAGAAGATAAAACCAGTTCTGACATTTAGTTTGCTCTGACATGCTCAGAATATGTAACAAATTTCTCTTGGAATACAACACTAATGTACTTGAATATTTACCATGATCATTTGAAATAATTAATATGAAATTTATTTTTGTTTGCCAAACTTTTTACTTTCTTGGGTATGTGTAACAGAAATACTCAACCTTCAAGAAAAAAACAGAGATCCCAAAGAAATCAATAATGTAACATATAGTTTCACAATTGTTTTTTGATCATTGTTTGGGTTTATTTGGATTTGTGCCTCTTTTAGACTGCCACCAAATGGGGAGTGGAATAGCTTACCCCAAAAGTCAAGGAATGGGTCCCTTAGTGGTGCCTCCAATGATACATGAATAACATTTTTAAGATCTAATCAATAAAAATTAAATATTGTTACTGGACTAATTTGCCAAGGTGTTATTTTCTCAGAGGAAGGTCC
The DNA here is from genome assembly GCA_002313205.1 of Laupala kohalensis. Lineage (NCBI taxonomy): Eukaryota > Metazoa > Arthropoda > Insecta > Orthoptera > Trigonidiidae > Laupala > Laupala kohalensis. The sequence goes on along the minus strand of NNCF01131619.1, from coordinate 35,580 downwards.
CAAAGAAGATAAATTATTGTATATTGTTGATAAATCATTAGTTCATAAATTATTGTAAAAGGTTAAATTTTTTTGGGTGGTATACACATCTTAAGTTATTTAGATATTTCTTTATTAATTTATTCATTAAATAACTTAATATGTATTTGATGAGCTATTATGATAGACCAAGTAAATATGTACCTTAATGTAATTTATTTACTGTATAGACCTGTTGATTGTGTCGGGGGGGGGGGGAGAGGAGAGAGAGTGTGTAAAAGAAAGGGTAAAAGAGGGGAAGGGTCCCAAACCCAAAATCGTTTGTGAACTATTTATAAAGATCACTTTGCTATTAAGAAAGGATGGAGAAAATCTCTCCTGAACATGCTCAATAAATCAGCTGCAGATATTGGGAGGGTTCATCATTTGGTAGTTGCCAGCATCAGGATGAAAATACTTGCCTACAAATGAAAATTTGAGTCAAAAGACTAGAGTTTCAATACCAGCAAAATTGGAGACAGGGAGATCAGAATTTAATTAGACTTTGCTTATGGTTATTGCATTTTTTCTTCATCGATATTTTGATATTTGTTGTAGATTTGGATTGAATTATTATTTATGAACATTTAATGTTATTTATTCAAACATCTATGGGGATGCAAACTTAAAAAGGTGTATTATTTAATATTTTTTTGTATAATTAATTGGTGTACGTGTTTCTTGGGGAATGAGAGTTGGCTGACTGGTGTGAGGTGGGTGATGAATCCAAATAACATGCTAGTTCTCTGTCAAAAATTATATATTGCTGACGTGCATGTGTAATTGAAATCTTTGTTTCATACTACATTGCAATATATAAATTATTACATTGAGAAGTAAAGGGTGAGCAAAGTCAGGAAGGTAAAAATGCATCAGTAAAACAAAATTTCATCATTCTGTGGTCAGTTTAACTGAATAACAGGGTGTAAACTTAGCTGGAATGTCCAATTTTTCTTACATTGATTAATAGATACAATCTAAGGGTGAACATAATTCAAAATAACCAGAGAAAAATTGAACAAAGTAANATGCACTTTGTAGCTGCAATTGTATTGCTTTTTGGGAAAAATAAATACAAATACAAATTTGTTTGAGAAAAAAATTAAGGCAGAAATTTGAAAACTGATAGAATAAATCTTCAACCTACCCTAGGATAAGAAGGTGAAAAATGCTCTTGAATGAAATGAACTATTTGGTGAAACTTTACATAAATGCATTAAAAATCCTAACTACCCAACTACCTTTTCCTAAACAAGAATGATTTTTTGTAGTTTTAATATTTTTATTGCTTTTCACATTTTAAAATCATGCAGTTATGATAGTTACTGTAAAAAAATATTATAGGTTACCTACCCAATTTTTTCAGTTCCCTAGAGACCATCTGTATCAATTAAAACAAATTTTTAAATCTCATTTTTGGAGGAAACATACAAGAAATTGCCTTGAGTTTTAGAACTTTCAGAGGTGAAGGTCTTTTTTCACTGATTTTTGTTTTTCTATTATATTAATGTCTTCCTGTCATAACCAGATATATGTACTTATAGTTTTATCAAGTTACAGCCATTTAAAGTTTCCAAAACATTTTTCTGTTATAACATTGGCATTTAACTTTGATATAATGTGGTACTAGGATACTTCATAGAGAAGATAAAAGCTATGTTTTTTACCTAAAAGATTAAAAAATTTAACAATGCATTTACCATGAAAAATTAAGATAAAATATTTATCTGGTCACCTTAGGTTCATCGAGTGTTGATTATATTACCCTATTTATTTCAATTCTTAAGCTTGAATTCGTATATATGTAATTAACTTGCTTTTTTGGAAAATTGATGCTGGAGTTACCTGCTTATTCATATTAAACTTATACTAAACTGGTTATTACTGTTTTTATCAAATTTGTATGTAATTTTCACTACTCGATTAAAGAAGAATGAGAATTTTAAATCATTTTGGTTAATACAAATGAAACTTAGCAAAAAACAAACATTTTACAGATTATAAACGTAGCCTTCTGCGGCCGGAGTCAGTATGAACTTGTTTGTCTGGGACAAACCGTGCTTGCAGAGTTCGATAGTGACTTAAGTCTGTACGATTCTGACATTACCCTGAAGAAGGCCACAGCATGATGGTCAAAACATTGGTAGTTTTATCTACTAAGACACAGTTTGTCTTGGACAAACAAGTTCATATTTTACAGATTGTCTCAGGGTTTTTTTTTTCAAGCACAGTTATCTGGTTATTACTGGATGTCACATATATATTTGCAAGAAATTTTTAGAATTTTCTGAGCATTGTGCCATCATTAAAATCTCAATTTTTTGCAATATTTTTTTAAATTGTAGTATTTGTAAATGGAAAATGTAGTGTGCTATTGAAGCTTATCTACATGGAGCAATAGGAGGTAGACTATTATTAGTAGGTGGGCTGGTTAGCTGGGTTTACCATCAATGTGGCCCACGTGGAGGAGTCAGTAGAAGTTGTTAGTAATAGATGAGTTATTGATACTAGCAGGAGGTGGATAGAGGAAGGAGGGTTTGCTTTTCAGTAGTCACAGCTGGGAAAAGCTACAAATTTTTCTTGTCCCACCTGGAATTGGACCTGGGATGACTTAGTAAAGAGCAGGAATGCCTGAGCCACCTGAGAGGGGCTTTGCAATATTGGGCAGTATATAACACCTTACAACCTGATTCTGTCATATGTTTCTGTCATAATCATACACTTTTATGTGAATATTCATTTCATTCTTAATTTTATATTTTCTCCCCTTAGTAGCTTCTCCAAATTAACTTAAACTACTTTTAAAATCAAATCACTTAAATGCAGTCAGATGCTCGCGAGATAAATGCGTAAATACAGTTTTCTCACACAAAATATTCTGTAGAATGTGTATGAGCACAGTTTTTCAGTAGTTGACTTTCTGTGACTGAAAATTACCTTTAATGACCAATTATATCGAATTCCCGCGATAGTATAGTCCATGTTAAACACAATTTGATAGGATTCGGTGACGAAACGTCTTTCGTCAAATGCATAGAGTTCATGAGAAGTCTTCACAAATCCAGTGTGATATGTCGAGGCAAATCGGTGTCCTGTTGGTGTCGTTGCAACATCGTAGCCGAGACTATCGTGCCCCGTGAACAACTGGATTGAACATGAGGATTTTTTTCCTGCTTCACAAACGAGTTGTGAGACCTACATGTTCAATTATGTCAAACATGTTCAATAATTTTGATAAAGGTCCATCCCGGAGAGTTACAAACCGGATAAACTTTCTAACATACCTTATTTATTCATTATAAAATTACAACTTTATATTTTAAAGATTATATGTTTATGTATTAGAAAATTACCTGCTTTGAATGACGGTTCGTGAGACACTAATTTAGTGAGACGTCCTACCAACGATTTATTTCACGATCCCCAGAAAAAAATGCGGGAGGTTCTATTGTACATTCTATATGTTGAAGCTACAAAAATTAGAGATAGGAAAAGTAAAAATCTGTAATATATTTTGTAATAACGCATTGTCTCCCTCATTATGGTAAAGACTTATTGCTCTCTGGAAAATCAAAGTATTTTGTGTAATAAATTGCATATTTATCGAATGATTCTATTTTTTAATTACTTAACAGGAGAAAATGGAGATGGGAGCGGAATCGTCAGAGAGTAGGTTCCAGGTTTATTTTCATCCGTCCGAAATTACATCTTTTTCGACATGTATTCTCACTATTGTTGGTATTTCAAAAATTATCCTTCCTACCTTACTTTTGCATTTAAATTAATAATTAGTGGTTCTTAAATTTATTATATAAATTTTATTTGACGTATGTTTTTCATATCTCCTCCTACTATAACCACTCCCATTCATCGATCTGGATACACTAACTGCAAAAGTGAAATGGAAGAAGGGCCTTTTTGAAGGATTTTTTCGTACTGCATAAGTATTTTAGGCCCCTCTTTCTTTCTGCTCGCGCCCCCGACTTCGAAGGAAAATTTTTGTAACTAGTATTTTAATAAGAACAAGAATGCTATATCTCTCACTTTTCTTTAATGGAGCCCTAGAAGCTTGAATATAAACTCGTAATTAATAATGCATTTGTTTATATAAGTTACGAGATTTTTTCAACCTGATATCACTCTTATTGTAAGAGCAATAATTCTAAGTTCAAATCGGCTATTTCGTAAACATATGGTGAGATTTTACCGAGACTTGATGTATATAGGATACAAGGAATCAAATTCCATAAGAGTCAATCTTGTGAAAATTCGTTTTTCAAAATTATTTTTGTAAAACCGTTCTCACTTTGCATTTGTTTTGACAATCTTACAACGAACGCTGCATTGTTCCGGTTTCCTTTCAGTCGACTTTTGCAAGGCAGTATTTCCGTCAACATCAAATAAGTAGCTTTCGGGTTTGGGGGAGGAGGTCGGCGACGCCTTCAGTTTTCAATCTCATGGATGGGCGGCAGCCATCAATTTCGAAGCGTATGGCCGGTGCTTCAAGCAATAGACCCCAATTCGACCTTCAAAAATCTAAATTTTAAGAACTGCAATGTTTGATCCATGGGGTCATATATCCTATCGCTGACAGTCATGAGTGCGACGTTGTCACACAGAAGAACGGCTAGCGTTGTAATCTTTGCGCGGATTATTTCTGTTTCATCTGTGCTGGAAGTATATTATTTGCTTGTGTTCCTGCGCTTTAAATTTTTCATCTATGGAGGGAAGACTGAATAATGAAAATATCCTTATCAAATTAAGTAAGAATAAGTATTCATTATTTAAAAATATTATTGACTAGTAAATGGCCATTCTACGTCAAATCACAATTTTAATAGATTTTTTAGATGACCATATCAGAGTTTGATATAGTTTTGTAGGGAGGTAGCCATCATAAAGATTAAGAAAAGTACGAAGAATTGTTGTAAAATTCCCACCCGTTTGGAAGATATAACAATGTAAATTTTAAACAAGACGCCCCAAAACGGTTCTACACAAAACTTAAAATTCATTAAATGAACATTAACATAAAATTCATTAAATGAACATTAACATAAAATTCATTAAATGAACACAATAAATACGTCAAATGAAAAATTTAACTCAAATCATTTTTATAATGAATAAAGTCGATAGCCCCTGATAGCCCTTTCTTAAGCGAGCTACTTTCTGTTCTAAATATACAGTTTTATCTAATGATAATTCGATTAGTTGACAGTTGAACCATACAGTTCGCAGTTTTCTCTACACATTTTACGACTTAACTTTAGTCTACCTGAACAGTTAAAACTGCACGTTTGTAGCCCGCTTTACTATGGATTCAGATGCAATAACACGTACAAACTGATTAAATAAACAAATAAAGTTTCACTAAATTAAAAATTTAATACAAGCATAATAAGCAGGATCAATTTCAAGTCCTCAAAGTTTTGATCCATAGTCAGCGACCTTTTCTTTTTAATTTTTCTTTCAAATAAAAACTTTTTCCTTTCTGCAAAATTGCTCGCCCGTACTGAACGTTAAAATACCCGGAATGGAAATAACACTGAAAAAAGGAAAGGAACATAACAAGTAAGCATTACCAAGATGTCGGGCATGTCTATGTACTAAGGAACTGATTTGCGAATTTGTTTTCTTTAAATCGAAGAAACTCAATACTGTGGAAATAGTTAACATCCGTCATGCTTCGACGCTTTCTCGCAAATTTGATATTTTTCCAACAAATAAAACACTTATGACATAAATAAATGTCATATTTACGATGCGTAATTACAATATGTGATATGTTTATACAATTGTTATATTTTACTGTAATCTCATGTCGGTAACTTTCCGCCTTATCGATTTTACTCGTCATTGAATTGCACAAACCTTGTAGCAATTCTTAGGTGTACAGTGCCGAAACGCAGTTCGTAGAATTAGAGTGTGAACTCGAGCTTACTCATTGTCACTGTTCCAACAGGAGGAAAATAAATAAAATGAAATAATGAAAATGTACAAGAACAACAATGATAATATAATGTTCATAATGGTAATATATGATTGGTAGATATTTTATACATTTTCATCAATAAAATACTTAAAATGTTTTGATTTTTCCCGATATATTTTTACTGTTCAACATTAAGTCAAAATTTCAACTTCCAGAACAAATATCTCTTGATAATGATATTGCTACATGTTTGATTTTGATAGAATACCTACCTTTCAGAAGAAGGGACTGCTTAAATTAAATTTTGTTAGTCATTGTTTAATTAATATCAACTATTAAAACGATGGTAACCATAACACATCCACAAATAGGTCAAATAGCATTCTTGATCAAATACGCTTCATCTCAAATGCTATCAGAAATAAATGTAATTTAAAATCCCCCTCCCGTCCTGAGTTTTGGTAGTTTTCTGTTGGTTACTTTGAACGGAATTGATGGGATGATCCCTTGCTTGCTTCCAGAGTAAATTGTCTTGTCTTCCACGTGGTCGTACGCAATTTATTTTTGTGAAACGTGATACATAAATCTTATCATATAAAAGCTGTTGCAAACTGCGTACAACCGCGTGTGGGGCCAGTGAACTAATTTACTCTCCGGAAACAGACAAGGTAACATACCACCAATTCCAATTGAGGGTTCAAATGCGTTGTAATGTAGGATACATATTATGTAATACATTTCATGCATGAAAAAAAATTGTAATTTAACCAGTATTAAGAGTACTAGGCGTTATGAAGTATAAGGGGAATTAACATCACTTTACATTAATTATAATCGTATAAAAAACTATTTATTGGGAAATATCTTTTATTAAAATACAATAATTTTTTTAACATTATAGAATGAATGCTTCGAAGAGATTCGATTTAATACCGTTTTCGATTTTAGAAGATAATTTTACCAAACAATTCCTGAATGACCTATTTGGCAAAGAGTGATTGGCACGATGAATACGAGTGTTGTATTCGTGAAGTAGACTGTTTCCTCTAAAAGCAGGGAGGAATTTTATTAATTGTCTTAAGAAATAGGGTCAGTACCAGTTGAAATTTGTCTGAAGGGCCCGGAAAATCGTAGATTAGACCCATATCTACACTACATCACAGAAGTTTACATTAATCAAATGTGCTATCATTGCAAAATTATCTTGAGAATAAAATGTATTTATTTTACACCGTTGTAAGAAGGTATGTAATACTGTAAGATCACAACAACTTAGTTTCACGAAACGGAACATACTTTGAGGACAAATAATGATAAAAAAAGTTTTTACTTAAATAGGAATTATGAAACGAATCCCCAAAGTAAGAAGAAACATTGCTAATAATATCCAACTCCTGAGTTACGTAATTAATCGCAAATAATGATAAACATGCTTTTATTAAATTAACTGCACAATTATTACATTATACTGTACATAACATTTTATTAACCAAGTTGGAACGATAATTACAAGTTTTTCCTTTTATATTCAATACACGATAAACCTTGCAATGAAAAATCCTTCGTTCAAATATCCTTGGGAACAAAAAAAGAATATTACTGACGATTAAATAACTATCATGTCATTTGGTTTGTGCTTTACAAAATATTATTCTGTCTTCACGCACTGAACTTATCTCTGAAAACCAGTAACGATAAGAAAATATCTCTAAAACCAAGAAAACCACACAGTTTTTCAAAGAATATCTTCACAATCATGGCGCACTGAAAACTTTCGATAATAATTCACTATCTTCTACAAAACTAACGAATAATTCGCTTTGATGCACATAAATTTCATTTTCATTGTACGCTACAGCACTTGGGCGTTTTGGATTGTTTCTTGGTGTAGGTGGTCGACTTCCTTCTCACATTCGGGAACATCTTTTGCTTTTCTTTTTTCATCTGTAAGTCCGTTGTTTCGTCTTCGGAATCGTCACGGAGGCGAAGTTCCACATCTTGAAATTCATCGTCACCAATAGAACTCCTCGATTCATCAACACAGCGTGGACTTGAGATCTCGGTGGCGGGATTGCCGAATTCTCCCACCTTCCTAAAGGAAATTGGTTGTACTTCACCTGATGAAGCCTCATCATCACCGTGCAATTCCGAATGATTATCAGGATCAACTGAATCTTCAGGTCTCGTGATGTTGAAGATTTTTACTTTCATTGTTGCTTTTCTTTTACTCCGCTGGTTAAGGGCACAGTTCGTCAAGCGACAATACTACGATTCTGACATGTTAACAGGTTCGGTATGTTGTGAGTCCGTTCTAAGAAACTATCTATGCTAACTAACTGCTCGTAGACTGAAGATGCTGAGCGTTGACTGTTCGTCTCGTGGCTGCTTCCCCAATTGCGATAATGAATGACTAATCAAACAGGAAGTTCCCTTATGGCTTCGCGCCTTTATTTCTCTTCCGCGTCCTTTGCACTGGAGCTGATAAGCCGTATCGTGACGCGAGGGAAGTGAGGCGAGTGCTGGAAAGACAGTCACGGCTATCTTAGAAGTCTGAAAACGGCTTACATTCTAGATGAAAAGTTGTGTACTAAAATAGTATTGATAGTTGATTAAAAAGCGGAAAATATTTTAAGATAATGATAATAGGTGTAAAAAATCAATCAATTTAATAAACAATTGACTCGAGGATGTGAATATTAAAAAAATACATGTAACGCACAAGCGGAAAGGAAACTTTTTCCACGTACTAACTGANGAATGATTATTGGACCGAGGACCATATCTACACTCCAGGTCATGTAACTTTGCCGAAAATTATGCAATATGGCTGCCTAGCATGAATTGCCAACTTTTACAAATTCAAGTTATATTCAAATAAATATTTACAGTTGTCACAAAAGCGACTTTTTGTTGTAAAGAAATACAATTTGACAACACAAACTAAGACACAAGGTAATATTCATTGCAACAGGCAGAAGGAACAGAAGCAAGTGCATTGAATTGATGGTCAATACTACGACAATTTTAGTTTTCGGAAATTCGAACGTCCTGCCAACATAACACGAGGTACAAATATCATTACTCTTATGGACTATGACGAAGTAAAAGTGTTGGCTACACTGTGCACAAGAGCTATACCAACACAAAGTCAATTAGACTGACAATAAATAAAGAAATACAGAAATAATTTATTGTCAAAAGAGCTGTTGCAAACTGCCCAAGTCCACGTTGAGGACTACAAAGTAATTTACTGCGACTAATATACAATAAACTAATAAACACAGTGCGTTTCCGTTCATGATTTTTCTCTTAAGTTAAATTTCTCGAAGCAAAGAAACATGACTTCCAGTATTGGTAAGCGCAAGTGCCATTTTAGATCTCAACAAGGGAACTTTCAACAAGCGCACATCGAAAGTGATCCTGATATTTTTAATACTGAAACGCGTTGACTATTAGTATGTCCTCTTAAAATATTAGCGACGACGGCACACTGGATGGCACTGAAAAAAAATCGAGAAATTTGCCAATTTTTGGCGTCCATTTTCCGCTCACACTTTGGACAATCATGAGGAAAATCAACCTTTTACACTAAAGGCCACCGACTGCTGTCTTTAGTTTCACATTGAGTACCGTGATCACCTCAACATCCTTTTCCGATACTGAATCTTGTTAATATAACAAAATACGAATATATCGCTATTTTACGATCTTAATGACACGTTTGTGAGATCTTAATGATAAAGTTTTATTTCATCGTTTTGATATTAAAATATCGAATAAAATTTTTCTTTTATTATATCACTTAAAGTATCAATAGCATTTTACTGCAATACTGCATAAAAGTGAGGTAAGCAGAACTAAAGATATATTGTTAATAGTTCGCTTTAATATATATAAATACTTCTAATAAATTGTAAGAACTATATTGAAATAAGTTAATATTATGCGTTGACAAGACTGTTGGCTCATAAATACTTTGATACACATCGTTACAGAGTAGAGCGTATTTTAATTTCCTTCGTTCGGCATTTACTTTCAGTAACCCAACTAGAATGAAATACAGAATTCGCATTTGCTTTTCTTCCTTGAATAGTGTAGATAACTAGATATCAAAGTTCAGCCACGTAGCTCGCCTGTCGTTCCTCGTCCGCTTGCTAGCTTCGAGTTGTACAAGATCGACAAAAATAGCTCTTATTAAAAAAAATATAATTCTATAATTAAACATTGAGTGATTCCTTCGTGTTCTTGATTATACTACTTATTCTTTTGTTTTGTTTTGGGGCTTTAGGGCTCGTCATATACTACTTATTCAATAACTGCATCATATAGACAGTCAACTTTCATTAAGGTAATAATCTGATGTCGCTTGAAAAATCATTTAGACCACATCACAACAAACCAAATAATAAAATATGTACTTTTTTGTTTCCTTGTTGTTTGTTTCCTTGTTGTTTTGACTTGCCATGCTCACCAAGAGAAAGGAGAAAGGGGACTGGTTTTACCGATGCCTGCAAAAATTAGTTGCTCATCAGCGATTGTATTATCCGGGACGTTTATAAATTAGTTAATTTTCCTTGATTAGCCAAATAGCTTTCAAGAGAAATAAGAAAATTTGAGATTTGTCAGTCAAAATTTTGAAAGGATTAACCTTAATAAAAATAATAATTTAAAATTTATTTTTTCCAGAATTGGGTAGTCCAACGTGGTTTTCTCTTATTCTCATAATTTCTTATTTTCCACATAACAGAAAATTTACAATTGCAAAATACATAAAGCAATGAACAAGGAATTACATAAACGGAAATATGTGAAAAACGATGTAACATAAAGAGAATACACAAAAATAGTTGTTAGAGAAATTCTGTTACTGCTGTGACATATTTCTGTAAACTATAACACAAAGTGAGAAATTGCTGAATAATTAAAACGGACTAATTATTATCCAATCCCTGCTACGGGTTTACAATGCATAATTGGGGTATTTGGTAATAACTGTTGTAGTGGAGGATAAGGAGGTGGTGGTTGAAGGAGGTCAGTAGGCATTCGTTTTATTACAATAGAATGCTAGTTATTATCAACCGAAATTATACAACTAACGAAGATAACTCCCATTCTATAATGTTGAAACAAAATACACCACCAGTACTCAATTATATTCGTTTTATTGTCAAGATTGTATTGCATATTGTCCCTATCGTAAGAATAAGTCTGGTGGGTCAGAGAGTAATTTAGTTAGTTTGTCTTTCGCTGTCGAGTGAAGAAGAGTCGTAAGTGGAACAATATTATGTCCTTGTCGAAGTTGTAAATTGTATATCAAGCGTGACGCGTTAGTTAGTATCCCTAGCGCGCGTTTGTCCACTATCTGGAGAGGCTCCAGAGTGGAGGGATGCGAAGAAGCCCAGCAACAATATAGAACCGCACTACGGATGCAAGCACAATTCATCAAGAGTTTTACATCTGAGTCAAGGTTATAGTTCCGAAAAATAGGAAGAAAAAAAATTGTTTTTGTGTTCATAGTTTTTGCCAAAATTATTAAATGTTTGGTCCAAAGCAGTCTTGTATCGAAAATGAGTTCCAGGTTTTTACCGTTATCCGCCTACGGTATTGGTGCATTGTCAATGGTCAAGGGTTTTTCTAGTGAGGTCTTCCAGGTAAAAATTATGGATTGACATTTGTTTGTGTTTATTATTTTGTTTTGTCCAGTCCATTAAGTTATCAGTCGCCGTTTGTAATATTTGTACGTTTTCATTACTGAAAAGAAGCAGGAAGTATAGATCAAGTTTTACGAAGGAGGAGACCAGTGAACTTTATCTAATGTGAAGCTGAAATCGAAAAAGAATTGCAGGAAGAGACCACTTGAAATTGAAAGTAGAAGATATTGCAAGTGCTAGACGTAGAACCTGCGTCGAGGCTGAAACACCTTTTTTGAAGCCAAATTGGTTTATATTTATATTTTTTTATCAAAACGGAATTTATTTAATTTACTAATAATATTTTTTCGAAATGCTTTCCTAATACTGAAAAGATGGTGATAGTTCTATGGTTTTCAACAAATTTTGAATCTTTATTTGGTTTGGGAAAAAGAATTATTCTCGTAATTTTCCAAGAAGACTGGAAGTAGGAAAAAGAAATGCGAGTTGAAAACATTAGGAACATGTCTTTTCGTGTGATTGTAGTTTATCTTTGAGTTTTCTTTTCATCTTCAGAACCTGTCGTTTGATGTCTTGATTTCTGTATCCTATAAAACTGTCGTAGTCGTCGTTTATAGCGTATCAGTAAATTAATTTCCAGATGAAGTATGTTTACGTTTGAGGAAGGAGGGTTTCGGGTGGAATATTGGTAATAAGCGGATTGTAGACAGTATGTGACGTCTGCAGTGTCTATATTTACTATGGAAGTTTAGTCCCTGATGCGCGGGTTTTAAGTTTGCGTGAAATACGTGAGCGGAAGTAAAACCAGTTGGTTTGAAGATTCGTGCAAGATTGAAAAAAGTAGTAGCAAGACGTGTGAAGAGAAAAATAGGAAGATGGTCTGAGTCAAGTTCGAATGGTGGATTCGGTGTAGAAATATGTATGGGAAAAGAGCAAAGAACAATGTCTAGTATGTAATGGGAACGGAATGTATCAGAATGTCTTTGCAAATGGCGTGGATTGTTATGGAATTTATATTTTCAACTGGTAGTGGACGAAAGTCTTCTGGTTTATATTTTCTTGGCACCATTTAATGTTGCAGAAAATGGTATTTGAAATATTCAAAGCCAGAAATAAGTTAATAGTTAGAACAATTATTTTCAGGTTTATTTTAATCAAGGAAGAATGAGGGTTTCTTGCTAAAGAAAAATCAAAATATTTTAAAATCTATTTTTATAGGATAATTAGCAATATACCGTGTATATTTGTGTTTAGCTGTAACTGTGGTGAAGGAAATATAAATACGGTGTTGCACGTCTAGTGACATAGCTCTTATATTTCTTTAGAAGGGCCACACGTTGACGGTGAGGTAATCTGTAAACTTTTTCCTTGTCCAACCCTGCCGACTACCCCCTACATCACCACAGCTTTACCCTCCGCCCCGCAGGTAGAAAAGTTGAATCGTGCGTGAGTTGAAAAGTGCGGACCCCCCTTTCGAGAACCTGCGCACGCTGCTGGTTATCTACTGCAATAATTCTGAATAAGGTAGATTTTTTATACGTTCATCTTCCTAGAACATACAAATTTGCGAGTTTAATTTAATATTAATTTTTAATTTCAGTTCTAACATTACAGAAGGGTATTGTGCTGCACTCTCATACTTTGAAATAAAGAAAAAAAAATTCTATAAGTCATTTTTTAGATCATTTTTTAGGTATTTTAGGTCATCAAACTCTGGGTCCGGCTCATCACTGTCTCCGAGTTTGCCATTTCGTAGTACAGTTATCAACGGAGGCTACTCCTTAGAGTCATCTATGCCCAACTATCAATCAATGACCCATTTCAACTGGTTAGATTACTTTAAAAAAATAAAATAGTGGTTTATGGTTCAAGTATCGATTACATTTATCAAAGATAAAAAATAATTCATCTTATAAGATTCTGTATAGCTTTTTTCTGCACTCCTGTATTATTGCAATTAATAATTTTATTGTCTTCCATGTGGTCATACGCAGTTTGTGCTGCTGTTTTAACGGTAAATTTATAATAATAATAATAATTATTATTATTATTTATTATCGAAATGGTTGCTTAGTTTTTCTTTGATTTACTAATTTACCGGAAATTAACTTTTAACTTTTTGTATTATCAGCTACTAACTTTTTTATTTTCAGTTACTTACTTTTAATTAGTTTTTTCTCTTTTGTTCTTTAACTTGACTAATTTTTTCGTTTACTTTCTGAAGTTTGCTATCTACCATCGAATCCTATGTGAGCAAATCAAAAGGAAATCTCAAATTATGAAGGAAAGGTGTTGCTTTGAGAAGACCTGCCACGAACGCCTTGACCTTTACCATGGTGTTTGGTAAAAATGAGTAGATTTACCGGAACGATTCAGCAGCAAACTTAGTGCACGTGTGGGAGATGTGTAACTGATTAAATACACAATTCTTTTATCTAACGCCATTTGATCTCAAGGAAGGAAGGAAGGAAAGGAGGGAGGAAAATCTGCGCCATGGTACGAATATTAAGTTTACTTAACTTGTGAGAGCTATAGAAATATCCCTGATTATATTTCTGTACATAATTACTGGCAATTCTCTTCTTTATGTGACAGTTTATCGATTTCTGTTCAGGATCTTTCTCCAAAACAAGACTCCTAGGCGTAATATGGAATAAAATGTTTGTATTTGTAAATATTGACTGTTGGAAAGCATATATTTAACTAGACAATATCACACCCAGAGACCTGCAAAATAATTTTAATGAAAATTCCAAGGTTATACGGAACATAATATTCCATATATATATATATGAGGAAACACTTTGTTACACCATTAGTTAACTTTTTCACGCTGGGAGAACCTATTTATATAATATCCTTCGATTGAAAGAATTATGAAAATATAGATTTTGAAGGAATTGTAAAACAAAATATCATAAATTCGGTGATCATTTGTTGAATGAGATGTACTAGAGAATAAAAAAGGAAACAGTGAAATGTGTTTGCACAGGTTTCATTCTTCTCCACGAGCCCTGAGCTGAGCAACAAACAACGCTTCGAGTTCTTCACCCGAACCATCCCTTCTGACCACTATCAGGTGAAGGCAATGGTGGAAATCGTGCGCCTCATGCAGTGGAAGTACGTCAGCATTCTCTACGAGGAGTCCAATTATGGAATCAAGGTAAAATATATTAATTATGTAACTAGCGAGGAAAAATACATAATGTGCCATGTCCCATCACGACCTTACTTCAGATACGAAGGTTGAATTGCGTGAACGGGTATTCGAGTGTTCACAGATGATATGCTCTTTCCTCCACCTCATCTGATATCAAAAGTCAAAGTCAAACAGTCTCACAATGGGCTATGAAAGCGCCGATAGGGTTCACGGAGGGTAGACTTCCGCTATTAACAACCCTCGTCATTAGGAGTCGTCAGCATCTTGCAACGGCTGGGTTGACCCCAGGATACGGCAGGATGAGTAGGCTTGATAGCAGGGTTGCTCAAAATCAGAATAATTCATTACAAGAATTATAAGATAATCATAAATCAAAATAATTCATTATTTTACGTAGTGAATATAACGAATAAAAATATTCATTTATTTAAAGAATATTGACTGACGGATAACAAATTATTTTTTTACTTGAAGTGTCTAATAACTTGAATAAAATCTTTCAACTTGAAGTGTATAAATAATGAATAAAAAGTTATTCTTTTACTTGACAAAATTGAATGACGAGTGACCAATTAGTCTTTTATTTGATATAAATTAATGACAAATAAAAAGTTATTCACTTATTTGACATGCAATGAATAAAAAGTTTTTCACAAGTTTGACGTACATTGAATAATAAAATATTATTCATTTAATAGTCGCACAATGAATAAAATGATATTCACTTGTTTGACGCGCGTGAATAAAAAAATTTCATTCACTTTGAAAATGAATAACAAAATTTTAACACAAGAACAATGAATAAAAAGTTATTCTTTTGCCGTGTTTCTATGGATAAGGAATTAAAAGTTATTATTTCTTTGTTACAATACAAATATGTTTTATTTTATTGTGATATTCTTATTCATGATACAATGAATAACGATTAAAGCTGTATTTTAATGGATTTGAAGAATAACTCACTCCGACGCAGAAGGTGGTCGCCCTGACGCGCGAGTATGTGACACTNCCGACGCAGAAGGTGGTCGCCCTGACGCGCGAGTATGTGACACTTTTCAATCGCTGTTTCAATATGAATGTCATAAATCTAAGCTGCTGAGAGTTTGATCAGATCTTGGGATGTACTTGAAACCTTGCAAAATGATTTTTTTAGTGTTGTGTAATGACACGATTAGCGGTAATAATATTTTCCGCTTATGTGTGTGATATAAGTAAACAATAATAATTATCTTTTTTGTCACTTTACAAATTGTTAACCGAAATACCTAATCGCAAAATATCGGGGAATAGTTGTCAATATCGGGGAATAGTAGTTGTTTACTCAACGTCAGATAGGGAAAAAGTATACCCCACCCACTGTGCTGCACATAGCTTTTATTTTCACACAGGCGATCTGCCACGATAATCCCATAACTGAAATACACATGCGTTCATTACTTTGCAAGATATTAAGATACTTTGATGCGCAACATGTATTTTTCATAACATGTGACATAGATTATCATGATTTTCACACCATTTCTGCACATTTATCCATTTGTAAAATGGCATTTGTTAATTTATTTTGGTCATATTAGTCACTGTTATACTGCGGCATCCAATGGAGAAGAAGATGAAAGATTCATTAGCGGTCATCCAGATCTGATATTTCTTCGTAAATACAAAGATAATCGTCTGAATTCGTATTAATTTCACTTATTCATACAATAACAACACCATGGATTTTATCACAGACCGAGAAGCGATATCTGCTATTACTTTTTGACCAATTTTTATGTGTGTTCAAATGTATGTTTTAAGTTTCACACGAAAGAACGCCATGCCTTGTATTTGGCACTACGCCTTCAGATTCATGGTAGAAAACATTCTGCACTCTCATATCTCATTCGACATATATGTGTACATTCCTGGAGATTAATATTATTACTATTATTAATATTGATATATAACTTGACAAACGTTAAAAGTGTAACAAATTTCTGTTCAAAACCTATAAATTCCGAATTTTCTTCGTATTTTCTTCCTCGTTGTGCATACTCTTTTGTAAGTACATACCACTACAATTCTCATACGAATTAATTATTCCATGCAATACAAAAAGCATTGCTTTTTATGTTATTCATTGTATGTACTAAGAATAAAGTATCGAAATAAAAGGATACGTTGTCTTTTATTTATTGCTGCACATTGTGAGAAAAACTTACTTATTCAATGTTCGCCAAATAAATGAATAACTTGTTACTCGCCAATCAATTAAAAATTTTTGTATTCATTAATTTTACCACCTTCAACAATAAACGATTTGTCAATTTATCATGTTTTATTCCCAGAATAAGAATATTATCAACCCTAGGGCTGCCTGATAATGAGTGTGGATGTTGAGGAGTGATGAAAAATCCTACGCCTCACCGGGGCTGGGGAGCTAGCAGCTCAGCGCCTACCCTCTGAGCCACTCTGACCCCTTAACTGATATAATTTGCAAAAGATGTAAGAAAAACTGTGACTAAATGTATTTTTGTGGAGTATTAAAGTAGCTGCTACGTAGTTACGGTCAGTCGAAATGCTTATTTTGTTCATTCTATTGGCAGATCCAACATCAAATTATTAACTGGACTATATTATGTGAATCAAAGAAAAAGATTCGTTGCAAAACGCTGCTTCGTTGAAGTCAAAGCGGAAAAATGAAATCATGCAAGCACATGAACGTTATCAATTATCTCTTCCAAAAGAAATAAAGTATTTCGAATAATCTTCAAGTCTTCGTTTAAAACTTTCTACGGGATCGTTACTTAACGTTAGTTAGGGTAATGCGTACTTTAGTGAAACAAATTGATATTAACGTAAAAATCAATCCATGAACTATTTCTTACATTTAAGTTTATGTGTAGTATAATATGAATTTATTAACTAGTCAATTCATCCTAACAACCTTTTTTGTAGCTATATAATGTTGTGAATGTCAATTGATCCTGACGAAAACTCGACCAAGAGTCGAAATGTTGTGAGAAATTATGAAAAAAATTGTCTATGAATAAGGTCGATAAGTTGAATTACTTATTTACATTATTAGTCGTAAATAACGAATTAGATTTCCTTCTTTTTCATTGTTGCCCATACTTTATGTCGCTTTTATCGTACTACTTTCAAGTGTACTTTTCTTTGTGAAAGGGTGTTAGGGAGTTCAATTATTAAAGAATCACTGGACAGCACGTAATACATTTGTTAATTTGCCCGATTTTTATGGAAACCTGCTGCAACGTATGCCGCTTTATTTGCAGGTTTTTGTTAATCTCTGTAGCCAGCCGGAGTGTTCAACCAGTCTTCCTTTGGACACTTTGATCGGGTTTGATGTACCCATCCTCTCTTCCAGAGAGTAATTTAGCTTAATGTGTTTCACGTAAAAGTTATTAATATCACAAGGAAACTTTCAACGAGCGCAAGTCGAAACAGGTCCTGATTTTTTGTATATTCAGCATATGGAGTATAAGTATGTATCGTCGAAATATTAGCGACAATGGCACACTAGAAGGTACTGGAAAAGAATGACAATAATCAGATTCCTTTCGCACGTTTACTATTAACACAATATGTTTAGTTGTGCTTATCTCACTTTTTCGTATTGCAGTAAAATGCTACTGATACTTTAAATGATGTAATGAAAGCCAAGAAGAAGCAATAAAACTTTATAATTAAGGTCTCACAAATGTGTGAAAGTTTTTCGTATTTTGTTACATTAACGAGATTTAGTGTTGGAGAAGCATATTGAGGTGATATCACGGTACACAATGCAAAACTTATGACAGCAATCAGTGACCTTTTGCTACAGCAAGTTTCGACCTGTAGTAAAGAAGGTTGACATTCCTCATGATAGTCTAAAGTGTGAGCGGAAAGTGGACGCAAAAAATTGGCAATTGGCAATTCTTGATTTTCTTTCAGTGCCATCGTCGCTAATATTTTGACAGACATACCAATAGTCAATACTTTTCAGTGTTTAAAAATCAGGACCACTTTCGGTGTGCGCTTGTTGAAAGTTCCCTTGTCAGAGATTCTGGAAAGAGGAAGAGAAGCAATACAATTCAAACAACTTGCAACGTCTGAAATTTATTTCTGCCATTTTGAACTCCCTTCAATTATACATTCGTTTTGCATTATGCGTGGAAAAAAAATTGATTACTTAAGGAAATTGAGATATGTAATAAGAATATTTTGACTCCAGAAAGAGTTTGATTTGGAAAACGAAAGTTACAATTTTCAAGTTACATTTATTATTTTAATGCTCCTGGCATGTAACTTTTTAACGAATAATGTCCCAAATCATCGTATTGTTTGAAATTTCATTGATACGTTCCGCACTTTCAATTTAAACATCTATCCGGCGCAGTCTACCAAAATGATATATGCCCTCTTCTGAGGGGTCCTAATTTACCTTTCGGCGTCTCCACCTTTAAATTGATTCTATTCTGATTAATCACTTACAAGTTTGATTTATTGAATTTAACTATTTATCTAATATAGAGCTCACTCGCTTGGCATGTAGCGTATGTACTGTGAGTAATTTCCTGACAAATGTGTTGCTGTCCCAAGTTAGATAATGAAAATTATTGGGTGTACGTATCACATGTCTCGGACATCAAGTAAATAATTACCAGACAGAAATTAACCTTTGAGTCACTTCATTTGTGGTTTCGAGTACAGCCTGGATTCTACATCAGCAGGGTAGTGTTTGTGAAAACATCAGTAATGTTGTTCGTACGGAATGCTTGTCTGGTTGAAGTCTACAGTGACATGTCGGGACCGATTAGTTATCCCACCGACCCGGATACCTTAGCCAACTGTCGTCGCTATTTGCGTTCCGGGCCCTCTACCCGCACAGAATGGGCTACGGGAGGGGAGTCGGAGACTGCCGACCCAGCGGCCTCCCTACCCGCACAGAATGGGCTACAGGTGACCTACCAGTAGGCGCACTGGTAGACGGGGAGACGTCTAGCTTCCGTCACCCTACTGCTATATGCGCTAACAATATTCGAACAGCAATCCTGCTCACCGATCGGAAACCGAAGTTTTCTACCCGTGACCACTACCCTGCAGAGGCCAACACAATTAAGGGGCACCAGTCAAGTACTGGGGCACCCGACTGAGGGCTTGATTGCCCCTACTCCGCCTACTCGGTTCAAAGTGCTGAGTGACACCCAAGTTCGATTACCGAGCTCTACCACTTTGCAATCATCCCCAGCCGCCGATCCGTTACTCGGGTGGTATGCCCAAGGTCGGGTACGGGATGCGCTGAGGCTTGGCCGCTCGCCCAGTGGTCCACCGAACGGCTTCTCTTTTAATCAAGGTACGCCACTAGGGCGATCTGTCACATATAGAGCCAAGCCGAGGGCAAGCCCTCTCCCCATGTTACGAGATCCGGGCGTTCGATGGGTAACGGACCGAGGCGCACTACGTTTGCCTCTCCCACCTATCCGAGACATCCGTTCCATTTGCCCAGCGGTATGTGGGATCTGGGCAGGTTACATGTCCCGGTAGCAGTGCACTCAAGGTGGTGGAACACAGTGCACCCTCCGCTGTCAGAAAGGTTTCCGGTGGGTCCGTCGAGACCCCTTGCCTCTGCTTGTGTTAGACAGGTTTCCCCGTCAGCCTGGGTTCCCCCAACGAATAACGACCGATGTCCCTGGCGGAACATCTCCCCCCTTCCCCCTCGAACCGATCCGTTGTCCGGAGGTGGTCGGGATTGGGTACGGGACCCGAGAGGAACTTCAGCCGGGTGGGGGTCAATCCGGCAGGATTTCGTACGGAATGTGTGAAGAGCGTTGAAATATGTTTTGTCATTTGCAGGCATTTGAGGAGCTGGAGACTCTGCTAGCCAAGTACGACATTTGCATCGCAGTCAAGGAGAAGTTGGTGAAGGACTCGGGTGTGGCACAGGAAAGCGGTTACAGCGACATCGTCTATCGACTGCTCACCAAGCCACGTGCCAGAGGTAAGATATTTATTTAACTATCATGAGGGCCTGTCTCATTCGAGATAACACTATTTTATCCTCAACCAGTATTCAGTTGGTACTTCATTAAATTCAATATTCTAAAACTAACTTTGGATGAGGGTCGTAGGGGTTGGTGTTGATAAAAGTGGATTTTGGCAGGGCAATCTATGAGAGAATGGTGATTACTTCCAGCGTCGCGACACGAAATCTGAGGAAAAAGATCCGAAGACATTCAAGCTGTTTCCCCTCCCGCTCTTCCGTTAGACAAGGCGCACACCGGTGACACCATTGTGTTGGGATTGTATTAAGATAGTATTAAGACTGTTGCAAGACATACGCGGAAAACGTTTTGCCATTATGTCCGCGCACATCGGAGACCAAGCGAGCAGATTCGTTCTAACACTGTTTCAGTGTATGTTCTGTTATGGATTTAGAAAAAACAGCTGCCGTTTGTGCACTGGGAGGAAGAAAAAATCAGAATAAAGAAATTGTAGAGAATATCCAATTCATTCAATAAATAGCTGAAGAATAATTAAGAGAAAGTTTAGAATTTTTCGATGATCTTAGTTATTACCCCAAGAATTTACTTTCGTAAGAAAATAACGACATTCCACGAAATGATTGCACCGTTTGGATTCATTTAAGATCTTTCTGTTCCGAGCTCTAAAGACGGAATGTACTACTACGCATTTCCCTCCTCAGACCACCACCTCTCCGTCCAGATCACTCACACAACCAGACGCCGGCATACCCACAAATGAACACAGTAGAAATCCAGCCCCAGTTCTCCAAATTCCCTTTTATCTTAATTGGTTTCCATCACTGAGACATTAATTTGCCAACCTCTACGAAACAAATCCTTGAAACTCACTCGCGTGCAGGTGGCGGTCCACAATATCATTCTCATCAGCTGATAATGTGAGGTTAAAGCGTCCCGCTACATCTTTTACGTACGAAGCATGAAGCAAACCGAAATAATTCAAAAAAGAACTATTCACTAGAACGGATATTATTAAAGAAGAAAGAAGAGACCTTATTTCTGAAAATCATGTACCCTCTGAGTTTAGTGATAACTTCCCGAAACTTTCAATGAAAGAATGCTAGAAAATTTTCAGGAATAGCGTAATTACAAGGAATTTAAGTAATATCCAAATAAATATTAATAGTAGTGACAAAAGTGACTATTTGCTGTAAAGAAATACAAGTTAATAACACAACAAATAAAGACACAAGGTAATATTCGTTCCACACGCTCGATGCAGAAAGTACAGAACAGCACCAGAAAGTCAAGAGCAAGTGAATTGAATTGGCGTCCGAGGTTGACAAGGGATTCGAGTTCGAATGTCTTTTAAGTGTTGCCAAGCAGAAATGGGTTTGCCCAGGAGCCTCACTTTACAAGTCTCCAGAAAACGTATGGAAGTTTCTTGAATTTCACGTCGATATTTTGCGAAACATAAAAGCTATAGTCATATCAAGAAAGTGTGCCACAAATTTTGACACTACGAGGAATAACATAATATTTATGTAGAGCACTATCAAATCTTGTACCTTGGATCTATCAATTCTTGAATATTTAACTTACATCCCTATTCTTACCAGGTTAAGTACATGCTTACCAGTAGGTTCCATGTTGTGTTGAAATACTGAATCCATCATAAAATGTCATTTCACAAAAAGAACATACTAAAGTAATAAAAAAATTATCTCACTCGTGTTTTACTCGTTAAATTAACTCGTTATTTACAATTTTTTTGATGACAATGAAGGATGAGAGAATCTCGTAAATCTGTTGACTAAGTTAACCCTCCATCAAGTGTTGATTGCAGTATGTGAGTGATTGCTCCCTAATTTGGGGTCAATTACAGAGGTGTCATGCTTCAATGCTCAAAAAGGTATTATTTATGGGGCCAATCGCAGAGAAAATATAAAAGTTAAAAAAGTCACTGATAAAGATACCGATGAGCACGCCATCGATGTTGATCTGTTATGATTAAACCCTCTCGAATCCCCAAAATTTCATGAAAGAATGAGAAAAATCTGTTGAAATAAATTTGGACACTTTTTAAAACCTCAATGTAATTAATTGTAATGTTTATTGATGTCCATTGATTCTCAAAAATTAATACCGTATTTTATTCTTTGTAGTGTTATTTTTAATGTTGTGCATTTCTCATAATTCTATTTTTGACTTAAATGTAAAAAGTTAAGGTTTTTTGAATTTGCATAGTTACCATTTCGCAGAATTTTAAATCAAATATTCTAACTCGTTGTACAACACAGAATTCTTGTTAGTGTAATCTTCTGAGCAATGAGTCGTTTGAATTATTCGGGAGAAAACAAAAACTAAAATTTTAGCTTAAAACGCTTTAATGTTACTTTTGACACAGTATTTGATGACTTAAAACATGAAACACAGAATACTTGTCCATATAATACTATTAAAATACAATTAACACTACAAAAAATGAGTACAAAAAGGTAAAATTGAAAACTGAAAAAAAAAAAATGTTCTGAATTTGCTTGGAACTTGAACTCGTTGGCAACATTTTTCTTAACTAATTTGGTAAGTTAATTTAATGACATTTATGTTAAAAATATATGAAAATCAATTTTTATGTTACTAAAATAATACTAAAAGCTAAGAAATTGTTTTATATGTTTTCTTAACTTTGAATATTATTTTACTAGGGGATAGAGCAACGCTCTAAGCGGATATACCTCAGACAGAAGGGAAGGCACAGTGTTACGTTCACAGACGAAACCGATTTAAACTTACATTTATTGCTCGTATAATATTTCGTAAAATTCGTTTTAAAAACGAATTTTCACAAGATTGACACTTATGATACATAAAACATGAAAATAACCTGGGAAACATCTCCCTACAACAACACCTGGCAGACATAAAAATCACATTTCTTTATTTGCAACCATACCTGATTGCCAAAGACTTTACCCAGCATGGTTTATATTTGAGACCGTCTGGAAAACATCACTTCGGTTCTCTCCTAACCTCACATTCTCCTCTTGCTGCTTCACTCACTCCTGCACCTCCTCTTCCACCTCCCACTGCTCCTACCTCATCACCTCCCCCACATCCACCGCCCTCTGCTCCGACATCATCACCCCCTCCCCGTCCCATCTCCACATCCATTTCTTCCCCTGTCCCTGATCTTCCTCACTTCACTCGTCCTCATCGCCTCCTCTTTCCTCATCTCACTCGCTCTATTCCTACATCCACATCTCCTTCCGCCCACATACACAGTTACAACTTGCGCTCAAGAGTACGGTGTGGTACTGGAAGGTGACAATCGCGTTTGGGTGCAGCGTTAGGGTTTGATCCGGGACTAGAAGCTGTACCAAATTCATATTCCCTCCACAATCTAACTTCGATTCCATTTCTCGAGAATCACAAACTCTTTGCGAAAATAAAATAATTATATTTCATCATAATGTCCAATCCCTTTCAAATAAATTGACAGACATTGAAATTCTGGTACACGAAAATTCATCCGATTTCCTATGTCTCACAGAACATTGGTTTTCAACTAACAACATCAACGATACTTATATTTCTAATTATTATTTAGCAAGTTCCGACTGTCGGCAAAATTTTAAAGGAAAACATCCCAACGGAGGTACGTGTATCTACGTTCGTAATGATATTTTATCTTCTCAATTGTCAGACTAAGAGAACTTCTGCGTTGATAGCGTGTTCGAATTTTCTGCAGTTAATTTCACCGACGTAGGTATTATTGTTTTATGTATTTATAGACCTCCTCAATCAGATCTTGACATTTTTTCGGNCACATAAATCTACTAAATCTATCGTTATATGTGGTGATTTCAATATCGATTTCTTGAGTACATCCGACTCTGCACATTCACCAGTTAATCGATTCAAGAATCTTATCGACTCCTTCAATCTTGTAACTACGATAAAGGACCCAACTCGCCTCTCCAGTTCATCTCAAACATTGCTAGATCAGATTATTGTCAACAATGAAATCTCGTATTTCTCTGAAGTGTTTTGTGCCGGTTACAGCGATCACATTGCGCCAGAGTTGACCATTAAAGATTAACTGAAACCACTTAAAAGCATTTACAAGTATTCTAGACAGTTTAACGACACAAATTTAGCCACATTTACAAATTATTTGCGTGAGGAAACTTGGAAAGATATTTATAATTGCCAAAACACCGACGACAAATTCAATGTATTTATTTCAACATTCCTAAAACATTACAACTGTAACTTTCCAATAAAACGCAAATTATTTGACACAAAGAAATAAAATAGATGGATCACCCAAGGGATAAGAATGTCTTCCAAAAACAAACACCGTTTATATTATCCTTCAAAACTGTATATGCAATCAACGGAATTCCATGATTATTTCCGTAAATATAAGACTATTCTCAGAAAAGTAGTCTATGCAGCTAAAGTTATGGAAAATGTCAGGCAGATACTAAAATCGAACAACCGGACCAAAACCATGTACAATATTGTTAAAAATTAGACGTCACCTGGAAATCGCGAAGAAAACGTTTTCCTACTGAACGATGGCATAATCGTATCAAATCCACTTGACATCGCAAAATTGATTAGTTCTTATTTCTCAGAAGTAGGTAAAATAACTAATTCAATATTTCAAAACCAATGTCCTCCGAATATATCCACCCACGTGCCCCATTCTATGTTCATTTCCGAAACTAACGCCAGTGAAATCATGAAAATCATCAGTTTATTAAAAAACAAATTTTCAACTGACATTGATGATATACACGGATTTATTATTCCACGTTATATTAAATCCACTCATAAATGTATTTAATAGTTCTTTATCGGAAGGGGTGTTTCCTAACATATTTAGGAGAGCTAAAGTGAAATCTTTATACAAGAAAGGAAACAAACACAATGTTGGTAATTATCGACCAATTTCTCTACTACCCACTTTCTTAAAAATCCTTGAAAAATTGTTCTATAAGCGTCATCTAGATTTTTTATCAAAAAAAGTACATTCTCTCTGACGATCAACACGGATTTCGGAAATCCTTTTCCATCACCAGCGCCATATTTTCTTTCTTAAATGATGTTACCACTTCTCTTGACCATGCAGAAAATCCTCAGGGTGTTTTTCTTGATTTATCTAAAGAATTCAATGTAACTGATCACGAAATTATCCTTTCAAAATTAAAATCTTTTGGCATTCGTGGACTTCCACATCAATGGCTAACTTCTTATTTAAAAGATAGATATCAACAGGTCGAAATATCCTATACTAAAAATAAAATACTTCAGCGTTATCTTTCAGAAACAAAGCCACTTACTTACGAAGTACCCCACGGCTCAATTCTCAGCCCTATACTCTTTTTATTGTATGTGAACGACTTGTCATCATCCACAGATTGCAAAATGGTTCTTTTTGCTGATGACTCTAATTTATTACGTAAACATGTCAACGCTCCAAAGGTTTTGTTNCTCATTGTAAACACTGACAAAACAGTGTCTATGTCATTTCACAATAGTATCACAAAATCTTTACCCCAGGTTTTTCTTTCTTTAAACGGAACACAATTAAAAACTGTTACGAATACAAAATTCTTACGTCTTCATATTCAAGACAACCTCAAATGGAATTGTCCCGTTGACAATCTTAATTCCCAATTAAGCAAATTGTGTTACGCATTACAAATCTCAGTTATGTTGTTAGTCCACATATTTCCCGTTGCGTATATTTTGAAAATGTTCACTCGAATTTACGATACGGCGTCATCTTCTCGGACAGTTCCGGACAGAGCGTCCACACTTTCAGAATTCAAAAAAAGGATAGTTCGGATAATTTTTAAGTCTCACGCCTGAATATCTTATAAACCTTTATTCAAGGAATTAAATATCTTAACACTTCCCTGCATTTATATATATATTTATGAAACGGTCGTGTTTGTTAAGACCGAATTACTGAAGTATCACCCTTGTTTCATACAAAAGTTTTTTTCACGGGCACAATACTCTCAATAAAAATAATATTCATTGTCCGAGTGTGAACCATGCTTTGCCAAAATGGGTAGCGTCATTCGGGAATCGTTCTATATAAAACTGTCCAAAAATGTAAAGGATATTATTATATTGAATCTTTTCAAATCCGTGGTTAAAAGCTACCTTTTGTATCAGTAAAAGAATTTATTGATATTATACACTTTTACTTTTACACACTGTACTTTTACTTTTTTTCGTTTACACTCTGTAGAAGAATTTATTGATTTTAATAAAAATTAAAGCTGTCTTGTACTTTATCATGCCATTGTTGTAGTACTTTCAAAATATCTGACTACAATTTCAAAACTATTTTCCTGCATGCTAGTGTTATGTCTTATTATTCATTTAAATTTAGTGGTATATGTACTCAACCCTGACACGGTTGTGTACATAAATTCTGTGGCGCTATCCTGGCTCGGGTTTTCCTTCGGGTAGAGGCGGATTTTTTATAAAGACTCGTTAGGCTCTCGCCTAGGGACGACATCAATTGAAATAATTTAGTGATATTTAATAGTTACGAATTATGAACAATATCTTCCGAATTCTTTAAAGCTTGATAATAATACGTACTTGTGAAATGACTTTTCTGTGACTTCTTAAATACAATATACGTTGGTATTTGTATATACTATAACATGTATCGAAATATTTTTTATTGTTAGGATTATGTTGAAATGTTAAATCCGCCTCTTTCTTAGGACCCTTGATCTGAATTGATGGCCCCTTGCTTGCTTCCGGAGAGTAAATTAGATTATTGTCCTCCACGTGGTGATTCGCATTTTATAACGGTTTTTTAACAATAAAGTTTATTTATTGATGTCATTCGATTCCCTATATTAAAAACCCCTATATATCAATTGTCGGCAAAATCTCGCCATAAGTTTACGAGATAGCCAATTTAAACTTACAATTATTGCTCGAATAATAAAAGTAACGTATCAGTTTTTTTTCATACTTTATATGAAATTTCGAAGACATATTTCTTAAGCGGAAACCTTTATTCATTTAAAAATTATGGTCTACTTTAAATTGATCGTATTCACTATTCTTAACATTTATGATACATTAATATTTGCTTTAATTTATTTTGCGTCACTCAAATTTAGAATGTTACGTCGTGAATAGGTGTTAGAAATTATTGCCATTCCATAGATGTACGCTCTCCAAATGCGATTGGACAATGGTTTACTCTACTTTTAATTAAATACATGTCACGGTTGCAATAAAAAATTCTTTTTTAGTATTTTCGGAATACCCATGTTCTGTACTCATTCAATAAGTACTAGATAGGTTCAAATGTTAGTCTTATAGAAGAGCAATTCTCTCACTCGCCAAACTCATCATTTATCTGTATTTGATGGAAGTCACCTTGTCGGCGAGACGGCCAAGGGCTTCCATATTGCAACGGAAAGCAGTCGTTCTTTGCCCACCATTTATTATCACTGACGTGATTAAACAAGTGTGGCAAGAAGAGGAAGGATTTGGAACATCTGGGTCATGGTATCCAACCCTAAAGTCTAGAAGCGTGAAGAATATACTCAACCTGTCGTAGAACCTCAGACAACTTGAAGAGGTCGTACAAACTTCAGATCATCCATGCCAAAGTTAAGTTCTGCTACTCGCCAGAGGCAATGAAAACACTGGAAGATTACTTGAATACAAATTTACTCCAAGAGGGATGAATCCCGCTTGGAGTCAGGACTCGAAGTGTCGTCTGTTACAAATTCTCGAAGTATTTATACAAATTACAAAGGTTTTTCTAAGTCTCTTTGTTCACATTAGTTCTCACATCTTACTTTCTAAAATTTACAATAACAACAGAAATTTGAATAATATGTTGTCAATATAATGCATCGAAATAGTTCGAAGCAGGATATGTCTTGTTTACTCTGAAAAGTGAAAGCTTCAGAAAACGAACGTCGCGGTCACTGTTGATGGAGCGGTCGGTGTTGCGACACTGGATAGCAGATATAACTCCAGTAAAGTTGGCGAAGGAAGGACTCGGGGCTGAGGGAACCTTAGTGAGGGCGGGGCAGCTACCGAACAAAGCGACATTCTTGACGCTGCAACAGCTCGCACACCGAACCGGGTATTGGTCGCAATCACAGCACTCCAGGGGATGTGGCCCGGCACACCTCACGCATACCGTAGGACGACCGCACTGATGCGGGTGTATCCCCACGTCTGACAATTTTGACATTTTTGGGACACGATCGCTGTCAGCAGCGTGGACAAATTCAACAGTTACTCGATGATGAAGGGGCCTCTTGATCTACCCGATCTGGTCGCGATTTACTTCCAGGAAGTACAAATACAGCGAAACAAAATGACCTGATGAGTCTTTCCTCATCATCTCAGAAACATGATACACAGTAAACCCCTGAGCAATCAGCTCCTCAGCAATTTCGCTGGAAAGAACAACAACCGGGATACGTCGGATGACCACGCGCTCCCTGAGCTCAGAAGTCACTCAGTGGTAAAAGTAACAGACAGCGTCCAGTTCAGCCGCTCTTATCTCACCCAATCACTTCACCGCAACTGCATAGTTGGCGGCAGTCACCGGGTGAACAATATAGTACGCCCGAATGCGGCCGGCCGGTACAAACTCGTTGGAGTTCCCGGAGCATGTCCCGCTCATTCTTCAGGTTCTCCAAATAGATTGCACCACCGTTGTCGCGGCGACCTCGGGGGGAGTGGGAAGCTGCACGAGTAGCGGTGGAAGTGGATAGCCCGATCTGAGGGGGGTGGGAAGGGTCCCTGAGACGAACAACGGGGGGCGTTACGTTGGAGTGAAGCGGTTCGCCGTGGCCAACAGTGCTGGAGGAAAATGGTGACGTTGCGTGGCCGAAAAATTCTCTTTGCGGGGACGAATCCGTCACCTGCCCCACTGGCGGCGGCAGTCGCCTCAGCAGCCGCTGACGTGGCAGCATCGCCAACCGGGGCCGCATGAGTCTCCACCTGCGCGTCAGCGAAGTCCATGCCACCTGCCTGACTTTCCGCAGTCTCGTCGGTATAGACTCTGTCTACTCTGCGTGCGTGAAAGTTTTGCTAGTTCGATTAGGCGACGAGAGGTAGAATTCCTTTGGTGGTTTCGCGACAAACTATTATTAAGTTTACCTAAACCGGATAAACGTCCTTTTGTGTTCAGCAAGAGAAGCGCATGACGAGCTTCAGATGAAGTAAGAAACCTCTTCCTACTACTATTTACATGAAGGGGGAGGGGGATGAAAACGTCAGTCGTTTGACGAAATGGGGGAAGAGGGTGGAGTAGCGCCTACATCAGAAGCGTTTGCGTGAGGTGCAGACGTTTGCGTGATCGACAGGGGTATCACCCTGTCAAGACTGGGGCAACTACTTTTTCTTTAATTTAAAAAATCAGAAAGAACAAGTTTCAAGCAATCAAATGAAAATTCAGTTAATTTGGCCCATAATATGTTTGGTATATGTGGTCAGAATGAGCGTAGTTATTATTTATGTGCTTAAGGGAACTTGGAGCTTGGTTACTTAGTGTTTCCAGAAGATAATCCTATACTATTAAGCGAGCAATAATTGTATCTATGTGCCTACGTACCTATATACCTCTGTATTTATCAAAAATTTTCTCAAGAACAGCTCTAACGATTTTACAGATGAAATTCACAGATTAGATATATTTTGGGATGAAAATGTGATGTAACATAGTCGTTTTTCTTTGTAGAACAATTTTAACACGTGTAATACTAGCGTCATTAATAAACCAAGTATATTCTACCGTTGGTGTAGGGGTTAACGTACGAGCTTAATACTCATAAGGTCTGGGGTTCGAATTCCCTGGAGAGCGGGTGCGTTTTTTAAATTCATTTTTGTCGATCATATGATAAGTCTATTATACATTTATTCTCTTTTTAACATTTTTACTATAAATAAATAGCTGCTGAGTAACTAAAATGCGAATTAAACTTCTAAAGTTTGCTGCTTAACTGCAAGAATTTTTCTTTCAGTTCGTACGAGTTTCCATCTCAGATGTTCTTTCAATCATTAAGAATGTTTTTTATTTGTAACAAACAAATAAGTTATATAATAGTTAAGGATCCGAAAACTCAGATTCACCACTGACAGCACACCAAGCTGATTGAACCGGCATTTTTCGATTCAGCTGACTTAAAGTTTATTCTTTAATTGAAAAATGGCTCTTTAATAGTAACAATAAAAATGTTACACACGAGGAAAGTGTAATGAGGCAGATCATTGAGACAAAAATGAATGAAAATAAGTTCGGCGGGGAATCGAACTGGACTTTTTCGCACGAACATATATGAGACTTTGATCCCCATACTATGATCACCTTTTGACGAACTTTTGTCTTATTATTAAAAAGGTAATTAAATTACCTGTTACTGACGAGAAGTTAATTCGTCTTTATAACATAAGAGAAGACTTATGCGTTTAACTAAGCATAATAGATAAAGGAAGTAGGATCTTTTTAACTCAAGTCAAGTTCTTGTAACTAAACACATTTATTAGAAATCTAAACACACAAGTATACACTTTGTATGCTTAAATGTTACATATGCTGCATTACTTGGTATGAACCCTTTTACAA